>RCWM02000019.1:2465000-3065000 GCA_003667255.2 Euschistus heros
GTTTCGTGGATAGTTTTTTTCGAAAAACGGTAAGCGCCAAAGTATTAAAAGACATTATAACTTCCCTAAATAAATAAGGCAACGTCAACTAGAATCAAAAGTAACTTATTTTTTATTTTGAAGAGAAAAGATTTGCCCGGTCGGGATTCGAACCCGAGTCCCCACTTTTCTAGCGTGGTGCCTTATCCACTAGGCCACCGAGCTCGTATCCGAACCAGGGAAATCTTTTCTCTTCACTGATCCATACCCCCGGGCACTCGCAGTTGCGATGTACAAATCGGGGATGAATGTTCATTGAACATTACTGTTAACTGGATCTTGTTGACATACGTCAAATATATTATAATTATGAGATAATTATTTGTTGTTGATAAATATATTTTTTTAATATATTTTTTATTTTGAAGATAAAAGATTTGCCCGGTCGGGATTCGAACCCGAGTCCCCACTTTTCTAGCGTGGTGCCTTATTCACTAGGCCACCGAGCTCGTATCCGAACCAGGGAAATCTTTTCTCTTCACTGATCCATACCCCCGGGCACTCGCAGTTGCGGTGTACAAATCGGGGATGAATGTTCATTGAACATTACTGTTAACTGGATCTTGTTGACATACGTCAAATATATTATAATTATGAGATAATTATTTGTTGTTGATAAATATATTTTTTTAATATATTTTTTATTTTGAAGAGAAAAGATTTGCCCGGTCGGGATTCGAACCCGAGTCCCCACTTTTCTAGCGTGGTGCCTTATCCACTAGGCCACCGAGCTCGTATCCGAACCAGGGAAATCTTTTCTCTTCACTGATCCATACCCCCGGGCACTCGCAGTTGCGATGTACAAATCGGGGATGAATGTTCATTGAACATTACTGTTAACTGGATCTTGTTGACATACGTCAAATATATTATAATTATGAGATAATTATTTGTTGTTGATAAATATATTTTTTTAATATATTTTTTATTTTGAAGAGAGAAGATTTGCCCGGTCGGGATTCGAACCTGAGTCCCCACTTTTCTAGTGTGGTGCCTTATCCACTAGGCCACCGAGCGCGTATCCGAACCAGGGAAATCTTTTCTCTTCACTGATCCATACCCCCGGGCACTCGCAGTTGCGATGTACAAATCGGGGATGAATGTTCATTTCATCTTTTCTCTTCAAAATAAAAAATATATAAAAAAATATATTTATCAACAACAAATAATTATCTCATAATTATAATATATTTGACGTATGTCAACAAGATCCAGTTAACAGTAATGTTCAATGAACATTCATCCCCGATTTGTACATCGCAACTGCGAGTGCCCGGGGGTATGGATCAGTGAAGAGAAAAGATTTCCCTGGTTCGGATACGAGCTCGGTGGCCTAGTGGATAAGGCACCACATTAGAAAAGTGGGGACTCGGGTTCGAATCCCGACCGGGCAAATCTTCTCTCTTCAAAATAAAAAATATATTAAAAAAATATATTTATCAACAACAAATAATTATCTCATAATTATAATATATTTGACGTATGTCAACAAGATCCAGTTAACAGTAATGTTCAATGAACATTCATCCCCGATTTGTACATCGCAACTGCGAGTGCCCGGGGGTATGGATCAGTGAAGAGAAAAGATTTCCCTGGTTCGGATACGAGCTCGGTGGCCTAGTGGATAAGGCACCACGCTAGAAAAGTGGGGACTCGGGTTCGAATCCCGACCGGGCAAATCTTTTCTCTTCAAAATAAAAAATATATTAAAAAAAAATATATTTATCAACAACAAATAATTATCTCAAAAGTAACTTACATTCGAAAATATTACAGTTGTCCGAATCTTCAGTAAATATCCATTCGCATATTACATCGTAGCTTTTTGATTTTTATGCTGATGAAAGGTTTCTTCAGAACTACTCGTCCATGAAATTTATTTTTTCTTAGGGCATGTTTTTTCACTGCTGGCTTATCTCAAGAGTTAGATAGCTGTGTGGCTATTTCTTTTAATTTCCCTGACGATTCAAGCTTTTAATTTTTTTTTTTTTTTTTTTTTGTAATACGATTTTTCTTGTTGGTTCTTTCCACAGTTCATAAGCTTTTTAAAATAATTTCGGCTATCTGATTTAAAGAGTTTCAGTTATTAAGATGTTTGAAAGTCCATCTCGCGTTCTTTTAACGTTGTGTATGCTATCATTATTGAAAAAAAGTTCTAAAACACGGTAGGTTTTGTTAAACTTGATTTAAACAGAGCCAATCTCTTTCAACACTAGAGTTTAAATAAAGTAAAACAGTTTAAGGTAAGAATATATTGGGAAATAAAAATGTTTATCATTTTTACTGTGAGATAAGTAATCTTAAACAAATGCGTTTTATTCGTATTATTAAATCCTTGTTTATTTGTATATGTTAATATATTTGTATATATTAATATACTATGATGTTTAGTGATTACCATAAATTATTGTTTCTAAAGTAATATAATCATTTAATGATATTCCACATACATGACTAAAACGACAAGAAATTGCTCGTCGTTACAGTCTACTTCAACATTTATTAGATAAACGTTCAAAGCTCCCAATTAATTACAAAAGACTTATTTACATGACTGTAATTAAACCTATTTGGACATAATGAGTTGAGCTTTGGGGCTCCACTAAATCATCCAATTCATCTTGTATCCAATCCTTACAATTCAAAATCCTTCGAAAAATCCTTAATGCTCCTTATTTGGTCCACTCGAATCCATTAGTTTCTCAACTTGCTTCCCATTCCGTTCCTGATAATCCTCCGAGGCGTCTGAAAACAAGATGGCCAAGATATCTTCTAGTGTAGAATGTTTATTGAAGTGCTACTGATGAGTAGTTCTTTTCAAGTTTAAACGTTTTTGTAATCGTTATCAACACATTTACTTGATATATGTATCTGTACAGTTGAAAATTTCAATAAATTGATATAAAATTAATAAATTTATTCAAAGATATCTATAAATATCCTAGCGTATCATTTTGACTTTCCACTGTTAATATACGACATTATGTAATGGAGGATCTTTTGCAGTGTAGAATCTGTACAACGATGATAGTTTAAAATAAATAAAAAAACAATAATCTGGCAAGGCTAGGAGCAGCGACAGCTCCTAATCTAATTGTTGCCTCTAAATTAGAAAGTTTACAACTCATTCCGTCCCTCCGCTAGTCATGAAACAGTCGACATGATGAAGGCAGCTTTAAGGGCTACGTTTTTATTAAAGACAGTTTCATTAGATTGACCCGGTATCCGGTTGACTAAATTGATCGTTAGCTCGGGGGGGGGGGGGGGGAGGGGTTTGTGGGAAAGAAAGCACCCCCTGGCCATGTTTCATGTGACAACAGGGGAAGAGTGATGCCTGCTTATGAGAGGGCTGTCTTCGAACTGTTCTCCGTCACGCGAGGCAGACCTTTAATTCAGAGGACAACTAATGCCTCTATTACCGACTTGTTACATACCGTACCCGGCACCGCCCCAACGGCATTTTTAAAAGATCGCTGGATCTCTCAGCTGGCTCCTAGGCAGTTCGTTCTGTGAGGCGGTACGATTTTCAGAAATATCGATTGGGGGTAGCTAGAAAATCTGACCTACTTACTTATATCACCTCCTCCAAACCCCATGTAAGCAACAAAGCAACCGTAAAACTGTTGGAGAAACGAAACCACTCGGATAACTATACACTCCGCATGTCAGGCGGTACCCAATAAAAAAAAAAAAAAATTATTAACATAATATACTAGAAACTGCTCGTCATTTTCTACTAATCCAACAGTAACTAGACAAGGGTTCAAAGCTCCCAATAAATTACAAAAGATTTATTTACACGATAAAAACTAGACCAATTTGGACATACGGAGTTGAGCTTTTGGGGTCCACTAAACCTTTCACTTCTTCGCATATTCAATCCTCACAATCCAAAATTCTTCGTAAAATCCTCAATGCTCCTGATTATGTCACAAACCAACTTATCCATAAAGGTCTAAATGTTCCATATTTTGCTGATTTGTACCGAACCAGATACCTATCCTTTCAGAGTAAGCTCCATAATGACTCGAATCCACTAGTCTCTTCACTTGCCTCACACTTCATTATCGATAATAAATAATAAAACTGCAAAAAATGAACTGCTATACATACCTATAGTTTTGTTTACTTAGAACTGTATACTTAATTTCACCATTTCATTTTTTTCTCTTATATCTTCCTAATCATTTAGTTGGTAATAGATCTCATCATAAGTCTTAAATCTTTCTTTGTGACATATACATCACCTTTGTGATCACTTTTTGTTTTAAAAATTACATGTCATGACCCATACCAATAAAACGGAAACGAGAGCTATTTTCATTTAAAGACAAAATGGAAATCATTACGTTGTTAAAAAAAAATTGAATCGGGTCAGACATTAGCTATCGATTTAAGGTTGGTAAATCAACAATAACGGGAATCAAAAATAATTCTAGATCAACCATCAGGTACCTCATAATCTTAAGAGTGAGACGGTCAGTTTGAGGCGTAAAGCTTTGAAAAAAGCGAAAAATGAACTGTTGGAAGAGGATGTGTACACATAATTTTTTAAAAAATTAATTGGGATTAACCGAATTTTGGATTATCTGAACCACCCCTGAAAAAATTTGTTCGGATAATTGACGCTCTACTGTACATCCATACCTAAGTACTGAACCTACGACCCTTTATGGGTTGCTAGTGGTACAGGTTTTTTATTTTCTTTTAATATTATTATTATTTTTAAGGAGTAATAACACTGAACTGTTCGCTTAATGGTACAACAAATAAACCATTTATATAATTTGTTCAATAAAGGGGCATTAATGTTAACTATTCTATATTCTTTATTTTAGCTTTACTCCTCACATTAACAATTACTATCCCGTTACATGTTTCGGGACTATGGTCCCCAGACTGAAATTTGAAGAAACTTGGAATAAATAAAAATAAACAGTAAATAGAGAAAGAATAGATCCTTGTATCCTAGAAAATAAAAGATTTAAATGAGACTATAGTATCCTCGGTCCTATCATTTATACCGTATATACAGCTGATATCCCAACTCATCCTAATACTATCCTCACAACCTATGCTGATGACACAATCGTGTTATCAGTCAATGATGATCCATTTGCTGCATCCCAGACACTCTAGTCACATACCATTTCCCTTGAGGAATGGTGTCATAACTGGAGAGTTAAATCCCAGCAAATAACCTGTACCCTACGTCGAAAACCTATCCTGTCCTCCTGTATCCTTTAATGGAGTACCATTAAATAATATAGAACAGATAAGATACCTTGGATTTTATCTGGACAAGAGACTTACCTGGCACTCTCATACAAGATTGAAAAGACGAGAAGCTGCATGTCGATTTCGACTACTACAACACCTAGTTGAGAAACGTTTAAATCTTCTGATTCACTACAAAAAACTTATCTATATGACGATTTTTTGGACTCACGGTATAGAGTTATGGGGACCCACCAAACCATCGAATTCTTCCCGCATCCAATCATTCCAATCCAAAACCCTTAATGCTCCTTACTTTGTCACAAACGAGCTGATCCACAATGACCTTAATAGCCCATATGTTGCTGATTTAGCACGAACCAGGTACCTTTCCTTTCATAATAAACTCACTGCTCACCCAAATCCACTTGTTGCACAACTTGCTTCCCATTCCATTCCTGGCAATCCTCCGAGGCGTCTGAAAAGAAGAAGGCCTCGGGATCTTCTTCTTTTGTAAATATTTCTTTAGAGTACTACCAATGGGTAGTTCCTCTACAAATTATTCATGTCATTATATTGCATTGTGTACCGCATATGTACTAAAGTATTTTCTAATACAGTTAAAAATTTCTATTAATAAAAGAATTTTTTAAAAAAATGAGACTATCTAAAGGACTTGGTGGTTAACACCAGAAAAATAATTTTAAAGGTAAATTATAGAAATGCTTTATTGCAGATAGGATAAATTGATGTCAATTCATAGTATTGTATTTTTTTAATGTAAATGAATGATTATATATACTATTGCAGTCTGAAGATGGGACCATAGTACCGAAACATGTTACGGGATAGTAATTGTTAATGTGAGGAGTAAAGCTAAAATAAATAATATGAAATAATTAATATAATTTATAATACGAACTGATATCGTTTGAAAAAAATTTAAAATAAATGATTTAGCCGTCAAAAATTGTCTGCTGTGTGGTAGGTCCTCCCCAATTTACCTTAATTGAGAGACGGCCTTGTTTGTCATCTAAAATAATTTTCGCTAAAGCTGGTCGTTTCAAATTACATAATTATGCTGAATGAAAGTTGGTCAATTCCGCCTCAAACCGGGACACATCCAGGAACGGATTGTAACCACCGGAGCTGTCAAACGGTGTTCAGCGAAATATAAGGGAATTCGCCTTATAGATGAGAAGTACGGAGCAGTATTAAAAAAACAATATAAAAAAGGAGAAAAAGGAGGGAAAGGAAAAGAAAAAAAAAGTTGGCCTGAGAGAAGGCGAAGTGTAATGACAAAGGAGCGGCGATATAAGGAGATCGGGATGCCATTGTCCCAGTAATTGGTTGCCGTGTCGATGCCGGCTTTGGCTAGACCAAACAATTATCAATCACACCGCTCTCTCCCTATCCGCCACATAAATATACATCCCCTTCCGACCGCGGAATAATTTTTATTAGCTAATGTCCTTCTTCGTCAGCGGAGGCACCCAAGCCCCCGGGCGTCTGTGGCGCCCGCCCGTCAGTCGGAGGCGTTCGGTTGGCCCTCACTGGTTATAGCATTACATCACCGGTGGATACGGGCATTATTTAACCATGGAAGGCTATACTTAATAATTACTAGGGCTATCGTAAGGAAAGCATCGGTATTCCATACCGACGATATTTCGATACTCGATAAATCGGTGACCTAAAATATCGATATATCGTGATATTTTTTTTCATGAAATTCCATAATATTGAAAATATTGTAATCAAGCTACAATGATATTCCTGTTTATTATATCGTTTTAGCGGGAGATGAGTTGAATCTCGATTCAACCGATTCTACATGTACTCTGTCTGCCCTTAAAGCAATTTTATGTTTTATTTTTTTATATTAATTTATTGAAATTTACAACTGTACAAATATATACATCAATGAGCTGATAACGATTACAATAACTTGTCAAAACTTGAAAAGAACTACTCATCAGTAGCACTTCATTAAAAATTCTACACTAGAAGGTCTCTAGGCCATCTTCGAAAATAGAATTGGAAGCAAGATGAGAAACTAGTGGATTTGAGTGGTTATGGAGCTTACTATGAAAGGATAGATATCTGGTTTGGGGTAAATCAGCAACATATCTAACTTTAAGGTCTTTATGGATAAGTTTATTGGTGACAAAGTAAGGGGAATTTAGGGTTTTTCGAAGGATTTTGGATTGTAAGGATTGGATACCAAATGAATAAACTGGTTTAGTAGAGCCCCAAAGCTCAACTCCTTAAGTCCAAATAGGTCTAATCACAGTCATGTAAATAAGTCTTTTGTAATGAATTGCTTTGATTGTTTGTCTAGTAAACGTTGAAGTAGTATGTATCGACGAGCAGTTTCTTGTATGTGGATTCCAAGTAAGAATTTTGTCCAAGTGGAGTCCTAGGTAGCGGATCTGTTCAACAGGAATTAGTGGAATATCATTGAAGGGTACTGTAGGTCAGGAAGTCGTAGGTTTACGACGAATAATATAAATTTAAAGCTAAATCCAAAAATGTGATCCAAATTTGAGAAATAATTAAAAATTGAAGATAGAAAGGTAAGGTATTCGGCATTTTACTTCATTTTTGATCTAATTTCACTTTTTTTTTTTTTTTTTTTTTTTAAGAAGTTCTCTCCACACTATATGTGTGATTCAGTTTAATGTATTTCTCTATGATTATTCAAAATTATTTTGTTATTTTAATTATTATATTTTATTTTACGTCTAGTATAATTATAGATATTTTTTATTTTGTAAATACTGTATGAATGGATTCATTTTCATCATTATCAACCTTGAGTAAGACAATATTTATTCAATAAAAAATAAATAAATAAAAAATGAGTTGTTTGCGTATGGAATGCATTCAATCATTTAAAATAAACACAATATATGCGATTGTAGCCTTGATATTCACAACTATGAATTGTTGCCAGATATACAAAAATATATATTTTTAAAATTGTTTATTGATGCTTTCAACTGTATAAATTATATAAAAGTAAATTTGAGGGAAATTATTACAATGACATGCCAATAAAATGTAAAAAAACTCTCACTAGTAGCACTTCAATAGTTCTACATCAGAAGTTCTATCACCCATCTTCTTTTCAGACGTCTCGGAGGATTACCGAGAATCGGGTGTGAAGCATGTTGGGAAGCTAACGGATTCGATTGGTTATGAAGAATACAGGTATCTGGTTTGGGTCAAATCAGCAACATATGGAACATTATAATCTTTATGGATAAGTTTGTTTGTGGCATAATAAAGAGCATTGAGGATTTTACGAAGGATTTTGGATTGTAAGGATTGGAGGATTTGGTGGAGCTCCAAACCTCAACTCTGTATGTCCAAATGAATTGAATTACTTGTCTACCAAATATTGAAGCAATCTGAAACGACGAGCAGTTTCTTCTCCTTTAAGCCCTGGTATGTGATACAAATATACAAATGTAAAAATCCTAAGTTATAACATTTACCTTTGATAAGTTTTTTTTTTTGTTTTTTTTTATTCACTCATTAACTTAACCTCATTATCTCGTTAACTTTGTATCTATTCATTTTTTATATTTAACAATTATATGGCAGTATTTACCCTCAAACTTTTAATTAACTATCACTCATTTTAATTTCTTTTCAATTTAAATTAATTTAATAGTCTTTATGTAATGTCTTCATGGCCATTAGATATTAACTCATTAATGTCCTTATTATCTCATTAACTTTGTATCTACTCATTTTTTATGTTTATTAATTATATTGCTGTATTTACTCATAAAAACAAAGGTATGAAAAGAATAAATGTATAAAAGTAAAGACAATAACATAAAGGCAATGTCTAAAGGCCATGAAGACAATACATAAAGACTATTGAATTAAGATTAAAAAGAAAATAAATTAAAACGAGTGATAGTTAATTAAAAGTTAATTAGTAAATTCAACAACATAATTGGTAAACATAAAAAACGAGTGAATACAAAGTTAATGAGATAATGAGGACAAATTTGTATCTAACTGTAACTATATCTACTCATTTTTTATGTTTACCAATCATATTGTTGAATTTACTAATTAACTTTTAATTAAATATCACTCATTTTCATTTCTTTTCATTTCAATTCAATAGTCTTTATGTATTGTCTTCATGGCCTTTAGATATTGCCTTTATGTTATTACCTTTACTCTCATAGTTATTCTTTTCATATCTTTGTTTGTTATACTCTCAACAATTTAGTCATACCTTTTTGTTTGTTATATTTTCCTTATAGCACTGATGAAGGCTTGCAATTCAAGTCGAAACGTCGGCATTATGTATTAAAATATTAGTTTTAATTGCTGTGTATCTATGACTGCATACCCCAACACTCTACGTCTCTAGTATTTACCTTACGTAAAATACTTCTTGGTCACTCATTACTATTAATCATTTGAAATTACTGAAAAGAGATAATTGATATTGAGAAATCACAAAATGATTTTTTTTATTATTTTTTTGCTGTCAATTCTAGGCAATGGATTATTATTATTTTAATCTGGTTTAACTTTGAATACCGCGCATATGTTTTTGAACTGTAACAAAGACGGTGTCTCGCCCTGTCTAGTCCACACCGCGGGGGGTGTCTCGAACGATCCGTTAAATTTACATTCCTTATTATGCTTTTTTGCTCATCTTCCTTCCCATCGACCTATCCTATAGACAAAGAGGTCCTTATCTTAACTGTTCCTCATTGTATTTCATCATTTGATTTATATCTCCTCCAGGTTGTCATGTACAAATAACGATATCTACTCACTCCAAGGCGGGAATCATGGCAAAAAATCAAACGTAGGTATAGGTATGTAAACATAATGTCACAAAATGATTTTTTTTTATTATTTTTTTGCTGTCAATTCTAGGCAATGGATTCTTTCGAAGATCTATTTAAAATACCAATAAGCTTCTTAATTTCAAACTTATAAAGAAAATGTAAAAAAAATCACATAAAACATAACTTTGATTTATAGGTAGTTAAAGACATTATTTTTTTTTTATTTGTTTATTGAAATTTATGTGTAACAAAATACATACAGTAAACTTTCTGTATATAATGACATGGAAACAACTTGGAAAAAAATAAACAATTGGTAGCACTTAAAAATAATAAAAGTTCTATGTTAAAAGTTTCCGATGCCTCTTTTTAGATCCCTTAGAGGGTTATCGGGAAATCAATGTGAAGTTTTGAGAGATAAATGGGTTTGGGTGTGTATGTAGTGATGAAATAATAGTGAAATTTCTTGTGCCAAATAATCAACAAATAGGATATAATAGTTATTTTGGAGTTTTGACGACATTTAAAAAAGGACTTTGAATTATAGGGACTGGATATAGGAAGAATTCCATAATATGGTTGAACTCCATAACTCTTTATCATAAGTACAAATATGCCTAAAAATGATCATGTTGATGAGTCTTTTTTAGAGCCCAGTCAAGAAACATATTGTAGAGTGGATGAAATATGCAATAATTTTTGAATTCAGGACTTCGTTAGAAATAGTTAGAAGGTAAACATACTAAAATTCCCCACCCCTGGGGGTGAGCTAACGGTGGGGGCAGGGGATAAGGTTCTGGGTTTTTCGATTATATCTCGAAAACAGTAGACACTAGAAAAACATGTTACTTGTAAAAATTAAAGCTAATTAAATTTCCTATAAACTTATTTATATACATATTTGTCAAAATTTCAACGGTTTTCGAGATATACGTTATTTAAAATCGATAATTATCGAAAAAAAACAACGTAATTTTTATCTCACTTTTTGTAAAACATTCACTTCAAGTGCCATAAAAGTATTTATGAAATTAAAGTAAATTTAACGCTCTAAAACTTTGATTCTGATATCTCTTCCGAGAAACGATCGTGGAAAGCACTAGAAGCACATGTTTAACAAAAAGTGAGGTAAAAATTATTGTATAGGAAAAGAATGATAATGTCCGATGCGAAAAACTCGCCTCGGCCTCGAGAAAATGGACTGTATGGGAAAATATCAAAACGAGGTTTCGCACCTTTGGGGAGATATTATTGAGAAGGTAGCCTAAACAAATAATACATAAGAAACTTCTCACCTTGTTATTGCCGTCGACGGTCTGTACGGAGGCCTCCGAAATCGTCTGGCGAATGCTTCTCCCAGGCTGCAAAATTTGTTCAGGCTCTCCTCCTCTTGTATCACCACTCATTAAGGGAGGAACTAAATCTTTACTGACTGGCACAGGAAATAAGATCACTTTTAAAAGAGGAATAGGGTCCTGGAAGGCTATTTCGCCTTGGTCAAAAAAGTGATGGAAGACCATGAGGTCTTGGGCAATTTAAATAGGTGCGTACTGGAGCGCAGATGCTAGAAGAAAGAAGAATATTCATGTGGGGATTAACGCAGATAAGGGCTACTTGCCCAGAGATCCATAGAGTGCGTCAATGAACAGTATATTAAAGTTTTTCTCCTTTCCCCCCCCCCTCACAAAAGCGCCGATTGGCGCGAACAATTATATTTTTTCGGAAATCATCTACTTTCATAACGTATATCTCTAAAACCGTTGGAATTTTGACAAATATGTATATGATTAATTTTATAGGAAATTCAATTAGCTTTAATTTTGAATTGAAACATATGAGTCTATCCTTTTCGAGATATAATCGAAAAAACTAAAAATGGGACCTTCTCCCCCCCCCCCACCGTAAGCTCATCCCCCAGGGGCAGAGTTTTTTAGTGTGTTTACCTTCTAACTACTCCTAAAGATGCTGTAAAGTCAAAAGTTATCGCATAGCTCTTCAAAATAATAAAAGGTCTACATTATAAGGTAAGGTACCAATTCCATTTTCTTTTCAAGTATTTTGGATGGATATCGAGAAATGTGAAGTTGTTGAGAAATAGGTGTTAGAAGTATAGGTGGATTTTTTGTGCCAAATCAGCAACAAACAGAACATTTGTTATTTTGAAAATTTAAAAAAGGACTTTGAATTAGAGGAACTGGGTATAGAAATAATTTGATAATTTGTTGAACTCCATAACTCTTTGTTGTAAGTACAAATATGCCTAAAAATGGTCATGCTGATTTTAAGTTCAATGGGATATTAGTACGTTTGTTAAGTTTGAAGTAGCCGAAATCGAAGAGAATTTCTTTTCAGTCTCTTTTGAGGTTTTCATGAGAATAAAAACTAACAGTGTTTAACAGTATTTAGTGATTTTAAATAAAATTTTATAGAAGGATTAGGATATGATAGGTTTGCCACAATACAGAGTAAAAGTTATTTACAGATATTAGTTAGATTTAACCTCAAATCTCCAATTTAGACACCTTTCTTTAAGGAAGGTGATATGTGACTGGAGAGATTGCGGTAAATGGACGAAATGAAATGAAAATATATTTTATTTTCATCTGCGTAGACTGATGACATGCAGATGTCATTAGCATTGCGAGAATATAAAAACGATTTTACACAGGGAAAAAGTATCATAAGAATAACAAATAGGTACAGAAATAAATAAATTTGTAGTATAAAGATGAGTTTATTTATTCGAATCTTCAAACTATTAAATATTAATAAAATTGTGTTCAGACATAAAATGTAAGTAACAAAAATACTTAGAACAAAAATTTCTTATTGCTTCGTTACTTGAAACGTGGAATTGTTACACAAAAGCTTTTTTATAAGTTATAATATCCTTTCTTATTTGCTATGGTTCATTATTGAGCCTATTTCAATTCCTCCTTAGCTTATAGCTCTAAATTATAGGTAGAATCTGTTATTATTAACTATTTTACCAATCAAATGTTTTTATCACTAAATGTTTTATTCCTGAATTTCAATCTTTTCAAAGCAATATCCCATTGTATATTATTGTATCCCGTAAATATAAAAACATTTAGGCTCAAATTGACGGTTATGAAAAAAAGTGTAGCTGAACCAGATAATATACCGGTTACGAAAATCGTAAAAAAAATATTATGGCGAAAATTATTTTTTTAAGCTCGTTGTAGTTGTTTACGAAAAGTATAAACATAGTAAATACTAGGTCCAAACTATTTTCCACAACAGCACTGAAAGTTAAGAGCTCAGCTAAAGTCATTGTGTTCATAAATAAAATATTTTTAAAAGTTCTAAGTACCATTAATATTTCATAGAAAAAGAGAAATAAAGTTTTGAATAATTTATATCCTAAAAGCTTAAGTCTCTTTTAGTAAAAATATTTTAAAAGTTTTTGAACGAATATTAAGTTTATTAAGAATTTGAAAGTAACCCTCATTCATTAGTAGAAATAGACCAATCCGTAGAATATTAGATCGACGATATAAGCAGCACTTAGCAAACAAAAGAAATCTCCTTTTGTTTTTTTATGTGCAAAGAAACTATTAGCGTATAGAGTTTAGAGGGCTCGACACCCATGATACCTCAAGTGCTAGTAAGATAGTGCAGGAGGTCTGTTTAGGTAAACTATTAGGAATAATAATATGAAGTATAAATAATAATTTTATTAAAGAGAAAAAATAAAGCATCGTGCATTTTAAAAATAATTCACAATCATTGTCCCACCTAATTTTTAAAGAGGTTTAATTAATTAGAATCAACAACATAGTTGATTACATTTTAAATTTTTTAGTATTATTAATAGTTATTTTTTTTTATTTTTTTTTTTTTTGTATACGTATAGCAATAACGCGAAAACAAATGTTTATGAATATAAAATCTGATATCAATACTCTGCTCACATTAAGACCGACTTTTGGCGTTGTGATTGGTTCAAGATCAATATAAAATAAAATAAGACGAAAATGAAAAGTAAAAATAAGATTAAATGATGTATTATAGGCCATAATCAGGATTAAATTCGTTTTTAGATTTATTTGAATATTATTATATTTACAGAAGATTTTCTTTTATTATTATTATTTGTTTTAAATACATTTATTGTAATTTACAACTGTACAAAATATATACACAAAGTAAATGTGTTGACAACGATTATAATATGTTTAAACTTGAAAATAACTACTCATCAGTAGCACTTTATTAAAACTTCTACACTAGAAGGTCTCTAAGCCATCTTCGTTTCAGACGCCTCGGAGGATTATCAGGAATGGAGCGGGAAGCAAGTTGAGAAACTAACGGATTTGAGTGGTTATGGAGCTTACTATGAAAGGACAGGCATCTGGTGTGGACTAAATCAGCAACATATGGAACAGTAAGGAGCATTGAGGATTTTTTGAAGGATTTTGGATTGAAAGGATTGGATACGAGATGAATTGGATGGTTTAGTGGAGCCCCAAAGCTTAACTAAGTACGTCAAAAAAGCTCTAATCACAGTCATGTATATGAGTCTTTTGTAATTAATTGGGAGCTTTGAACGTTTGTCTAGTAAATGTTGGAGTAGTCTGTAACGACGGGAAGTTTCTTGTCGTTTTAGTCTATTTAATTATTTAAAGAATATTTTCTTTAAACTTATAAGTATTGGTAATATAAAATAAAAGATAGATTTTTCAATAAAATTAATTATTTCTCAAGATAATGGTTTTTGACGCGCTAAATTGCTATTCTGAAACACGGTGCGACGTTTGAAAAGAAGACCACCTTCTAATTTTATCGAAGTGCTACTAATAGTTACTTTATAAGTTACTGAAATAATTTTTCAACAGATTTACATAATATAAATATTGCATATAGTTGTAAATGTAAATAAATAAATTTAAGAAAAAAATCATTCAAAATTTCTAATGTTCTGATGACTATGATAACTAACCTATAAACGATTCAGAGAAGGAAAGATGATTAGTTAGAGTTAGAAAAATGACATACAAGCCGACATAAACAGATATCCTGGTAGCAGTGAACTTAACTTAACTTAACTTTCAGAAAATATATATTAGGGGTCCGAGTGTTAATGGTTTTATAAGGGGATATTCCAGGGAATAAAATCAACTGATGCAAGGATAAAGCCGCTTCTACATGGTGTTGAGTTACCTCCCGAGTGCTCCTAAAGGTCACAAAACTATCCTAGCTCACCATAATCTGTTTCTTCCTAACTTCTAAAAAATTATAATATAATAAAAAAACTTTCAGATCGTTTCAGGCTATTTTAACATTTACTAGACAAACGTTCAAAACTCCCAAATTATTAAAAAAAGACTTATTTACGTGAATGTGATTAGACCTATTTGGAAGTACGAAGTTGAGCTTTGGGGTTTCACTAAATCATTCAATTCATCTCCTATTGAATCCTTACCATCCAAAATCCTTCGAAAAATCCTCAATTATCCTTACTTTGTCACCAATAAACTTATCCATAAAGATCTTAATGTTCCATATGTTGCCTAGAGACCTTTTAGTGTAGAATATTTATTGAAGTGCTACTGATAAGTAGTTTACTACTATGATAAAAAGTTTGCTATAAGCCTGGTTTGGAATTTAGTTCTAGAGAAGAGAGATAAAAATAAAAATTGTTTTATATTACATAATTATATTATACGTTACAATTATAAATTAATATCTTTTAATTATGGCAGAAAACCAAAACTGTGGTTAAAAAAATAGTAGGTTAACACATAGTAGTGTGTTAACCATAAACAAATAGTAGGTTACATAATTTCTTTATTCACTGTTGTAGAAGTTATCGAATGATATTTTGTTAATATCACAATCTTTCTTATAGTTCAGTAATTCATTACAAAATGTTAATTTATAGAAAAAAAAACACTTCAAGATTAAACTTTTATGTACAAACGAACTTAAAAATATAAATTGTTTAATTACTTCTAAAGAAAGAGGACAGTAAGCGAAATTACCAATACTTTTACACCTATTCACAATTCATGCTCAGTTATTTTTGGAGTCGGTGCCAATAAAAAAAAAACAGATTTGGATTGATGCATTAATTTCCACTTCCATTGACATTATTTTATTAGAATACTAGTTGTGAATGCTAAACGTTCATCTTCAGTTCTAAAACATGCAAAATTTTCAACACTCAGCACTATTACATGGTTAATATATACTAAAGGTTTCTAAAATTTAAGACAAGAAATCAAATATTGGTACTCACCTGAGGAGATCTAACAGATATCTGAAATATATCCATCTTGGAAGGGGGAAGGGGGCATGTAGGTTTAATTTTAGGGTTTCGCCATGGGATTTACCCTATGACTCATTGGATTATTCAGTTCCTATTAGAAACAAATTTAAAGTAAGGCTATTGAAAATTTTTATCTAGTTATTTAAACAAAAATCTGGATCGGTTTGTAACGATTCTATTATTTCTAGTGATTCATAAATATTTAATTTTGGGCAAATATTGATTCTTCTATACCATCATGCGTTTCTCAAGTGAAAATAAACAGAAATCGAAAAAAAAAAACTGATAATTGTAAAGAAGTGCATCATAATTTGTATGCATTCACACACAACCGTCTATGTTTCTTACCCTCCTCAAGCCCCAGCATAAAACTGCCCTAGGCTGGCACCGACTCAAAAAATAACTGTTCAGAAATTATTAATAAGTATGAAAGTATCGATAATTTCGTTGATTTTCCTTTAATGCTATTCGTTTTGAAGCAATATAAATATTATTTTATTTTAGTTTTTAGTTCGTTAGTATATATAGGTTTAATCTTGAAGTCGGTTTTCCTTTTTGGTTTTTCTAAAAAAGCGCTGAGTTGATTTTAATACAATTTTTATGGAACCACCTCTGACGAATGGCCTACCGAAAAAAAAGGATAATAAAAATCAGTTTATAATTGACGGAAAAATCTCGTAACTAACATACAAAAAAAAAAAAATTAAAAAAAAAAAAACAGTATATTGAGAACCTCTTCATTTTTGAAGCCGGTTAAAAAAAAAGTTACTAATCATCGAATAAATAACAAACTGTAATGGTGATTTTCGAACAATCTATACAGTTAATAAAGGCCATGTTTTCATTTCCATTAACTTATTTTTAACCGAGAAATGTAAAAGAATAAAATATATAGTATAAAAAGAATATAATAGTGACTAATCGCCGACTACAAAATCATCCGATTAGTCGGCTTTACGGACTAGTCGCCTACTAGTCGGCCTATTTCTAAAGAGAATCTAGTTTGAGCAGTTTTTGTATTCATTGGTATGGATGAAGGCACGGGTGTTTGTATGTTCAGGATATAGGTTAAACCAGACAGTTATTGACACCCTTAAGGAATAATTCAGAAATTTTCATACTATAATTATATAAAGTATATTCCAATAAAGTTGAAATTTGCAGTGATTTTTCCTTAATTCCTATACTTTAAGCTAAGCAAGAAAGTTCCCACCAAACATTATTCCAGACATATATTTTAAATGATAGTGACAATAAATAATGTAAAATCAGTTATTAACACCCTATGGATATCTTTTAAAATACGGACAAAATTGAAAGTACTTTTACACAGTTGAGTTATAGGTTACACAATTATTTTTTTGCTAAATATGTTTTTCTAATTTTATAGATAAAATGCGAATAACTGTTTTTACCCTATGTATTTTTTTTTTTTTTTTTTTTTTTTTTTTTTTTTAACGATTTATTTATTTATTTTTTATTTTTTTTTTTTTTGCAATAAACCAATTTACTTTAATTTTTTGTCCAACTTCAGCCCTATCCAATGCTGTAAATCCAAAAAGACAGAGGCTTCATTCAAAACTTCACCGTTCCTTGTTTTTATTTTACATGGAAACATTATCTATACCCACACACACATACGATAATTTTTTTTTAACTATGACTTGACAAACTTGATAATTTTGTTTTGTATGTTAAAATAATTACCCAATTAACGTCGTGATTTACATAAGCTCTTAAAAAAAAAAAAAAAAAAAAAAAAAAAAAAAGGGTCCTCATTTCGCTACATTGTTGAAAAACTATGCTGCTTTGTTGAACAAAAATTGACAGATTACTCAATACTACAATACCAACAATTTACCACAATCATCCGGCAAGGATTCCTGCATGAATTGATGACACGCAATATCTTCTCGACAAACCATTAAAGATGTCGATTGCTCAATTGAATAATTATGGATATTATTTTGATAAAAGTATGTGAATGTAATTTTATTCTTTTTTGTTCATTTCAGAAAATGAATAAAAATAATATTCAAAGATGTTCGTATCGTCAAATCATAGCTCTCTTGAACTGAGAATCTGTGTACTTGAATAACTATTAAGTTATAGGAGAATGCCACTGCTAACTTAATTTAACTTGTTGAAAATAAAGCCATTTTCTTTACCTAGTAATACGATTTGCCTTGATAATAATAAACGTTGAAATTTTCCATTCATAATTGTTTTTCTACAACAATCGTACTTCCTTAATATTAAAAATGGTGTATATAGGAAATTTAATTAGCTTTAATGTTTATTTGAAACATGTTTTCCTAGAGTCCAACGTTTCGTGATATAATCGAAAAACCCAAAAATAGGACTTTCTCCCCATTCATTTCCCATAAGTATAAAAAGTCCCCAAGTGGATATACCTATTATATATGCACATAAGAGAACGAGGAAATTCACTATATAACTATCTGAGAATTTTTTAATGAGTATATTCCCTTCTTAGTGCTCTCCTGAAAAAAAAATTATTTTGTTACTTAATGACTTTTACTTACAATCAGACGATATAGGTATCATAAGTATGTTACTATTGTAAGTTTGACATAACTCCTAAAGAGATTGAGTGAAGTGTGGTTAGCTTATACTTGTAAAACAATACTTTCGTTCGTTGTTTGTAGTTTATTCGGCTTAACGTCTTTGCTTTGTCTAGGACAGGAAGGACGTTTTATCTTACGAGTTACTAACCTATTATAGGATATTATAATATCCGCAATTATTCCTAGTTGGGAAGGTTAACATTTATTCCTTTGGTTCGCCGTGAAATAAATTTCAAGTCTCCTAGGTGAAATTTAAACCCACAACATTATATAACCGGCGAGCTAAGATCCTCTCCCCAACGCTCTCGGATATCGAGTTCACCAAATATATTTTTGTTATATTTATCAGAACTTTTTAAAATCTAAAAATCAGAGGATTTTAAACATATATATTGACTCTGATTCTGGCTTCTTCGAAATTGTCTTTTTCAATATTTCAAAGCTTAAAACGATTTTCTGATATATTTAGAAGGATTCGAAAACGACAATCAGTTTCTTTTCATCATGTATGAGAATTCAAAGACATTTGACAAGAAAGGAACCTTGGTGACTGAATAGTTCAACAGCTTGGTATGGTGATAATTATGAAAGGGTAAGTAACTGGTTAGGGAAAAGCAACATCAACATTAAGAACTAAGCCATTTGCCTCACAGTATTGAACGTTGAGGATTTCTAGAAAACTTTTTGATTAGTGAGATTTATTACATAAAGTATCCGAATTGTTTAGTGGAACCTTGTCAATCTACAGTGTTAGTCTTTATCGGCCTTATTAAAGTCATGTGAACAAATCTTTCATGGGAATAAATACGTTATTTGCCGTTATTATACGTTATATGATGTTTGGTATATCAGAAGACTAGTTTTGAAATGTTTTTCATCTCAGCTTGTCGTTTTCGACTACCCAAACATTTACTAGACAAGCGTTCAAACCATCCAACAAATTACAAGAGACTTATTTACATTATAGTAATTATACCTATTTGTACCTATTGGTATCCACTAAGGCATCCAATTCGCCTCGTGTCTAATACTTACAATCCAAAATCCTTCGGAAAATCCTCACAAACAAACTTATCCAAAATGATCTTAATGTACCATATATTGCTGATAATCCTAAGCGTGATTGCCTATCTTGATTTTAATAATTATATAAATTGCTTCATATAATTTGTAAAAATACATTATGTTTTCTTCACAAAGTAGTCAATACGGGGTGTAGAGTGAAGAAAATACGTGATTATTTTTTACCTCAAAGCTTTGTTAGGTATAGTTAGAAGTGTAAAACATACTAAAAGTCCCCGCCCCAGGGGGGTGAGCTAACGGTGGGGGAGGGGAGAAGGTCCAATTTCGGGGTTTCTCGATTATATTTCGAAAACGATAGGCTCTAGAAAAATACGTTTTCAACAAAAATTAGAGCTTATTAAATTTTCTATAGAATTATTCATATGCATATTTGTCGAACTTCTAACCGTTTTCGAGATATACATCATTAAAAATAGACCATTCTTGAAAAAAAAAAAAAAAAAAAAATTTAACTCACTTTTTGTTAAACATTTGATTCTAGAGCCTTCCACGATTGTTTCTCAGAAACAATGTCAGAATCAAAGTTGTAAAGCATTTGATTTACTTTAATTTCATATACTAGCTTTTGGCGCTTGAAGTTAACTTTTGAAAAAAGTGTGGTAAACATTCTTTTTTTTTTTTTTTTTGAAAATTATCGATTTTTAATATCGTATATTTCGAAAACAATGGAAGTTTAACAAATATGTATAGAAACATTTTTATAGGAAATTTAATAAGCTTTAATTTTTAGTTGCAACATGTTTTCCTAGAGTCCATTTTCGAGATATAATCGAAAAACCCAAAAATGGGACCTTCTTCCTCCCCACCATTAGCTAACACAGTGGGGGAAAGGGGACTTTTAGTATGTTTACCTTTTAACTATTCCTAACGAAGTAAAAAATTATCGCATATTTTATGCATTCTACACCCCTCATTTGTACTCATGTAATAGCAGGCTTACATTAGAAGGTTCCAATGTCATCTTTTTTTCAGATGCTTTTATTGATCGGGAAATAAATGTGAAGTCGTTGAGAAATAAGTGGGCTTGGGTTACTATTTAACAAGGAATAGGTAGATTTTTTGTCCTAAATCAGCAACAAATAGGACATTTGTTATTTTGGAGATTTAAAAGAGTTTGAATTACAGAGACTGAATATAGGAAGAATTCGATAATTTGATTGAACTTCATAACTCATGGTCATGCTGATGAATCTTTTTTAGTGCATTGGGATATCAAGACGTTTATTAGGTTTAAAGTATTATAGAATTCATTTTATAGGAAATTTAATTATATTTAATTTCTATTAAAAATATATTTTTCTAGAGTGTATCGTTTTCGAAATACAATCGAAAACCCCAAAAATTGGACCTTCTTCCCTCCCCCCCGTAAGCTCACCCCCCAGGGGCAGGGACTTTTATTATGTTTACCTCTTAACTATTCCTAACGAAGCCCTGAGGTCAAAAATAATCACATATTCTACATCTACACTTCTCATTTCAGCACTCATTGACTGGACTACTAAATGAAAAAAAAACATAATGTATTTTTACATATTATATGAAGCAATTTATATAATCGTTTAAATCAAGATAGGCCATCATGTTTAACATAATCTGATTATATTTCTTTTTCTATTAAGTTTTTTTCTCTTTTTCATGTTAATTTCTGTAGCTTATTTTTCCTTGGTTTTATATTTTTTATGTTGCTCCGATGATGGTCATCAATGCCGTAACCAAAACGTCGGCATAAAAAAAAAAGTAATGTAATATGTTTCCAATTTGACTTAACCCTGATAAATCTTCAAGACAAACAGCAACAGGTTATCAAAAATAAATTCTTAATTAAACACGAATTAGATCCCCTAATAATTATTAATCTTTTGTTCTTCCATTACTGATACAAGAAGATACGACATGCATAGGGGTCTGTTTCTGTTTCCTTTAAAACCTGTACGTCTGTGCCATCTCAGGTCATGTAGATCCCCTCAAAAGGAGATCACTATCAGGGGCGGCTGAGTAGCCCTCATTTGCCGGGCGTCTCCAAGTCGGTAACTGCACCGCGATCTTGTTTGATGAAGCCCATAGCCGACTATAGCCGCCCTTCCAGTTACTTAAAGCTCTGCTAAGAAAACTCATTACCTGACCCATTGACTGGTTTGTTTGAACGTAGTCTGAGGAGCCTTATCTGGACTCCTTTAACTAGCCACCCCCCCCCCCCCCGCTATCCCATGGACTCCAGGAGACTCCAGCCCCCAGGTCTTCTGATACCCTCCTCCTTTGATCCGGACTGCAACCTGTATCTCACTGATGACGCCCTTGAGTAAATATTGTCTAATTCGATAATTATAGTATTTGTAATTTGCAATTCGAACTTTTATTTATACTGTTTTTTACTTTATTTGAAAAAAAAATTTTTTTCATTAAGCTTCGAAGTTTACGACTATATTCAATAATCTGGCCCTTCAATAGTCGGACGCCCTCCTTAACCACGGTCGGCAAGTACTTGTTTGCATAGTTTCTTCAAGATCGGCGGCGTTAAACACAGGACATTTTTTTTTCTATTATTATAATCTGCCACAAATGTGAGAAAAAAGTAATTTAGTTGGCTTAATAGTTACATTCGCACATTATGTACAGTAAAAAAATAATTAAATAAATAAAATTTAAATAATAGTAATAATAAAAAAATAAGATAAGTAATAATTAAATTAGATATTAAAAATACAATAATTCTGTATTTGTAATATATTAGGTTGATGCAAAAATCGTATGCCTTGAGATGGCGTACGATTGTTGACTGATCCACATCGAGTTCTTCCGCTATTCCTCGAGTAGTTTTGGTGGGGTCAGCTTCAACTATTGCCTCTAACTGGTCGTTGCCAATAGCAGAGGGACGGCCACCACCTTCTTTGCTTGAAAGGTCAAAATTTCCACTACGGAATTTTTGAAACCATCGCTTTAGATTCATTAATGGTACCTGGCCCCCAAACTTCATTTGCGTTTGCGCAGCACTGCGACCGAGTTTGAACTCATACCAGTAAATTTGCCGAAAATCGCTCCTAGACGTCATTTTGTCTGGAGGCACTGAATGGACTGAATTAAATGTTAAAAAAAAAAAGGATTATATAGGAAAGTAAACGAGATAAATAGGCTTTAAAATGATGTGTATAACTTAGCATTGTGGATTAGTTTTGTTTTCACAATTGGACTTAATAATGAAACGGAAATAAAACCCTGCATTATTTTAGCATCAACAAATACAAATTCATCCTAGAGATTCACCGACCAGACCCTTCCCTCTACTTATGGAGGGACAAGCCAGGCACAGAGAGGTCCCAGCTCTTCTCTCTCAGCTGTGTCACTGATCTAAAAACCCTCCTGGCTGATTGAGAGCGCTATAGTACATTCGCTCAAGAGAAAATTGAAACGAGAAAGCTAAACTATTCTTAAATAAAATCACTGGAAAAGATCATTTTAAGTGAAGCTATGAATGGCTAGATTTTGAAGGTCTCTAGGTCATCTGCTTTTCAGACGCCTCGGAGGATTATCGGGAATGAAGTGGGAAGCAAGCTGAGAGACTAGTGGATTTGAGCGGTTATGATGGTTACTATGAAAGGATATGTATCTTGTTTGGGCTCAATCTGCAACACATGGAGTGTTCAGATCTTTATGGAAAAGTATTTTTGCGGCAAAGTAGTAAGCATTGAGCATTTTATGAAGGATTTTAAGGATTGGATACGAGAAGAATTGGAACGTTTAGTGGAGCCCCAAATCTCAAATTCGTATTTCCAAAGTAGTCTAATTACTGTCATGTACATATATTTTTTTGTTGTTTATTGGAAGCTTTGAACACTTGTCTAGTAAATGTTAGGGTAGTCGGAAAAATTAAAACTTAAATCGATTTCAGGGAATTTTTCGCAGAAAAATATAAAATGAAAAAAAAATAAGAAGCTTCATAAATTCTCATTACGAGTCATGCGAAAGAATAGAGAACTCAAGTATTTAAGTAATTATTCAGAGCAAAGCGATGAAGACGGTGTCGAGAAAGAATTCCAAAACTCATCCACGAGAAAGGTCATTCGAGAAATGCGCTGCTGTGGCGCCAACTAGTGTAAATGTCCCTGCCTCCCCCCCCCCCCCCGACCCCCCCCCCCGGGCGGGAGGTTCATTTAACAGAAATGTTTTTGTCTCCTTCTTTTTCTACTGGCGTTCTCAATCTGTTACCGAAGGGACGTTAATAAAACTACTACTTAAATGATTCGGTTTGTCAAAGCTAAAAGAGCGTGTTGAAGATGCTATCGGCCGGTGGGGCCACCCCGCCATGATAGACTTTCACGTGTATAATTAATCTATCACACGACACCCATCATCAATCATTTAGCTATTACCCGGCTACCGTTGGCTCCTGGGCCCCCTCACTCTTTTTTTATTTACTCGTCGTCCGGCTGGGCCCTTAGCGATGTTCTCTCCCCGGCTCCTTCCGATAGCGAGTCCTAGGCCCGATCCTAAGGCTGTCAGTCTCGAGTAGAATGGAATAAATTAAGAAAGCATTTCAGTCTAAGGAGAACCAAGCGTATCTACATCAAGAGACAAAATTGTGAGCACATTAATACAATTCTTAATCTAAAAACATTACGTAGCTGTAAAGTCTCTACATTTTCTAAACAAAACTCAGCAAAAAAAAAAAAAAAATATTATACAACTCTTTATGGCATAACTCCTAGTTTCAGGCTTCTGTCTGAATAATTATCAGATTGCTTCTTCGTCTCAAATCTCTTTCAAGCTCAAATTATCCTGGATTTATGAGGATTGTGGTTTTTAAATTCCATCCGCTAATAATTTTTTTTTTTATATACATTTATTGAAATTTACAACTGCACAAAATATATACATCAAGTAAAAGTAATTATAACGATTATAATAATATGTTAAAACTTGAACTACTCACCAGTATCACTTTATTAAAACTTCTACAATAGAAGGTCTCTAGGCCATCTTCGTTTCAGACGCTTCGGAGGATTATCATGAATGGAGAGGGAAGCAAGTTGAGAAACTAACTGATTTGAGTGATGATGGAGCTTACTATAGGTAAGATCCTACAGATATTAGGATACGCTGACGATCTCGACATCGTTGCCAGAACTCAATCAGCATTGAAAGGCGCATTCCTCCAGCTAGATAAGGCGGCTAAGAAGTTTGGTCTGGTAATCATTGAAGGAAAAACGAAATATATGATATCTGGACCGGGGCGTTTCCGGGAAGAGCATATTGAGATTGATAAATACAAGTTTGAGATGGTTCAACATTTTGTATACTTAGGGTCGGAGATTAATTCAGAAAACGATGTGACTAAGGATGTTATACGTCGGATCGCAGCAGCAAACAGGTGTTATTTTGGCCCCGCTAAGCAATTTAAAAGTAGGTTTTTAACCAACAAGACTAAAGTAAGGTTATACAAAGTCCTTGTACGTCCGGTCCTGACATATGGATCTGAAGCATGGACATGTATTAAGGCTGATGAAAATAGGCTGCTTATCTTTGAGAGAATGATCCTGAGAAGAATTTTTGGTCTGATCCGGGAGGGTGATGTCTGGAGAAGAAAAAAAAACCAAGAAATTTACGCACTCTTCAAGGACACAGACATAACTAGGTCGATTAGTGTGAGGAAGCTCAGATGGGCAGGGCACATCGCCAGGATGAATGAGAACGAAATTTTTAAAAAATTGACTATAGAGGCTATTCATTAAACTAGAAGAGTTGGACGACCCAAAATGAGATGGATGGATAGCGTCCGTAAAGATGCCAGGAACATCCTTGGAACACCAGACTGGATGGCTGCTGCACATAATAGAAATGAATGGCGAAAACTTTTAAAGAGGGCCCTGATTCAGCAATGAATTGTTGCGTCGCTTACGTCTGAATGTATGGAGCTTACTATGAAAGGATAGGTATCTGGTGTGGGCTAAATCAGCAACATATGGAACATTAAGATCTTTATGGATAAGTTTATTGGTGAGGTTATAAGAAGCATTGAGGATTTTACGAAGGATTTTGGATTGTAAGGATTGAATACGAGATGAATTGGATGGTTTAGTGGAGCCCCAAAGCTCAACTCCGTACGTCCAAATAGGTCTAATCACAGTCATGTATATCAGTCTTTTGTAATTAATTGGGAGCTTTGAACGTTTGTTTAGTAAATGTTGAAGTAGTCTGAAACGATGGGCAGTTTCTTGTCGTTTTAGCCTAGCATGCGGATTCCAAGTTATTCGTTTGTCAAAGTGAAGTCCTAGCACTAATAATTAAATTATAATTAATGCAAAAGGAGATTTCATTATTTATACAATTATTTTTAGCATAAATCCTATTTTGTTTAGGATGTTGCTACATGTTTTAGGACCCTAGTCTGACAGAAGCCTGAAGATGGGACTAGGGTCCTGAATCATGTAGCAAGAGTTGTATGAATAATGAAATCTCGGATTCTTCATAAATTGTAATTAAATATGTTTTAATTTCTTTCATATCGGTCAATTGCAGTTCTTGTTTCTATAAATATTATTTTAGCATCTTATTGACTTATAGGAGGCACGGTAGTTCAGGATCAGTATCAACTACTGCTTTATTTACCGTATTATCAACAAAACTAGTCGTTATGATCTAATCCAGTGATCTAGCACGTAAGGAAACAAAAATAAGCTTTTCTTGTCGTAGAAAAGGAACTCATTTCAATACTCCCTTAGTCAATATTTCATTGAGCAGACTTGCTATTTCCAGTGAATGAGACCTAGTGGGGGGGGGGGGGGGGGGAGTCATATTATTAACTGCTCCCTCTTTGGTAATCAGTTATTTTTTTGAAGTCCTTTCGTTGGAGTAAAATTAGATCTGCTATCTGTTTTGTACTCATTCATTTAAATGAGCACAGTGCAGAGAGTGAAGTATTCTGAATTTATTCACTAATAGAATGATTTTTCCCACTTCTAATATGATGAATCTTTTATTTGAGAGGAATCAGTAAACGCAAGAAATGTTAGAGGATCAACTTTGATTTCCGTAATAAGGGATAGAAAAAAAAAATGATGAAAATACATAGAAGAAAAAACGGAAAACACTAGTGGCAAAATAAATGTAAATGCAATGTTTTTGTTTTTATTATATTTTTATATAAACCACCAGATTCTTTTCATGTCAAAGTCACTCCAATCCAAAAACCTTCATGTTTGTTACAATAAAACAAATAAACTAATCCACGTTGACTTTAACACTAAAGCTTCCATGACAGGTTACATAACCCTTTTCGTACTTTCTAGCAGAAGATCTTGGAAACAACATTCATCACTTTGCTTTTTGGCTTAACTAATTTTAGGACTAATGAATTAATTACCACTTATATTGGAATTATTTTATTTAAAAACTAGTTTCGAATGTTAAACATTCATCATCAGTTCTAAAACATACAAAATTTTCAAATCTGCACTTTGTTACATGAATTATATATATTTTCAAGTTTTCTAAAATGTAAGACAAGAAATCAAATTTATCGGTACTCACCTGAGAAGATCGAACGGATTTCTTGAATATATCAAGAGTGGAAGGCTTATAACCAGATTGGTTAAATTTTTTTGGGTATTTCCTTGGGTTTTTCCTATGACTATTGACTCTTTACGTTTCTTTTGGAAGCAAATTTAAAATAGGACTATTAAAAATGTTTATCTGATCATTTAAACCAAAATCTGGATTGGTTTTGAAGGATTTTAATATTTTTAATAATTCATAAATATTTCGTTTTATATTATTTTCTACTTAATGTATTATTTTCACTTATTATAAAATGGATAGTGAAATTGGAATTTTGGGTCTTATTATTGTATGCTCTTATATGTTCCTTTAATCTTTGATTTACCGATCGTCCAGTTTTCTCCGTGTATTTAGCTTTAAAGTCATTAGATTTTAGTTCATATACACCATTTTTTGGAAAGGGTCTATTTTTTCTTTAGGTGAAGTGAAATAAAATGATAATAGCTTATTTATTTTAAATGCTCCATAATAATAGTTGCTGAGCCTACGCAAAACCGAGATAACTATCCTTTTATAATAAAATAAGTACCAAACCAAATCCATTTTTAAATTATAGGCTCACTGAATTATTTTAATGGTACCAATTTCAGAGTATACTTTGGGCTATCGATACCAACTGCTGTTGCATCCACACTAATTTAGATCCAACATATTCTTTATGCATATCCTGCAGGTGTGGTAAACCCATAAAATTCTCTAATTAGTTTATGAAATAAAAACGGCTATGAAAAGAGAAAAAATTGAAACGAACATCGAGGAAAAAATTGTAATCAACTCGAATAAAAGACTAGTGGCATTCGTATGAAATGGGCATGCACTTTAGAATGCGGTCGATTCAGCAATTGCCGATTCATTTTTAAGGGCATCCTTTGAAAATACGTTATTTCTATTAATGTCAATCCCCGGTTGAAATGACATTAATGGCAACTTTAAAAGTAATATAAAGAACCTTCTTGAAGAAGAATGAAGCTGTCCCTCGGCCGCTTTTCCGTCTTAATCTAAGAAACAGATAAAATACTGAATAATTATATAGATATAAGCCTTAGTTAAAAAATGGAATAGACGTTTTATTAAGCGATAAAACATTTAGAAGCCGCATTCTGGAACTGGTAATTGACTCATTTCAGTAACTGAAAAAAATTGTAATAAAAATAAACTTACGTGCTATTAAACTTTTTATTACTATTAAGTCCCTATAAAAACCTTGTAACACGTCATACCCACCTTTTGAATGTTAAAGCTAGATAATAGCAAAATACTTTGTTTCAATTAACAATTGAACTTACTAATATTAAGATCCGGATCACTTGCTAGAAACACTTAATTAAGCGTTGCTGCCTATTTCATATAGGTTGCTACATTTTACCCACCTGACATATAGCATATGACTAATTACATGCTGATTATATATGTGTGTGTATATGTGTATATATATATATATATATGTATATATATATATATATATGTGTGTGTGTGTGTGTGTGTGTGTGTGTGTGTGTGTGTGTGTTAGTAAGGTAAGGTTCTTGAGGTTCAGTCAATAAATAAAAACAACTATTTTGGTGACGTTTCGAGACTATATTGTTCTCATAATCACGCCCTACAGTGAAAAAACAGGTTGCAATAAAATTATATAAGTTACAAGGTATTTCGTTAACAATCGTGTGAAGATAATTGTGCCAAATCTTATACGACGTGTTTATCAACATAAATACAGTTGCACTTCTATAAATAAAAACCTGAATAAAATTGACCAAACAGCTCTCACCACACATTACAGGCAAACAAAACATCCATTTAAATTTTATTCCCCCAAAATTATTCACTATGAACAAAATAATTTTAAAAGAAATATTAAAGAAATGATAACCATAGAAAAATTTAAAAATCGCGAAATAAACAAACAATCAGACGTTCTAAATCTCAACACCTGCTATTCCAATTTAATACATTCAGACCAATAATATACATTTACATTAATATACATCATATAAATCATTTATCCATTTATAAGTATATTACACCTCAATACAGAAATACTTTTTATACCTGCATCTTTGGGAATACCACCAGTTGGGAAATCCCCCCGAACCTTGTAACTGTTTTTCTAAAATTCCACAGGTAAGTTGTGTACTAGAATTGTAAGAATTTAGTAAGTCGATACCATATCCACCAGTAACATTGTAAGTAGTTTCATACTCCTCTATATTCTGTAATTATATATATTTTTATTATTCTGACACATGTCGTTATATACTTATATTGATGTTTTGAAATAACTTCGCTATGAAAATAATCAATCTGTTGGCACTGAAGTGGAACAGTAGCAATATATCTCTTAGCCAACCTACCGAAAAATGGAAAATCTGCATTAAAAATATTAAACATTAAAAACGTTATTCAAACATTTTTCAATTGTATAAGGTTTTGTTACTTTTTTATTTTAAATATACATAGTTATACTCGTCTGTTATATTTTTATATTATAGATAGAACGATATCTCGTTATGTACGTATCGATAAATCGATACTCATCCCATTTAATTATTATTATATGTTCTGTAAGATATACTATGTTCGGCTCCTGTTGGCGCCTAGATATTAGTTTACCTTCGGTACCACTCTTCGCTCCTGATCACTGAACTAGGTTGAGGCAGTCGAAGACGACCTCCCCAGTTGGGGTAGCCTGGGCGGGAATTGGGTGCACCGAGGCATGCAGACCCCCCCCCCCCCCCCCCCAGGGGCAGTAAATCTAGCGAGTTAGTGTCTCTGGCACGGCATTCCCACCCCCAGGGCCTATCTAACAACATACCCTCGCCAATCGCTATTACCGAGGATTCATCAGGGTTAATTGACGATGACACTGGTCCTTCGAGGAACGTACTGGGAGGAAACAGAGCAAAATTGATATATTTTCCTACTTAGGTCCATCTGTAACTATGTCTTCCATAGTGGGCACATAGATAACAATAGAATATGGTTATTATGTAAGTAATTGTGAGGTATAAGTCGATGGGATTAAAAATAAGCTTTGTTGATTTGATGGTCATCATTAGGGATGTGAATTATATGCAATAACAAATGAAAAATATGGAATTATACATGCAGAGATATTGGGTAAAATATGCAATTAGATACCGAAAACATGCAACTATCTGCATTATTAGAAAAATGAAAAAATCAATCAATAAATATCTATACTTAAGTACAAACTCAAGTTTAAATAACTAATTGTGTTGAAAAAGGGAACATTAGGAAGAAAAACATTAAAAAGCTAATATTAAAAAAACAAAAACAAATGTTAAAAACCTTTATTAAACATAAAACCAAATTAAATAGAACACATTAAACACGGAACATTAAAATCAGGACATTAATTTCCAGAAAACTTAAACAACAATCATAACCAAAATACTTATACTTTAAAACAGAATATACATCAAAAACAATAAGCAACGATCTTAAAGAAACTCTTCCGACTTATTCATGCCACTTATGCCACTGTTGTAGACCTGAATGGCAGACAACCACTTTTTCAGGTTTTCGAACAAAATAGATCGTCTATTGGTCCTCAAAATAGATTTGAAACGGCTAAACGACCGCTCTACATCATATAAATATAAAACGTATACATCACTCTTGAAAGTCTCATTTGAAAGCTCACCTGCGTACTTTCCTACAAGATCTTTTGTCTTTGAAGGAGTGATTTTCGGTATTTTATATTAACACAAAAGAACAGTTTACGAATGATATGTCTCGGTGAATACTGTGTGAGAGACTGTGTAATGGAATGATGGAAGGAAGAAGGGTGAGATGAAAAGTGAAGTCATAATATTATGAGCGAAGTATAAACGAGAAATTAATCGGATTAAACAATTCTAAGAGAAGCAAATACGATCGAAAGTTCGCTGAAACCGAAGAATCAGCACTTCGGCACATACACATTGATCAGGCGAAAAAAAAGAATGCGAGTTCTTATAGCCATTTTTCGGTTTTTATCTATATTTTATTTTTTTTCGTGCTCGGAAACATAAAAAATTCAAATGTCAAATGCTGATATGCCGGATATGTCGATAAATATGCAAGTCTAGTTCAAAATATGTAAAAATGTGCATTAATAGCAAAATATGCACAAATATGCAAATTAAAAATAGCTCAAATTTATTCCAAATTCCTCAAAACATATTTATTTTGATAATATTAGAAGATTCAGTTAGTTAGGATAAATATGCAAATGCATATATTTCACAGCCCTTGTCATCGTCAAAGCAGTTGACCATGTTAAGAAAACTCTGCCATCAAGAGAACTAACTTCTTTCAGAGTTCTCTTTATTGACCTTTTGAATTGAATACGTTTCATGTTCGCCTTTCTTTCTGTCCTTATAGATGGTTTTGTATATAAGAAGTCTGTTCTTAACGGTAAGAGGATGCCTCAGTTAGTAGTCTATACAGTTTGCGTCTATTGAGTTCTTGCCTTTTAAGTTTAGATTTACGGTTCCATGTTAGTCAATCTGTCTTAAGAGTGGTAACGACCTCGGCATTGTGTATCGAAGATACTAAAAGAACTACTGGAAGAACAAAGTGGAAGAGATAGCCCAAAATAAGCAGAGGTGGAGCAGTCTGGTTAAGGCGGCCAAGGATCTGCAAGGTCTGTAGAGCCAATTGAAAAAAAAGTTAATCTTTTCCGAGCAGAAACCAAGATACTGAACTGTGTTGTGGATAGTGGAAACAGATTGGATATCAGGATTTCAGCGGAGGGTAAAGATTACGTAGGTGCATTTTGCATTGGTTTATATTAATCAGCCGATCAATAGAACTAGAAAATAAACATGTGCGGAAAAATATTAAGTATCTTTTATGTTATAAAAGTAAACTCCTACTCAATCCTTCGAAAACGGAATAGAAGATCTTCACCTCGCGACAGCTCTTACTACAATTCAACTCGATCACATCCCTTCAATATCCACCAAAACAAGACTACAGACATTCCAGAACAGAATACTGCGGATGGCGTTTAACGCACCCTGGTTTGTTAATCATTTCCAGCTTCACCCGAAGCTGGTAACTGATCTATTCAAAGGAGTCTTCCCCTTTCTCATTAGATAGTTTTAAAAAAAAAAATATTTTTTTGTTTATTCAGTTTTTCTCACATGCAGCTATCGTTTCAGTAAACTTTCCTTCAAACGTTCCTTTTTTTCCAGAGCTTCTAATTTCTGGAACTCCCTTCCTTCCATCATTCGCCACTCCTCCACTCATAATGGCTTCAAATCCCGACTTTTCGTTTACCTGTTAGATATTCAATCTAATAGTCATATCGATGAAGAAAATATTTTTTAAAATGAAATATGAATATTCTGAATATAGTATTGATTTTTTACAGCATTATTTTAATGCTATTGCACTAAATTTATATAATTGATTTCGGCATTTATATTATTTTAACTGACAACATACATTATTTTTCCGGATAATTTATATTTCTTAGCTTTATTTACTGAATTTTTTTTGATTTTCCCTATTTTTGTTTTCGTAGCTTATTTTAAATTCTAACCTTAAGATATAATTTATTTTTCGTGTGATATTTTAAAACATATCATATAATTTTATTACTTTATATTTTAATTTAATTTTAATTGTATTTTTCTTGCTTTTATTATATTTCTAAATTATACATACGGCAGCTAGGCCGCCATAAATTGTCCATTATAATTATTCATAAGGGGCAATGGCCTCAGAATAAAATTTATTTTCATTTCATTCCATAAATTTCAATTGATAGGGCGATTTAGCTTTTACATTAAAAGATTAGATCAACTTAAAGGAAACGATTTTTTTTTCTTTAGCAATGAATTATCTACATATTAAAATTTGTTTGTTTAATACTTTATTTCTTAAATAATTTCTACTATTCACAAAATGCTGTACCGTAAAAATAGACCAATCTCAAACTCAACTTAGAATGTCATTGAACAACTTAAATATATCTAAATATAAACAAAATATACAAAGAATATATATATATAAAAACTTTCAAAAAATATTAAGACATTAGTGTATGGTTTGCCATATGACTAAAATAAACAGAGGATAATAAATAAACAATAATTTAATAAATAAAATTCTCTTAGGGTCTGGCCACGACTTTAACTTTATTTTAACTTCTGTCACTTAATATTATTATTTCATTTTATTTTTGATGATTGTAATTAATGGTTTTATTTTTATAATGATTATTTATTTTATTTTTATCTTTTATTATAATTAATTTTGAATGTATGTGTGCTTGTATATATTGTATTAATTAGTGCATCATTAGCACTGTTACAAATTGCCTTTCACTGAGGCAGATTGTACATATATTTCAATAAAAGTTTTTTTAATAATAAAAAATTAATAAAATACAAACGTCCGAAAAGTTCCAAACCTGTAACGCTAAAATCCTTCCCCTAAAATATTAATAAAAGTGACTTGACATCTTCTTCCACCAATTGTTAAATTACACCTGATAGCACTTATTCATGCTTTTATTTTCTTATGCCATGGTTCTTGAATTAAACCTACCAAAACCTGAGTCTAATAGAGCATCAACATTTTTTTGACCTTTGTCCCTTAAAACAGAGGTTGATGACCTTTCCGGACTTCATGATTGGACGTCTTCAATGTACCTTCACCTCCAGAAGATGAAGAGAACGCGGATCCAATGCGGATGAGATAGTTAGCAGAAGACCTCCCTCTAATGGTTGAGGGTGATATCCAATCACTAACGCTCCATCCCCCTCAACATCGTTCTTGACTCACCCCATTCAGGACTCAGGACTACGCATTACTCTAATACCCCTGCCGTTTTTAGCTTTCCTCTATTAGTTGGAGTACTTCCGGTCCTAATATAGCAATGGAAAATTCCATTTCGATCATAGGCTTGTACGATCATAAATTAAAATACACTTACAAACTACTCCAACATGCATTTATATTAGAACTGTATTATTGATTTTTCTATTCTTACGGAAATTGATCTAGGATATTCCAGTATTCATTTCTGTTTTTCTTTTTTTTTTCTTAACTTTAAGTTTAGAAATCATTTGTTTTGTTTTTTTATTTAAAAAAGTTTTTACTGAACAATATATAAAAACAAATTTAAGAAAAATAAAAATTCAGCACAAAAAAATTAAAAATCTTTCTTGAATCATATTGAAATTCAAGTATCAGAAATGAAGAAATATTTTTCAAATCTGGCGATCTGCATGCTGTACTTTAAGTTATAAAAGTTGTGGATTTTATTAATCCACTCCTCTTTCTAAGAGGAGAACTAAGAACAGGTACGAAAATTTCTTATAAAAAACATGGCCTAGAATAATTTGTATACAAAAGGAGATCGAAACAAAATGGTTAAAAAACATTGAATTGCATAAATCTTTTGTTTATTTATTTTTTACTTCTTTTTTTTCTCTATTTATTGAAATTTACAACAGTATATACAATATAAAATATAATACATCAAGTAAATGTGATGACATAGATCAAAATGACACGTCATTTGTTTTTATAGCAACTAGCCATTCGTTGCACTTTTAAACGTTTTATATAGTGAAGTACTATATTAGTAGGTCCCGAGGCCATCTTCTGGTTTAGGCGTCTCGGAGGGTTATCTGGAATGAAAAGAGAAGCAAGATGTGATACCAATAGATTTGAATGACTATGGAGTTTGCTATGGAAAGATAGATATCTGGTTTGAGCTAAGTCACAACTTATTATAATCTATCCGGATAAGTTTGTTTGTGACAAAGTAAGGAGCATTGAGGATTTTTCTAAGGATTTTGGATTATAAGGATTGAATAAGAGATGTATTGGATGGTTTAGTGGAGCCCCAAAGCTAAACTCCATATGTCCAAATCGGTTTAATTACTGTTATTTAAATGAGTCATTTGTAATTAATTGGAAGGTTTGAACGTTTGTCAAATTGATGTTGAAGTAGTCGAAAACGACGGGAAGTTTCTTGTCGTTTTAGTCTTGTATGTGGATTCCAAATAAAAGTTTGTCCAGATGGAGTTCTAGGTAGCGGATCTGTTCAACAGGGATTGTTAGGACAGAGAAACTGTAGGACAGAAAAGTGTAGATTTAAGACGAAAGGTAGGGATAGCACTATGAGAACATTCTTGTCATATTTGCTAAAAAACTCAAAGAAGTTATAAATAGGAATAATATTATTATACAATAAGGTAAAACAAACAGATACAATGAAAATAAATAAACTAAGAATAAAAAATTAAAATCAATATAAAAATACGGAAAAAAAAAATTTCATAGATAAATAGACTCAGGCTAAGAATCCATTCGTCAGCTACCTTTCCTATTATGAGAAGGATTAAAGAAGTATCCACTCCTCTCTAATCGCATCACTGTAAGCTACGAATAATAATAATATGAAGGGGGGGGGGAGACAGACTAATTTCAGAATTCCATTATCAAATTTCTAAATAAATCTCGAGTCCTCTGTTTTTTTAAACTGCGAAAAAGACAATAGGGATAGAGGAACTGGATAAAGCATTGAACCAGAATATTTTATGATTATAAATTGTTTGATGATAATAATAATAAAGTTGTATTATTGTATTAGTTGTATTATAAGTTGGATTACGAATTTCATTAACTATACATGTTCCGGAAGATCTTTACACGATATATGAAATCGCCCTTATTCAGGGAACAATATTTCCGTATAAGGGATTTTCAGATTTTCACCTTTTTTTTTTTTTCTCTTCACCCTATTGTATATATTGTTTGTATGGATCTATAAAGTCTATGTATGGATCTATAAAGTCATACATATTATTTATTGCCCTATTTTGAGGCAGATTATGATTCTTACTCAATAAAAGTTTTTTTTAATTAAAAAAAAAGCCATTATGTTAGGTTTGTTGGAGAAGTTTAGTAGCTTAATAATGAATTGACATAATTTAACTTCTTTTTTTTCTATCTTTTGAATGTTCAAATTCACCCTCTGTCCTTCGATTTCCATTCATTCTTCAGAATCACCTGATTCTGGTTCGATGAATTATGACCTCCGATCCCAAGACCCTTCGGAAGGACCTAAGTCGAACTCAACTCCCTCGGGAGTTGTCCAAGCTGGACATCGGCCTGAGATATGCCCAGGGTTTGTTGGTTTATCTGTACAAATAAAGCGAGGGAGGAGGAGAATGGGAGGGTGGCCAGTTTATCTCCACCCTCCTTTCTGGACCATTTGAGGGACTTTCGTGAGCGGACTCGCCAAAGACGAGACCTCCCTTCGATTCTATATTCAGCCGTGGTGAGTAACCTACCGCCATCTCTGTGGCCAGTTCCATTATCGCTGAACGTCTCGAACCCCTCCGAGGAAAAGAAACAGCAAAATTGAATCACAGGACGGGTTTAGTTATTCGACGAAATATCAAGAACTAAATAAAGAAAACCTCCTATGGTTCTAAATCGGTTTTAGGTTGGTCTTGCATACTAGAGGTTTGGTATACATTGAAGAATGAAAGGCCCTACTAAGATATATATACAAAACTAAGAGTCTATACAAATAACTGATGCATAAGTCAAGTTCTTGCCATTCCAGAGCGAAGGTTCCATTTAAGTCATTTTACTAGGAACCACACGTGATACCATGATGGGATGTTAATTATATAGATAGAGTGGGATATCATTTTAAGAAATTAGTGGCCATCATTTAATTCGGAGGGTAAAAGTTACATCGTTTTTAGTTTGTTGGCTTTGATCTCCTTCATTGTTAACATTATTCTTCCATCTGTTATAGAATTGAAAGATAATATTAATTTGTGACTAAGTCCCTATAGAATAATAAATAGGTACAAAAATAAATACAATTACGTTTGGTCAGAGATAAATTAAAATGATAATAATAATATAAATATAATATATACATAAATACTATTTAGTCAATGGGTGCTGAAATGAGTGGTGTAGTATTCATGAAATATGTGATTATTTTTCGCATGTAGCGAATTCATAGCTTTGTTAGGAATATTTAGAAGGTAAACATACTAAAAGTCCCTGTCCAAGGGGTGAAAGATCAATTTTGGGGTTTTACGATTATATCTCGAAATATGTGGACTCTAAAAAAAGACATCGGATAATAGCTAACTCTGAAGGAACGATTTGAGAAATAGGATCACATAATTAGAAGTTACGAGAGCTATATATTGAAGCTTTACCGGTACGTCACATTGAGTCGAAAGCTTGTGCTATATCCAGAAATCCGCCATAGCATTGTTGCTTGCTGAGGGTATAAAATGATTAAAATGAAATTTCAATAACCTGTAAAGAACTACTCACTAGTAGCACTTAAAAGTTCTACATTAGAAGGTCTCTTGGCCATCTCCTTTTCAGATTCCTCAGAGAATTATCAGGAAACGAGTGTGAGGCAAGTTGGGAGACTAGTGGATTTGGAGTTTACTATGAAAGTACAGGTATATGGTTTAGCAGCAGCATTTGGAACATTAAGATCTTTATGAATAAGTTTGTTTGTAACATAATAAAGAGCATTGTGGATTTTAAGTAGGATTTTGGATTGGAAGGATTAGAAGGTTTAGTGGAACCCCAAAGCTTAACTATGACAAGTCTTTAGACTAATCGCTTGTCCAGTGAATGTTTCTTGTCTTTTAAGTCTGGTATATACTTGTATATGTTAATTTTTATTTGTAAAGTATTAAAGATTATTTGTGGATTGCTTATTCAATTACCTTTCATTAATTTTTTTTTCTTCAGAAACTTAATTTTCATAAATTAGTTTTTTGTAAAAACCGATCTTTTCAGAAATAAGCTTCGGATGGTTCATTGATTATGAAGATGTTTTTTATTAGCAAAGAATTAGAAAATTCCCAATATTTTATCAAGTAACGGTTACTGTTATTTGGAATGAACAGTAGCCATTCAGACCGTTAATTAATATAACGATTTCGATCGTTTCTACATAAAAGTTACAATACACAATGAGAATTACTTATAAGTAATTTATTACACATAGCTCGTTAAATATTATAGCCTATAAAATTAATTAGCGATCCTGATACAAAATCTGCAACGGTTTATGTCATGTTTTTTTTTCCCCGGATTGAATGTAATGCAATTAGGGTATTGTGAAGGAGTCAATGGGGCTTGGAGGAGGGTAAGGGGGGGTTGAGGGGTAAGATAGGGGGGGTAGCTATGATATAGGATGTCCCCTGGACTTGGGGGGCATATTGCTTTGAATAAGTTAAACGTTTTGGAAAATCTCCCCGGCCAGGCAACACGCGTTCGTTAAACGACCCTAAAATTAAACCTAACTTAAAATTTTGATTTATGCGACCGCATCCGATCATAAAGTGTTTATATCGCTGTTAAATTAACCCTCATTTCAAGATAGCAATGTCGGTTCTCAGAAGGATTTTTTTTTTTCAGATAACAGATAATAAAATTGTGTTGTTCTTACCTCATAAACAAATCCATCAAATGATATAAGGCCATGTGGCTGCTTGACTAATTATCTACATATATAAACATTTATTTGCATTTGATTTTTTAAGTATTCAATTTATTTACACACCAGACTTAAAAGACAAGAGACTGCTTGTAGTTGCCGACTAATACGACCAGACAAGCGTCCAAAGACCCCAATAAATTACAAAATACTTATTTACATGGCGGTAATTAAATCCATTTGAACATATGGAGTTGAGCTGTGAGGCTCCACTAAACCTATTCGTCTCGTATCCAAAATCCTTTGCAACATCCTCAATGCGCCTTATTATGCAACAAACAAACTTATGCATAAAGATCTCGATGTTCCATACTTTGCTAATTTGGCCAAAACCAGGTACATATGCTTTCAAAGTAAATTCCATACCCAATCGAATCCACTAGTCTCCCCACTTGGGATTGGATTGGTTTCCCCACTCCATTCCCGATAATCCTTAAAGGAATCTGAAAAGAACATGGCCAAGAGACCTTCGAATGTAGAACTATTGAAGTGCATCTAGAGAGTAGTTCTTTACATGTCATTCTAATAATTTTCCTCAAATTTACCTGTCGTATAAAATGTATACAGTTGTAAGTATCAATAAATAGATTTAAATCAATATTAAAAAAAATATTTACTCCAAATCCACTGGAATCTACTGGTTGCCCAACTCGCTTCACACTCAATTCCGGATAATCAGCCGAGGCGTCTGAAAAGTAGATGACTATGGTTCTTTACATGTTATTTGAAAGTCATTGTAATCATTTCCTCAAATTTACTTATTGTGTATATGTATACAGTTGTAAATATCAATAAATAGTTTTAAAAAAAAAGGTTGTTTTATTTAAATAACGTTGTGTTCTAATTATTCTAATTACTGATTGTAAGTTGGCAACGTCTTGGTAACATTAATTTAACCTTATGTCGTTCTCGCTAGCTCTCTCTCTCTCTCTCTCTCTCTCTCTCTCTCTCTCTCTCTCTCTCTCTCTCTCTCTCTCTCTCTCTCTCTCTCTCTCTCTCTCTCTCTCTCTCTCTCTCTCTCTCTCTCTCTCTCTCTCTCTCTCTCTCTCTCTCTCTCTCTCTCTCTCTCTCTCTCTCTCTCTCTCTCTCTCTCTCTCTCTCTCTCTCTCTCTCTCTCTCTCTCTCTCTCTCTCTCTCTCTCTCTCTCTCTCTCTCTCTCTCTCTCTCTCTCTCTCTCTCTCTCTCTCTCTCTCTCTCTCTCTCTCTCTCTCTCTCTCTCTCTCTCTCTCTCTCTCTATCTCTCTCTCTCTCTCTCTCTCTCTCTCTCTCTCTCTCTCTCTCTCTCTCTCTCTCTCTCTCTCTCTCTCTCTCTCTCTCTCTCTCTCTCTCTCTCTCTCTCTCTCTCTCTCTCTCTCTCTCTCTCTCTCTCTCTCTCTCTCTCTCTCTCTCTCTCTCTCTCTCTCTCTCTCTCACTCTTATCACAAAGCTCATTTTCAGAACTCCTTGAAGCCTCTTCTTCATCGGAATGTAATTCCGCAGTAATCACCTGGTTGACCAGGTTCCCTGGTGCCAACAAGTCCTGCATTGATCTTCTATCTCTTTCCCTAATCTAGGGCAACAGAAGAATGCATGTTCTACTAAAGGTTTGCGCAAGTGGGGCAAAAAGATATCAAGTATGAACCGAAACAGGTAGGCTCTGAAACAACCATGTTCAGTAAGCAAAGGTAGCCTCCCCATTTTTCCGGGTTATTCATGTTGCAATATCTGGTATCAAACAATGGGTCTATCTTTAAAAAGGTTTGTTTTTGTGTGTGTGTGTTTTTATTATGCTTAAACTACCCTAATATGGAATAGTTTTATTCTACTAAAAAAAAAAAAAACTTAGATATATACTTTTATTTTCCTAATTCGCGACAACAGTAACACATCTGGGGTGCGGAAAAAAGTTTGTGGAAATGAAGGGACAGTGGAAAAGGAGAAGGCAATGAGGGTGGTGCCATGACCCGGCGATCAATTACACGGGATCACCAAATAGGGGTGCAGCAAACAACCCTCGCCCAGTGGGAAAAAAAATAAAACCTTACAACCCTAACTTTCTTTCCAGCCTGCCTATCATTGCTCCAGCACTGGAGCCGGTATAGATCTCTAACGCGTCGCCAATTCCAGTTCTCTTCGACCCGAGGGGGATAATTTCTGGTCGGTTGTGTTCGACATTTTCAAGTCTATTATTTCGGCCAAAAAGCTTTAAATCGTTTTTAGATTCTTTTGAGTGCTCTTCTTACATAATAAGTAATCCCACCGTGATATATTATGCAATATCAAATTATTTAGTTTATTACCTCAAATAATTGAAGTATTCATAAATACAATTCAAGGCATTTTTATGTGTTCATTATTCCCACAATTCAGCAGTTTTTTTACGCAATTCATAGGAATAAACCAAGTCAAATTGTACACCCAGTTTTTCTGTACTTACACTATTAGGGGATAAGAACGTTTGCTGAGTCAGTGAATTAAGATATTTTTACTTCGAGGAAAACTATTACCAATAGTAAGATAGAACGATCCTGATATAGAACTATTGTTCTGGATTCACATATTCAAGTATGGGGAGAGGGGTACATTTGGATTTCATTGTAAAGCAGTAGATATTGTTTATGTTATTAGCTGTCATATGTTGTTTGGTCTTAAAAGTGTCCTCCACTGAAGTGACATCTTTTTCAACATATTTCTTCCCTAAGAATAATACCAAAGCAGAATAACATTTACAAATACTAGGGACTCAAATATATAAAAAAAATTAAAAATATAATAGATTTGCATGGATGGAAGCATACAATTTTCTAGTCCCCACATATCCATTAAAGAAGAAGAGGGAGATGAAAAATTTAAAAAATGAGAAGGAACCACGCTATTAAAATGGGTTAGCAGAAACTACCCTTTCAGGCCACACAAGACTTTGTTTTTATAACTAGGATTCAGTTTTCATGGAACTTAAATAGATGGCAGCATAGGTAACTAGAATACCTTGGTACATTACCGTCAAATTTAAGTTAAATTAAAGTTAAAATATTCACCCCTGGATTTTATTATTCAAGCTTTTTGAACAAAATTTCAACTATTTGAGCACTGTCAACTTATGGCACACACCCTACGCTAGAAAATCCCAAGCATATTTGGACATACATCAAAGAATTTATAAGATCAACCAAACCATCGATTTCTTTCCTATCTTGTCCCTCCAAACCGAAATCATTTATAAAACAATTAATACTCCTTATTATTTTACAAATAAACCCGAAATGACCCACTGTGGCGTTTCAAAACAAGATGGACAGGTACCTTCTAATATATAAATTTCATTTAAATACTACAAACTGAAATGAAAAAATAAGCTTTATTCTGGGACTTACAGTCCCCTAAGAATAAAAATAATGCACAGTTACAAGTACAATTGTCAGGCCGTATCATTTACAAATTAAATGCTTCAGTTATTACCGCATACATTTTTGACAGGAAAAAAATAATTAAATTAAAAAAAAAATATATATATATATATATATATATATATATATATATATATATATATATATATATATTTGAAATAATAATAACATAAAATACAATCGTATATATATGTGCATATAAAAGAAAGAAAGAGAAGAAAAAAAAGAAAGTAATTCTGAGTATTTATTTAGTTATTTACATATTTGCGGAAGATTGATTACCTAAAAGGTACAGAAATAAATTATTTTTAAAGGAAGTTAGGGAAGCCGCTTTACGAATAGAAGTGGGTGGGGAATTCCAGAAGGAAGTAGCACGATTGATGAAAGATTGCTCAAAGGAAGCAGTTTTATTTGAGGTGATATACAGGTTAAAAAGCTGGGATCTAGTGTTTAGGAGTTGGATAGAAGAGCGCAGAATCAATAGATCAAGAATATAGGAAGGTTTTTTGGTTTTTAGAGATTGGAATAGGAAAGTATCCGGAAAGTATTGTCTTCGGAATTTAGGAAAGAGCCACCCAAGCTCAGAATATCGCCAAGTAACGTGTGACCGCCTAAAGGATAGTTACTCAACATGTTTTGAAATGAGATTCTTATTTAAGTTTATTTAATAGCTGCATTTTGTTATACAGTTGTTAATTTCAATAAACAATTTTTAAATAATAATAATCATAGAACCATTTAATTCATATTGTATCCAATCCTTGCAACCCAAAATCTTAAACTAAATAAATAAACGAATTCATAAAGACCTTAATGTTCCATGTGTTGCTGATTTAGCCCAAACCAGATACCCATCCTTTCATAGTAAGCTCCATAACCATTCAAATCCCCTAGTCTCTCAACTTGCTTCCCATTCTATTCCTGGCAACCCTTCGAGGAAAGAAGATGGCCACATTACCTTCTTATGTAGAACTTACCAGTAGTTGCTTGACAAATAATTGTAGGGTTATTATTACATTTACTGAAATATATGTATATATATATATATATATATATATATATATATATATATATATATATATATATATATGTCCAGTGGTGAATTTGAATAAAAAAAAAATAAAAATAAATTTAAGAAGATATATATAGTTGACTGTTAAGTAACAATAAGATGATCATAGTTGCAGCCAGGATAAATAAAATAAAACACTTCCAAGTAAATAACTTTTATGGAGTGCCTTGCAGGTCGAAACGTCAGCACTCCAGAAAAGTGTTTTACTTGGATTTTTTTTTTCCTTCTGCATCCCTGATAGTCTTCTTCTTATTAATAATAATTTCGATTCAATAAAAATTACACTAAACTATAAAAATATACTGGGTCAAAAATATGACTTAGTAACAAGATAAAGCATTGCAGAAGAAAAAGAAGAAAATGAACTTTGTTCTGGGACAACGTGTCCCCTTAGAATAATAAATGAGTAAAATATTTAGGACAATCGTCTGGCTATGTAATTAATTATAATAAATAATAATACAAATTGATTAACAATTAAATTATGAGTTTCAACTTAAATGATAAATCTTGTAAAAGTATACATATATACATTATATATCTATACGTCTTGTGTATACGATTATAATACATATAACATAAATATTCATATTTCACATTTGCTCATAAGATTGAAAATCCAGGAGGTAAAGGAATAGATGATGTTTAAAGAAAGTAAGAGTGGAGCTTTTTCGACTTGAGATAGGCAATGAATTCCACAAAGAGAAAGCGCGGATAATAAAGGATTTTTCGAAGGATGCAGTTCGATGCACAGGAGTGTACAGGTTGATGGGTTGGGTTCTAGTATTTAAAAGGTAGATGGAGGAGCCCAGAGTAAGGAGGTCATGAATATAGGTGGGGTTTTTGGTTTTCAAGGATTGAAATATAAGTATTGACGGCGGAAACTACGGTAAATTGTGGCAAGCTTTATAATTCCAAGTCTTACCAGAATAGAATATTCCAGAAATACACAGCTGACCAATTAGAGCTATAACGCGATATTCACAGCGGCGGGATATTAAGTTTACTTGAAATGAGTTTCAAGTTACTTAAAGAGCACTATTATCAGGGAATCGTTTTACGCATTAGATCCATTGTAACGAATGTTTTCAAAGGTACCTTCTTTTCCTTTTTTTGGAGAGTCGTATTAGTTACTTCATATTATTTAATAATAATTTTTATTACATTACTTTGCTGGATCACACGTCCCAAACAAAGCATATTTCTGAAAAAGGTAAATTTGTTAACTCTGGATATAATACGCCTTATAGAGGGATTGTCCGTTTAAACCCAAAAACATCTAAAATAAATAAAACGTTTTTAAAAGATGTAGTTTGTTGTGGTGTACAGTCACAGACACGCAGCAATTAAAAAGAAATTTTAATTTATAGTGCCGAAGCACAGAGGGACGAATGACCAATCTAGGAACCAAAAAGTCTGTCTTACCTTTTGGAGACAGACTGGTCTGCTGGATTTTTCATGTTTATTTCATATACATTCTAAGACACCACTACAATGAATTTCAGAGAGGTACTAAGAGGGACTTTTTAGTAATAGATCTTTTTAGTTTAAAAAATGCTTTATTTTACTGCACTTTTAAAAATATTATATAATGGCTCAAATTATTAAATAAATATTTGTGGAATGGCATACTAGTATAACGATCGTCTATATTCACTAATTACAAAATAATTTCTTTTTTTTATTGAAATATATGTACAATCTGCCTCAATTAAGGGCAATAGGTAACATTGCTAAATATGTATTCATTCATACAATATATACAAGTACTCATACACACAAAATTAATGATAATAAAAGATAAAAATAAAAACAAATAATAATTATAAAAATAAAACTAATAATTCAACCATCAAAAATAAAATGAAATAATAAAAATCAAGTAACAAAAATATAATATAAAAAAAATAAATATTACAAAATAATAAAGAAAAAATATCAATAACATGGTATACAAATATCAATTAACAGAATGTATAGTTTAAACAAAATGTGACCTCGCAAATACGATGCTACTTACATCCATGTTCCTAAAATGAAATCCAGCTGCTAATAACTAACCCCTAAACACCTAACACGATGGTTTCATTAAGTGACTTTTTTCCTTCTAGATTGGCCATTCGTCCCACTGTGGATCGTTTCAACTTACATTGGAAGCCTTCATGAAGGCTTCATACTGGTTTTCAACAACTAATTTTCAAATAAAACAAATCCAAAGAAATCTCAAGACATTTGCTACGTTTAATGAAAGGATTTGTTGACTTTTCGATTCCTTACTCAAGTAATGAATCTCGAAACCTTTGGAATGTTCATCTTCTCAAATAATAAATTGTAAAATTATTTTTTACTCTTATTATTAATTCAGAGTAAAAAGAAATAGACCTTTCCTCCCTATTCCAATCGGTTGCAGATATACGATAATTCAAAGACTTTTTTTAGGAATGTTTTTTTACCATAAAAGCTTTAATATCTCCACTTTATTTAAACATTTTTTAAATTTTGACCACATTTTCGAATTTAGCATTAATGTTCCTATAAGAGCGGAATACATGTAACCTTGAATTTTACAAACTTGAGACCTAAAGAACAGCTTCTAAATCTTCACTTTATTTAGAGAAGTTACAATGTCTCATAATACTTCAACGCTTACCGTATTTCGAAAAAAACTATCAAATTTAACCAGCTTTCATATGGTATTATCTAATTAATCATGTTGAAGAATAACACTTTTTGAGGTGAATTTTATGGACAGAGCAGACTGTTTTTACCTATCTATGTGGGGTATCTTTGGTTTATTCATTTTTGTATTACTTTCGAATAATGTGGAGAAGCTCCATGGTGTTGGAAAATTATATTTTGCAGAACTACAGGTGGAATGTTGTGACGAAGTTGTGGTAGAATATTTTGTGGCAATTCCTAGTAATTCTCAACTGTTGGGCGAACTATGATTTTATTTCAATGAAGAGTTTATTACGCTTAAAATGTTTACTTCCATTAAGCGATTATCATAATATCTTATTTACACAAGTAACTGATTTGTCTTCCAAATTAGAACTCCATGTTTTTCCGATCTTAAAAGTCAATTTCTCCATTACATCAACACGTATAATTAAAGTGGTATTCTTCAACATAATTAATTTGATAATACCATATGAAAGCTGGTAAAATTTGCCAGTTTTTGTGAGATTTACAGTTTTGTGAATATTTTTTTTCGAAAAACGTTGAGCGTTGAAGTAATAAAAGACATTGTAACTCTAAATAAGGTGAAGATCAAGCTGTTCTTTAGGTCCCAAGTTTGTAAAATTCAAGGTTACATGTACTCTGCTCTTCTAGGAAATTTAATGCTAAATGCGAAAATGCTGTCAAAATTGGAAAAATGTTTAAACAAAGTGAAGATATTACAGCTTTTATGGCAAAAAACGTGGTTTTCTCAAAAAAGATTTTGAATTATCGTATATCTGCAACGGATTGTAATAGGAAGGTAAGGTCTGCGGCATTTTTTTTCATTTTTGATCTAATTTTACCCTTTTTTTTTTTGTACACTAAGAGGCACTCACCCTGTATATATAAATATATACTGAATTGTTGAAAGGTTTTTGTTGCAAATATTCTTGCTAATGAAGAAAAACAACCTGATGACTGCTTTAAAAATTGTAAATTTGAAAGATGTTTTCATTTTATATCTAATTGTAGGTCTTATGTTTCGTCTTTTCTCATCATAAAATCTTAGAAAAAGCCTTGTATCAACTTGGTTTCTAGTCTAAATGGAACAACTGAAAACAGCTCCCCTTTGCCCACTTTTACACAAGGAGTTAAAAATCAAACCATATGTAAAGAAGAGTCTCTAAATTGGGCAGTTGGTGATGCTGACGAAGATGTACAGTCAAGAAATTCTTAACTGGCGAAATCGTGTAACTCGTCAAAGAGGAAGATGAAAAGGAGGAAGAGGACCATGAAATGACAGATTGTGCTTTTGAATCCCGTTTGCAGAATAAAATTCAATTGATAATAGTGGACTTTTCTGAACACAAATAAGTTTTGCTCTTTTCTAGTATTCATAAATATTTATATCCATATTTAAGACTAAAACGACAGGAAACTGCCCGTCTTTATAGACTACTTCAACATTTACTTGACAAACTTTCAATGCTCCCAATTCATTACAAAAGACTTATTTACATGACTGTGATTAGACCTATTTGGACGCTCGTAGTTGAGCTTTGGAGCTCCACTAAACCATCCAACTCATCTTGTGTCCAATCCTTACAATCCAAAATCCTTCTAAAAGTCCACAATGCTCCTTACTTTGTCACCAGTATACTTATCCATAAATATTTTAATGTTCCATATGTTGCTGATTATCCCAAACCAGATACCTATCCTTCCATAGTAAGCTCAATGACTACTCAGATCCTTCAATATCTCAACTTGCTTCCCACATCATTCCCGATAATCCTCCGAGGTGTCTGAAAAGATGGCCCAGAACCCTTCTAGTGTAAAATTTTATTGCATTGCTACTGATGATTAGTTCTTTACATGTTATTGGCCAGTTTTCAAAATCTTATACCCAATCAAAACAAATCCAGTTCATCAAAAATGTTTAATGAAAGGGCTTAGAAACATTTTAAATTCCTTAATCAACAAATGAAAGCTTTAAATGATCGTTTAGAATTTTAGTAAATAAAAATTTGTGAATTGAATTATATTATTGTACATTGTCGGAAATATTTTTATAACATACATTATATGCTATTGATGACAAATGCTACTATTGGGTAACTAATTTATTTCTTGAATTAATATTCTATTTTAATAGATTTGTTTCGTTTTTAAAATTTTTTTTTTTTGGATCATTATTTTTTGGTATCGGTAACGGTATCGAGAATCTAAAATTTTGGTACTGACACATCACTGATATATATATATATATATATATATATATATATATATATATATATATATATATATATAAAATCTTTACAATCCAAAATTTTCCGAAAAATCCTCAGTGCTCCTTACTTTGTCGCCAATAAACTTATCCGTAAAGATCCTAATACTCCCTATGCTGCTGAGTTAGCCCAGACCAGATACCTATCCTCTAATAGTAAGCTCCATAACCACTCAAATCCGTTAATTTCTCAACTTGTTTCCCACACCCTTCCCGATAATCCTCCGAGGAGTATGAAAAGATGATTGCCCAAAGACCTTATAGTGTAGAATTTTTATTGAAGTGCCACTGATGAGTAGTTCTTTTCAGGTTTTGACATGTTATTTTAATAGTTATCAACACATTTACTTGATGTATATATTTGTACAATTGTAAATTTTAATTAATTGATATATTTTTTTTTTCATTTATTGATATTTACGACTGTACAAAATAATATACACCAAGTAAATGTGTTGATAGTGAATGCAATAACATGTAAATAACTTGTGAAGAAATACTCAATACTAGAACTTCAATAAAAACCTACAATAAAAGGTCTCTAGGCCATCATCTTTTCAGACGTCTCGGAGGATTATAAGGAATGGAGTGGAAAGCAAGATGGGAGACTAGTAGATTTGAGTGGTTATAGAGCTTACTATGAAAGGATAGGTATCTGGTGTGGGCTAAATCAGCAACATATGGAACATTAAGATCTTTATGGATAAGTTTATTGGTGACAAAGTAAGGGGCATTTAGGATTTTTCGAAGGATTTTGGATTTCAAGGATTGGATACGAGGTGAAGTGGATGGTTTAGTGGAGCCCCAAAGCTCAACTCCCTACGTCCAAATAGGTCTAATCAAAGTCATATAAATGAGTCTTTTGTAATTAATTGGGAGCTTTGATCGTTTGTATAGTAAATGTTGAAGTAGTCTGTAATGACGAGCAGTTTCTAGTCGTTTTAGTCTTGTATGTAGATTCCAAGTAAGACGTTAGTACAAGTGGAATCCTAGGTAGCGGATCTGTTCAACTGGGATTAGTGGAATATCATTAAAACTTGATATTTCAAAAAATTTCCAATTTAGAGTGTTTAGTTTAGTTTATTATTCTTATAAATGATTTTTTTTTGTTAGTGTAGAATTGGTTCTAAGTTGATACCAATGTCGTGCTGAAATATTGAATTGCTACCTTTCTGAAATCCCAGTAAGCAGCTGATGTTTATTTTCAATATAATTTATAATTTTATGACGATTTAATGAGTTTTAAATTTTTATCCTCACTAATTTTCCGAGAGAGTAACCAGGCAGGAGGAACCACAGTTTTTTGTTGGAAGAGCTATCTTACGGTAACCTGGCAAGGGGAATTGATATAAAAAATATATTCATATTATGGTATTACGTTTTTTGTAGATAACCATTTTAATTGCACATAAATAAATTTTACTTTGCGTTGATGTTCCACTTATCCCCGTTGAACAGATCCGCTAACTAGGACTCCACTTGGACAAACGTCTTACGTGGAATCCACATACAAGACTAAAACGACAAGAAACTGCCCATCGTTATCGACTACTTCAACATTTACTTGACAAACGTTCCAACCTTCTAATTAATTACAAAAAAATCATTTACATAACAATAATTAGACCAATTTGGACATTCGGAGTTGAGCTTTGGGGCTCCTCTAAACCATCCAGTTCATCTCATATCCAATCCTTACAATCCAAAATCCTTAGAAAAATCCTAAAACTTCGTCACAAACAAACTTATCCACCAAGATCTTAATATAGCTTACGTTTCTGACTTAGCTCAAACCAGTTATCAATCCGTTCATAGCAAACTCCACAACCATTCAAATTCATTAGTATCACAACTTGCTTCTCATTCCATTCCAGATAACCCTCCGAGGCGCCTGAAAAGAAGATGGCATCGGGACCTTCTAATATTATTAGATATTATAATTGTATAGAGCCTTCAAAAGTGCTACCAATATGTAGTTGCTTTAAAAACAAGTGACGTGTCATTTTTATCTATTTCATCACATTCACTTGATGTATTATATTTTATATTGTATATACTGTTGTAAATTTAAATATATAATTTAAAACAAAAAACAACTTTGCATTGAAAACGCAATTATAATTCCGCGTTTCAATCCGGTCAGTGAACTCATTGTTTTGAGTCACAAATGGATTGAATTATGTCCTCTATAGCAAATCTATAAAATATCTATTCTATTCCAATTAACACTACTTGTTACACTTAGGTTAAGCAAAGAATGGGCATTGTAGCTGAATGACAGGAAGTCCAGGAGAGAATAAAGACAAGGGGCGGAGAGGAAGGGGGGGGGGTGGTCAGGCTTAGGGGAACCTTGATCAATGTGGCAGTGAATTTGTCACCAACAGGCGCCCCTGAGAAGAAGCCAACCGGAAACCACCCCTACAACTCAACTAATATTAAACGATGGCTTCCACCCCCGGTGTACCACCCCCAGAACGTTATTTCTTGTAAGTAATATAATACTCTTAGTACAAGATCCGACTCGGAAGAAATAAAAAAGCCTTTTTCACATTTTAGTAGCGGATCCACTCGAGTGAATATTAGTGATGTATATCGACGGAAAATAAATTTAACTCGATAATTTAAGAAACCATTCCCTCCAAAAATTGAAAAAAAAATTATACTTTAAAATTTATTTATATAATATTAATCGAGATCCCTTCAATTACCAATATTCTGTGTATTCTAGTATTCTAGCTTGTCTAGATAAAGTTATTCTCGAGACATGGAGAAAGAAAGAGATTTTTCTAAAATCTTAGAAAAAGATTTGTCTCCACTTGGTTTCTAGTCTAAATGGAACAACTGAAAAAAGCTCGCCTTTGCCCACTTTTACACAAGGAGTTAAAAATCAAACCATATGTAAAGAAGAGTCTCTAAATTGGGCAGTTGGTGATGCTGGCGATGTATAGAGTCAAGAAATTCTCACTATTGATGAAATTGTGCAATTCGTAAAAGAGAAAGATGAAAAGGAAGAAGGGGACCATGAAAGCCACCTGGGGATCAGTGTAACACCTTCAGAGGCGATAAAAACGTTCAACGTGACACTTCAATTGGCTTTTGAATTCCGTTTGCAGATTAAAATTCAATCCAAAATAGTGGACTTTTTCCAGCACAAATAAGTTTTGCTTTGTTCAAGTATTCATAAATATTTATATTCATATTAAAGACTAAAACGACAAGAAACTGCCTGTCGTTGACTAAAAAGAGAGAGAGAGAGAGAGAGTGAGAGAGAGAGAGAGAGAGAGAGAGAGAGAGAGAGAGAGAGGAGAGAGAGAGAGAGAGAGAGAGAGTGAGAAAGAGTGAGAGGGAGTGAGAGAGATAGGGAGAGATAGGGAGAGAGAGGGAGAGAGAGTGATATGGAGAGAGAGGGATAGGGTAGGGAAGAGAGAGAGTGAGAGATCGATATGTAAGTAAATTAATTTTAGTACTTATTAGTTGTTCTTAAGGTAATTTGTCTTTTCAGTTCTATTGGGAATCAAATAATAAAATTATTTATCTCATATCTTCTCTCTCTCTTTGATTTCTTGGCCTTCCCACCCTGGTTAGAACAGGTTGGTATTTTGTAGGATAACCCTTCCTTCCTGCCCTAGTTGGAGTACATAATTACTCTCTCTCTCTCTTCCTCTCTCTCTCTCTCTCTCTCTCTCTCTCTCTCTCTCTCTCTCTCTCTCTCTCTCTCTCTCTCTCTCTCTCTCTCTCTCTCTCTCTCTCTCTCTCTCTCTCTCTCTCTCTCTCTCTCTCTCTCTCTCTCTCTCTCTCTCTCTCTCTCTCTCTCTCTCTCTCTCTCTCTCTCTCTCTCTCTCTCTCTCTCTCTCTCTCTCTCTCTCTCTCTCTCTATCTCTCTCTCTTTATCTCTCTCTCGCTCTCTTTTATTTCTTGGCCTTCCCACCTTGTTAACCTGTAGGATAACCCTTCCTTCCTGCCATAGTTGCAGTATATACACGTTAAGCCCAAATAAACAAACTAATACAGTCCTTCCTCGTGTGCTTATTGAGATTTTTTACTCATCCTTGAATATTATCTTATTTGTTTAGTTTCATTAATTTTATTTTATTTATCTCACTGTAACGATTTAATTTTCATAGTATTTAATTTAATTATTGTAATTTCTAATTCATATGTAGTATAGTACACCTGTAAGGGCATGGGCCATCTATTACTATTGAAATAATCGGTCATCTTATTCATCTTTTTCTCATCGCATTTGTACAACATTCCTGTTGGTATTTTCGATTAAAAAAAAAAAAAAAAAAAAAAAAAATAAAAAAGGTTAGATGGGGTTCTCCGTACCTCAAAGCCGATAAAAGGCTGAAATATTATGCAATGAATTTTCTGCCTTAGGCTCTCGACTCGGGTCTGAGAGCCTTGTAAACTGGTGCCTTACTTGGAAATTTTTTCATAGTGGGAAAATTCCCAGAGAAGAATAGAGAAATTTTAAAAAATCAACATGAATAAAAAATAGTTATAAATTGTAATTTTTATTAAATTTGACCTGCGTATGATAGAAATAACTATCATCTTTCGGGCTAGCGTTCGATATTCGATTGCCATTGTATAATATATCGATGGTTCGATATATATATTTATTAGTAATTATATATTTGTTATATAATTACTAATAAATTTTTGTTTGTGAAAGCTCTATGCTTGGGTTTTTTATTTAACACAATAAGGCATCATATGACAGATATTTTAAAGTTCTTAAAAAATAAATTAATCTTTTATATAATAATATACGTTTGGTTTAAATGTGAATTATGACTGAGGAATTTCAGGGGGAAAGGTGATGGAGAACTAGGGCAAAATTGTCCAAAGTAGGGAAATTTACCCCACCCCATTGAGGAAAATATTTTATGTCATCTGGCAACACTGATTGGGCTACCTTGTATCCAAAAAAATAATATATATATAGCATTCCAACGCTCCTTCCTGTTTCGCTCAACTATTCTCTAACTCTATTCCTGTTGATGCCTGTAAACATTTAACTATCTCTATTTCCAATACCTCATTCTTACCCAAGATGACGCTTGCTAACTATCTATCTACCTACTTGCATTTCTGAATTCAGATTCAGATATCTTCCATGATTAAGATTCCAGTTAATATAAATTTACTCCCTCCGAATATAAAGTTAAGGCACCTCTATTGTACATACAACTCTAATCATTGCACCAAAACATTTTATTTTTCCAATATTATCTTATTTGTTGAGTATTCTTTTGTCTTTATGTATATATTATGACTATATTGTTATTACTTTTATTTTATTTTTTTCATTTCATTATGTCTCTGACCAGATGTATATGCTTTTATTTCTGTTCTTGTATGCTATTCTTAAGAGACTTTCTCTCTCTCTCTCTCTCTCTCTCTCTCTCTCTCTCTCTCTCTCTCTCTCTCTCTCTCTCTCTCTCTCTCTCTCTCTCTCTCTCTCTCTCTCTCTCTCTCTCTCTCTCTCTCTCTCTCTCTCTCTCTCTCTCTCTCTCTCTCTCTCTCTCTCTCTCTCTCTCTCTCTCTCTCTCTCTCTCTCTCTCTCTCTCTCTCTCTCTCTCTCTCTCTCTCTCTCTCTCTCTCTCTCTCTCTCTCTCTCTCTCTCTCTCTCTCTCTCTCTCTCTCTCTCTCTCTCTCTCTCTCTCTCTCTCTCTCTCTCTCTCTCTCTCTCTCTCTCTCTCTCTCTCTCTCTCTCTCTCTCTCTCTCTCTCTCTCTCTCTCTCTCTCTCTCTCTCTCTCTCTCTCTCTCTCTCTCTCTCTCTCTCTCTCTCTCTCTCTCTCTCTCTCTCTCTCTCTCTCTCTCTCTCTCTCTCTCTCTCTCTCTCTCTCTCTCTCTCTCTCTCTCTCTCTCTCTCTCTCTCTCTCTCTCTCTCTCTCTCTCTCTCTCTCTCTCTCTCTCTCTCTCTCTCTCTCTCTCTCTCTCTCTCTCTCTCTCTCTCTCTCTCTCTCTCTCTCTCTCTCTCTCTCTCTCTCTCTCTCTCTCTCTTATATATATATATATATATATATATATATATATATATATACATATATATAATTTTAAGTAGTATTTTTTTAGATCTTTAATACAAATCTATAACGTTTCAGAGAGTAATGTTTGATATCTTCATTATTATTCAACTTGAAATCTTTATTGTACACAAATAATAAAAGTTTCGATAACTTTTTAAGAGCTTTTGTTATTTAAAAAAAAAATTATATATTCAAATCGTGAACATGCTTTACAATGCCGTCTTGTTTATTGTGGCCATATTTTGGATTTTTCCGGCGATAGGGCTGACAGCTTTCGTCGGAGCCTGACTTATTAAAGGTAGCGCACGCGAGGTGTAGAGTTCTCGGACTCTTCTTACTTATTTATTGTAGAAACCCGTTTAAAAAAGTTTCCTTGCATGTAAAGATCTTTCTTGTTGTTGTTTCGTTATTTTTTTTTGTACACGGAGTCACGAATTGTAACATCCACCACTTGTCCGAGCTCCTTAACAGATGCTATGCATATTTGGGAGAATCCGTGGATTTACGGTCCTAATATATGCAGGGGGGTAATTTCGTTTCGAATTTTCCACCGGCGGCATAATTCCCCCGAATCATGAAAAAAATTTAACCGTAGCCGTGAAATATGGCCGCGTTGTCAACGTAAACAATCTCTCGAGAGCAATTAATGACAAGTATCACGTAAAAATTAACATATTTCTCAGAGGGAAATTGAATTTTCTAGTTAACGCATATTCTTGAATCGTTAGTACAAAAAATACCTCAAGGGTATTAATAGCACCTAATATTTTTGTTTAATATTTTTTTTTTTTATCTATTCATAGAAACTTACAGAATAGAAATAGCAAATAATAAAACAATGTTCTTCTTACTTCATAAACAAATAAATCAGATGATATGAGGTCATTAAATGGAAATTCTTAAGCACTAATTTTATTTAAATAACGATGCATTCCACTAATCCCTGTTGAACAGATCCGCTACCTAGGATTCCACTTGGACAAACGTCTTACTTGGAATCCACATACAAGACTAAAACGACAAGAAACTGCCCGTCGTTATAGACTACTTCAACATTTAAAGATAAAGATCTTAATGTTCCATATGTTTCTGATTTAGCCCAAACCAGATACCTATCCTTATCCATAGTAAGCTCCATAACCACTCCAATCCACTAGTCTCCCAACTTGCTTCCTCCTCCATCCCTGATAATCCTCCGAGGCGTCTGAAAAGAAGATGGCCTAGAGATCTTTTAGTGTAGATTTTATTGAAGTGCTACTAGTGAGTAGTTCTTCACAAGTTATTTACGTGCCATTGTATTCACTGTCAACACATTTACTTGTATATTATTTTGTACAGTTGTAAATATCAATAAATGGAAAAAAATAAATTAATAAAACAACGTTGCATTCTAATGCCATATAAAAAAATTAAAAAACTGTTCACACCAAATAATATAAGACTTCCATCGTTTCACAATGTAATGAAACACCTTCTCAAAGAAATGAATAATAATAATTTTTATGTTTATTAGAACTATCTTCTAATGATAATCTCTCTCTCTTTTTTTTTTCTTTTTTTTTTGAACGGTACTAGAGGATTCAAATATCTATTTGGTTAGAGGCTGGATGTTTTTACTGTGCATACATTAATTGTTTTGTTTTTTTAGCTATTAATTGAAATTTACAACTGTATAAAAAAAAATCAAGTAAATGTGTATATAATATTTATAATAAACTGTCGATTGTGAAGCAACTGCCCACTTGTAGCCATTATATAAAGATAAGATATGATAAGGTCCCGAGGCCATCTTCTTTTTAGAATCCTGGGAGGGTTATCGTTGGGTTAGAAACGACTAGTTTCTCGTCGTTTTAGCCTTGCATGTGAATTCCTAGTTAAATGATCATTCAGTTGTATTCCTAAGTAAGAAAATTTATTTTGCTTACAAAAAAGTATAATCTGCTTTGCTCATAACAATAGGTAACAGAAGAGCAATAATTCCATTTATAAACTATGTGTGAAAAATAAATAATCCCAGAATATAAAAATAAAATAATATATAATGTATTAAAAGTAATAATAATAGCGAAAGGGATAAAAACAATATAATAAAAAGAAATATACAATACATACAAGCATCCACGAGAACTCTTGTCCAGCTTGCCCTCCCCCCACTTACGAGAGGGCAAGCCAGACTGAGGGATCCCAGCGATGCTCTTTCTGCTGAGTCACTAGACTTAAATTCTAATAGAGTCCCTACGAAGTAAGAGATAGTCCCTGAAATAATTTGAAGTAATTTTTGAACACGAAAAATTATCTCGTTAATTATAGAAACATTTTTATCATTGTTGATATCAACGATATTGATTCAAGATTAGAGAGAATCTTATAATTCTTTCGAATATTCAATAACTCAAAGAAAAAAAAAAACGGAATTGCGTTACCTTCCATAAATACTCTTATGATTTTTCATTTCCTTGCAAAATGTTTTTATACGTTTATTGATATATATCGACATATTAACACATTAAATTCCCGATGCGGATAATCCAATTCCTTTCATAACAAAATAACCATAAAAGGGTATAATGAATCAACATAAACATGTTTTAAATAGTTTATAACTGTATAAGGACAAAAAATTAAATTATGGTTTAATAAACATTGTTTTCGCATATAACTTTTTATGAAAAGTACATGAGCTACATTAAGTGCATTGTATGTTTTTCTGTATATAAAATTGCTCAAAAAAATTAATCTTCAATTTGACACAGGACATGATAAATTGGTTAAATTTTATTAATTTAAAAAAAAATTTTTTAGATAATAATAATTTACATTTTTACAATTTAAAATTCGTATTAAGTATTCATGTTCCGGCATACGTCCTCTACATGAATAATGTAATTTTATTTAATAGTGGATAGGCTTTACAATTCAAAGTTTATCTCGAAACAGCAGGAAAAATAAGAAAAAAAAAAACCTACACAACAAAAAAAAAAAAAATAATAATTTAGTAAAAAAAACAACAAAATGAAATCAATTATAATAGCTTATAAGTGTATATTTTACATCATATAATAGTATAAAAATAACTAAAAAGAATCTAAAATAACAAATATTTAACATAGCTAACAAGAGATGTATAAACTAGATTAAGTAACGAGTACATGTCTCGTTCATTTGTGCTTATGTCAGTGATGTTTTATTGTAATTACCGATTCCTCGGATAGTGAATTTTCTGAAATATTATATATATATATATATATATATATATATATATATATATATATATATATATATATATATATATATATATAAATATATATATGTATGTTTGCTACCATATGACAACAACACTGCTGCAACCTTCAATGTGTGTGGGACTTTTAATTAAAACATACTTTGGTTAGTTTAATGGTATATTGTTTAAAGTGTTTTATGTTATAATTACTAGTTAGAAAGAACGTGTAATTTAATTCATTTGTAATAAAAGAATAAAATCACGTTAAAACAATCTTACAAATTAAATTACAAGATTTCAACTAGTAAGAAATGGACATAATTTATGTTCAAGTTGTTAAGAAAGCTGAGGAAGAATTTGTGATCCAATGCATATCCATTGATAAAAATACTTGGTATTTAGTGCCAGAAGAATTTAAAGAGTTAAGTAACCACATTTCTCTACTAAATAAAACAACAATAAAAAATTCAATGAGGGCAATTAAGAACCAAAAAGGTTATAGTTGCGGTACAAATCGATGAAGATATAAAAAAAGAATATTTCGATGAAGTTGATAATGTTTTCTTTCGAGAATTGCCATTAGAAGAATGTGACCCAATATCAATTTCCAGAGTTGTTCAAGCTGAACAAATTGATTTAGAAAATAGGATTAGACAAATAGAAAACCTATTATATTCAAATTTAAAACAAGAGGAAATCAAATTAAATCTAATCCATCCAATAGCCATAACTAAAAATATTTCGATCCTATTAGCAGACCAATATACTTCTATAAATTCTACTCATTTTCAAAATTATTTGGATAAAAAAGGAATTCAGATTGTTTTTACCTGCATTGATCATCCTGAGTCAAATGGGCTTAACGAAAGGTTAAATCAGACGCTGGTGAATCGTTTAAGGTGCAAAATAAACAGCGAGACAAATAAAGCCTGGCCGATTCTCGCAAAGGAATGTGTCAATGAGTATAATGATACTATTCATAGCTCAACGAAATTCACACCATCTTATTTACTCCTAGGGAAGAAACAAGCCATATCTCCTCTTATCGAAGACAATCCATCTTCCCTTGAAGATGACCAAAAAATAGCTTTTTAAAATTCTTTAAGGAGCCTTCAAATAAACAAACATAGAATAGACAAGAATAGAAGACAGCACGATTTCAAGATTGGGGATTTAGTGTACATCGAAAACGGAAACATATTAAATCGCAACAAACTGGACCCCGTACGAGTTGGACCTTTTTCAATCAGCCGACAGATTTCACCAACATTTTATGAAGTAGCAAGCGGGAAAAAAGAAGAAGACTTCAAATTTCTTTCATTCCAGCAAGCTGCTTCCCTTTTCTCCCAGTGAATCTTCTTCAGGGGTGGAGGTGTAAGTTTGCTACCATGTGATAACAACACTGCTGCAACCTTCAATGTGTGTTGGACTTTTAATTAAAACATATGTGAGAGACAGAGTATTAATAACTTTGGTTAGTTTAATGCTATATTGTTTCAAACTGGGGGGCAGGCTTGGATCGGGGTGTACCTCGGAGTGTTTGTGATTATTGTATATAGAGTATGAATGCAGTTACGACTCTTTCTTTTCTTCTTTATTCTTATTTTATTTATTATTTTCTACTTCTTGTACATTTTATCTTACTTCTTATATATATTATTGATTTCTTGTATCTTTAAGTTGTTTACTTAAAAGTTGTTTATTTTCTTACTTTAATTATTTTATATCAGTGTACATATTGAATGAATGAGTCACTGTCATCAATATTACTCATTGCCCTTGAGTGAGGCAGCATGTAATTAATCAAATAAAAAGATTTATATAATAAATTTCTCTTTCTACTAATTTTGGGAATTTAAATTCCCAGAGTATTAAAAGGAAAGGGGTATCAATACAATAATTTTTGGCGTTATTGGTATCGAACTTAAACGGTAAAGAAAAAACAATAATAGATAATATAAAAGATAAAATAGAAATATAAGTCTGAATATATACATTTATGTAATTACATATCTATAAAATATGCCACCTGGAAAATAATTAAACAAAAAATTTAACAATTAAAGTTAATTTTGCCTATAAACATTAATTTTAATCATTCAGAATTGAAGATAATCTGCTTTTTTAATGCCCCACTGTTATCGAAAGATATTTGGCCTCTGTTAAACTGAATAACTGAATAACTGAATGTAAATTTTAATGTACACTAAAAAAAACGCCTTCTTGAAAGAATGAATATATAAAGACACATTTTTTTTTTTTTTTTTTTTTTTTTCAACTTATAGTCGTTAGAAGAAAATCGAATTAAAAATAAGTCAATCTTCAAGTTGACTTATTTTACTGACTTGAACAATTGAATGTAATGAACAATTTAAACAATTGAAATTGACCAGAGTAAAAAAATTAAACTATACGACAAATACAGATCCAATTTGAAAGAATCAATCAATTGTATTGACTTCAGCGAATAAAAAGAAAGAAGAGGCTTATAAATTTTTAGGAAGATTGTTTAATTTTGTTTCTTTCATATTAGGTGTTGATATTTATGACACTTGTATATAGTAAGAAACGAACACATTGACTGAAATAAGCGGTGTTTCTTTAAAAATATTAAATGAAGCAAAACATAATTGTGTTCACATTCTTAAAGTGTTTCAGTATAAATATTACCTAGAAAGAAATGCAATGTAACTTAAAAAATAAAATAAAATAAATGATAAATTGTTTAGTACATAATATATATATATATATATATATATATATATATATATATATATATATATATATATATATATCAGCACTAAAAAAAGTATTTTAATTTATAATGCCGACGTTTCGACTTGCATTGGAAGCCTTCATCAGAGCTAGAAGAAAAAGAAAACAAACAAAAAGGTATGACTAAATTTTAGAGAGTATAAAAAACAAAGGTATGAAAAGAATAAATGTATAAGAGTAAAGACAATAACATAAAGGCAACATCTAAAGTCCATGAAGACAATACATAAACACTATTGAATTAAGATTAAAATGAAAAGAAATTAAAATGAGTGATAGTTAATTAAAAGTTAATGAGTACATTCAACAACATAATTGGTAAACATAAAAAACGAGTAGATACAAAGTTAATGAGATAATGAGGACAAATTTGTATCTAACTGTAACTTGTATCTACTCATTTTTTATGTTTACCAATTATATTGTTGAATTTACTAATTAACTTTTAATTAACTATCACTCATTTTAATTTCTTTTCATTTTAATCTTAATTCAATAATCTTTATATATTGTCATCATGAACTTCAGATATTGCCTTTACTCCTATACATTTATTCTTTTCATACCTTCATTTTTTATACTCTCTACAATTTGGTCATAGCGTTTTGTTTGTTTTATTTTTCTTCTAGCCCTGATGAAGGCTTGCAATGCAAGTCGAAACGTCGGCATTATAACTTAAAATATTATTTTTAATTGCTGTGTACCTATGACTGCATACCCTAATAATCTACATATCTAGATACTTCTCAGTCAACTAATACCTTATCAACTAAAAAAAAAAAGTGTTTGCCAGATTTTCAGTAGTGTTTAAATTGCGAAAAAGATATCTGCGAAATAATTTATAAGAATGGAATACGATGACAATTTACAAGCAGAATTAAAGCAATATATTAATTAATGGATATCCGTATACGAATCACATCTTTCTTAGTAATTTTAATGCATAGAAACTGTTCTTCGTACGGTATCGCGATTGCCGCATTTTTAAAATGTATACATTCTGTATAAATAGAAATTTAGAACAATACATTAATTTGAAATTAAATGTTACTGCATTTTATAAACTATTCATCCAGGGATGTGTCGGTTACAAATGTGGATTCTGGATTGCACAAATTCTTAAGAAAATAATTAGTACGGAGAATCAATTATCTAAAGTCGGGTCCTAGTGATACAAAAAATGAAATAAATGTTTCTTCAATTTGAAAAGTCACGTCTTCTATACCAAGAATATAAAACAATTCTTTTCAAAATTGTGCATAGCTGCAGCAAGCCAAACGTCGAAATTTTGAAGACATGTATCCATTACTGGAAAATAGGATTACTATTTCGAACTGCCGAAGCTAAAGCATTAACGAAATAAATGCAGCAGGCAATAGCATTATACTTTTTTGTTGTTTTTAAAGGATTTTTATGAAGGACTAAACATTATTTTTCAATTCGTTAAAGAGAAATATCAGTACATCCTCTCTACGGTCAACGGTGTTTACTAAAATATTTAAGTAACGTTTGCGATTCTTTAAGTACAAAATCAAGCCCAGAAACATTTGTATATTTGGTACCATTCCACAAGCGCGCCTCCATAAAACCTACCTGAATAGCGATTCTTCGCTACACCGACCAGTTCGATCCTTACGCTTCACTTCGAGTTCACATTTATTAATAGTTCATTCCCATAACCTCAAATGCAAACATTTACTTCTACAGTTTCAACTTGGATTGTGTTGTTTAGTGTGTATATATTGATATGCAGTATTCTTAAATATAAAAAGGTGAAACAGAAGTTAATATGAGTTTCATAATTTAGTGTTTTATAAACTGATGTTTTCTTATTTCCTCTTCCCTAATGTGTAAAAGTGTTACAAAAGCTAACAAGATTAATTTCTACATGGATTTAGTGTTTCATATATTTATATTTGTTGTGTCAATTTAAGTGAGAAATTTTTAGTTTACATATTTTGTGAATGGATTCTTTGTCATCCGTATTACTTATTCACCTAAAGAAAGACAGATTGTATTATTAATTCAATAAAACACATCGATCTAAAAATGAATGTGAGAAAGTATATCAGAAGTTGCATATTTACTTATTTTGAGAAAATATAGCAGAAATTAACATCATAACATTCAACAAGGATTCTGTGTTTTATATATTTATAATTTGTTATTTACACTTCCTGACACGAACAATTTTATCATAAGTTAACATTACTTGTATAGTTCATTAACATTACATTATTTTCTTATTTCCACTTCATTATTTTCTTATTTCTCATTATAATATGAGAAGGTGAACAGAAGTTAATATTAGTTTGAACATGGATTTAGATTTTCTCCATGAATTAAGGAGTATAAATTTTTCCTCAAAAAGTAGCGACTATAACATCGAAATGAATCGGAAGAAGGTTAGAATCGATAAAAGGTATTATGGGCGCGGGTTGGGATTGGAGCCCCGCTTCAGAAAGGGTACCGAATATTTATATTTATATAAATAATAAATAAAATTATTTATTTTCTGTAAATCGTCTGAACTTTAATTAATGTATGTATTTATATGTTTTAGACGAATGCTACATGTCGTTTATTTATTTGTTTATACACAACTTTTTTTAAAATAGCTTTTGTTTGATTTTTCAGCTATCAAATGGATTATCCTTTCTAATATAAATTGATTTTTAAACCAATATATCAGTATCGAGAAAATAACATAAAATTTTGGTATCGATACATCACTGATTTCTATAATTTATTATTATTTTTTATATATTGTCATATTAATGCATATAAACTATTTATTTATATTGTTTCGCGATTTCCTTATTATTAAAACTCTATAATTTCCTTTCTTTCAGAGTCAATTTCAATCAAAGAACAATTCAATTGCAAACGACAAAACTATTCATTCGGTATAAGTTTAATTTATCTCTTTAACCCTGTTTGTAATCTTCTTAGATTAAAATGAAATATCAACATCTAATAGTTCTTTATTATGTTTTGTGGCTAAATGATGATGATAATTAACTAAGTTTGGTTTAAATTAATTTTTAAAATATTTGAAATAGAGTAAACCACTATTTATGGTCGTAGTTAAGGAAACTTGTCGATTTAAAAGGGAATTTCATTGATACAGTTTGTAATATTAAATCTTTGGTTATATACTTAAATTCTTCTAAGTTCATTCTATTGAATGTAAAATTGACAAAAACATTAAAGTTTCCTTTCATATAAATATTTATTTATTTATTTTTTACAAAAAGCTAAAAATACCAGTTATGGGCATGTTGTAGCATTTATGGTCATAGGCAAGACTAGTTATGGCCATGTGGCAAAATAATCTTTAAACAAATGTTTTTAATAATTTAAAAATGAGTATTAATTAATGAACAACTAGATTTATAAAAATAATCGAAATACTAATATAACGCGGACTAACAAAAAAGTAAAATATATATTTAAAAACACGACACTCGATGCACTCATTCACAAACTTTGTAATTACTTATTAGTTTAAAAATCCGTCATGAAATGATTTTTCTACATAAGCACTAACGGCATCCAATATGGTAATCACCCCCCCCCCCAAAAAAAAAAAAAAAAAAAATAATGAATTAAAAGACATCGGAATGTATTTTTTTTAAATTACCTTCTTTCGATATTTTAGAACAGCAGTAGCCATCAGCGAAGTACAGAATATAACCAACTATATTAACTAGTAATTGCCACTTAAGAGACGTCAAATATGACCACTACTAGGAAGGGAGGTAGTATTTAAGTTTTAAAAGGACATAATCAAATGAAGAAAATATTATTTTTTCTTTATTAGCATAATAAACGTTTGTAACACCAAAGAAAATTGAAATGGGATAGGGGTGGCCATAACTCATATTTCGTATTTTAATACACCAGTTATGGTCAGTTCAAAATTATTTCAGATAGTTACAGAACTCAAAAACTAAAAAATAGTGAAGCAATTTCTCTATAATTCCTTAAGAATCCTCACATTTAAAAACGATCTTACTAAACAAAGAGGTATTTCAGGACACTATTTGAGAAAATATTTTTTAATGGTTAGTGGAAAGGGATAGGAGGGAGAATTTCATTAGTAAATGAATCTTAAATCCTTTTCAGAAATATTTCTCCTGGTGATATCACAAATAATTGTATTAGTGACCATAACTAGTGATTTACCCTATTTGAAAAAAATACGATGTGTGTAAATAGGGCAGGAAATCTTGATCATGTTTAGTATTATTTTAAACGCTAATATCTTATGAACAATTAAAAATAAATAATAAGAAATCGTTTTCAGATATAACTTTAATATCTATTTATATATATAAAAATGAATGTGTGTGTGTCTGTCTGTACTCGATAGATTCAAAAACCATACATCCAATCGCCGTGAAAATTTAGGAAGTTATTAAGTATATCCCCGGGAAGGTTTTTGTAAATTTTTATTTAAATCAGAGTTGGGGTTCAAGAAATATCCCAAAAATATCAAAATAATATTTATTTTTTATAAATACTACTTTAGTGCAGGTGTTTTTAAACAATTACCAAAAAAACATGTGTTCTAAATTAATCTATATCTCCTTAGTTTTTATGAAGGTTTTAAGAAGAATAAAATTCCGTAAAACGATTTCAAATTCATTTTGATGTTTAAGGTTTATATGTAGGTATGTTCTTAAAATAACATTTAATTAGTAAACTGATAAGAATCAGTAAGTTCTATCAAGCGTATGATTCAGTATCGGCTCATGTTATGCGATGGAGAAGATGGGTACTGTATTAACATCCCTCAGCGTGGCCCAAACACCAATACACCACTTAAGAAAGCTGTGCCTGCAGTTAATTTTTACGTCTAAATGTTAGTGGAGCGAGGAGGTGAAGAACCTTATTTACTTTAATTTCGTAATCTCCTAAACCAATTTATGCTTGATATGTACGCAAAAATAGAAACAGAAAGACTAAACTTATTCGAAAAAATCGAAGAAGTTGAGAAGTTGAGACTACATTCACTTAAAGTATTCCATAAGAAAAGCTGATGGTCTGGTATCAGAGCTGGGTAAGATGGTAATTCTACCTCGAAGCTTCACTGGAGGACTATCAAAATAATATAAAATTAACTTTTGCAAATTGTCAAATTTACTTATTGAAATTATTCTTAGGAATTCTTTAGATTTATTTAAGTAATAATAATTATCAACTTTAAGCTTAGCTTTTATTGATAACTTAAATCAATCAAAAAGACAACTTAAGTCCTAAATTCTAATGATATTAAACCGTAGCGGAGCAGGGTACTTTCAGCTAGTTAACAATCAAATAACTTTTTTTGTATTATTTATTTTATAAATATATTTACTATTATCTCAATAAAATAGGTTTTATTATATTATCTATCTCAATTAAATACCAATTATAAATAACGGTAGTTAAATTTGTCCATGTTCTGCGATAAATCTAAGCCACTTCAGTTAGGTGTATGAGCTGCCATCTTTGGGAAACTGCCGGAACTACGTGCAGCTGCTAGAGAACATTCTGGGATGTTTATGATGAATTTAATGGAAATTTCTTGGATTCCTAAAGTATTTTTGTTTGCTTACTTTATAATTATTTTAAAAATAAATTTTATATTATTAAATCATTAATCAAAACTTCAAAATTTAGCTTTTTTTCAAGAAATCATATTAGCTGTAGAATATTTCTTTAAATTTTTGGCCTTAATGGTTCTTTCAATTCTTATGTTGTATACCTAAAAAAAAAAAAGGTGTTTAAAATTCAATTCAAGTATATATGAAAGAATAAAATAGTGGAAAACATGATTATATATATATATATATATATATTTTTAATTATGCTGCATTACAGAGTAACAGTGAAAATATTATCATAAAAATTATAATACACAATCTATTTTATAGAAGAATATATGTGTGTGTGTGTAATTATTTATTTATATAATATCAGTAAAAATATTTAACCATTACTATTTTAAACTTACATTATTATTTAAATAGCATTAGTCTATTTCACTCTTGCTTATTTTATTTTTTTTAATATAATAGATAATCCAAACAGAATACATATTTTAAAATTAAATAATAAACCAGTAATAAAATTTTTAAAAAAAATTACTGCAAAATGTTTGACATGAAATAAATAGTTACCATATATTTAATAAACATATTAACTTACAGAAATTGTCAGTTTTTATTATTTTTTTTATTTATAATATAAAAATAAAGATTTATCACATTAACAGTATATTTATTAATTTTATTATTAGGATATATTATTTAGAAATTATTTTGTCTTCCATTCATAGTTCTTTTTTCTAATTATTGAATGGTATATGGCGTCTGCGAACTGATAAAAATTGTTTTAATCTAACATCGATTCGTTTTCAATTTCTGGAATAAACAATAGATGAATTATACTTGAATCATTTGCGTGTAAATATTGACAAGGTGTTAATTCAAATTGCAAGGTGCGTATATTTTTAAATTTAAAGTGTATATATTGTGATGAAAATAATTATATGGAATCATATAAAGATAATCAAAAAAGACTTGCCTTGAAAAAAAATCGCAGCTGGTAGATCTTGGGTCCATCTTCCTTTCAAACGTCGGAGACAATTATCAAGAATAGCTTGATTTATTTTGGGCCACTCCCAAAAATATAGAATATCTGTTTGAATTGTGATTTTTATCGATAATTATATTTATAAAACAAATAGGAACATTTAGGTGCGTGGAGCCGTAAACTATAACATATGACCAAGTAGGCCAACTCATACTTATGGAAATATTTTAGTAAAAAATGGGATGATTCCACATATGATATAATTCCATTGTAAAGCAATATTAAATGAGCTAGCAAATATATAGATATATAGATAGGTGTTCACATATATCTTTAAACACCTATTGATCTATGTCCTGGCATGTATAAATACTTATATGAGGGGAAAAAACAATTGTTAGGGAAACAAATGTCAAAAACAAAAACGAATTTAAATTTATAGAATGCTATACTTACTGAAGAAAATTCATTGGCTTCGGATATGCTGAGTTTGATTAACTTGACTTTTAATTATCACTCCTATTGGAATAGGAGAGTTGTGAATGATTTTAAGGAAGAAGCATGTCTAATTTCAGAAAGGATTGGGTTCGAGAGGGTAGTGGATAGAGCATGGAAGGAATGTTGGTAAAATGCTGTTCAGTGGAAAGGAGTATATAGATCAGAGGAACGTGATCTTGTTGTGAGTTGGGAGTGGACGGATGATTTAAATTTCAATAGCTCATAGATGTAGGGTGGGCAATGGTTATTAATGGCATGGTACAGGAAAGTGCCAAGAAAATATTGTATCCGGAAGGATGGACAGAGCCACTCCAAGGCAGTGTAGAGGTGCGATACATGGGAACGTCTCGGGATTCTGAAAGAAATCTGATAAAACTGATAGATGATAGATGATACTAAAGGTAAACAGATCCGGTGGAAAGTACATCGTAGGATTATTAGAAATAGAGATTTGACTGGATTTGTTAAGTTTTATTTAATTCCTTCGGTTTTGATCCATCATTCCATTTTCTATTGTCTTGAAGTAATACTACATTTCTTAGAGAGCCTTCAATTCCTTTTGGCATATTTGTAGTGGGTTGAATAGATATTAACAACTAAGCATGATCGAGCGTAGCTAGTACTTGGATGGGTGACCACCAACAGGGTAAACCGTTCTCAAAGGAAGACCACGTTGATTGGGAATGTCTGGCAACTACCTCCATCCCCTCGGGTAAGTGAGACCTACCAGCCTGCTGCAGGCAACTAACACAATCGAGCGTAGGACTGAGCATGATATGTATCACCCATCATCATAAATCGGGTATCGTCATCTGGTCCAATAAGATGTAAAATAGCGTCCCAGAGTTTCAGTTCATGAATAGGGCCAAATCGGCCTGCTAAATCATGAGCAACAATAATCAGTGGATCTAGACCGATTTGTCACTGTCCAATGTTTGAATTTACGTAAGTGGGAAGGACGTTGGCGAATTAGACCCGAAGGGCAATTTTTTAGTGGTGTTTAGAATTCTAAAGCAGCCGATTTTGTTGAAACATAAGACGGTGTATAAGTCTCTGGAATCGTTTGAGGCTATCTGTCTTCAAGTTCAGACCATTTTGATGAATTAATGCTTTAAAACTATTATGGGCTGCTTCTCTAAATAGGAATACTCGTGACAATGAAACCATCCTATATGGGTTCAATAGTGCTTGGGTTTTTGGGTCAGTTATGGTCACCAGTACACTGGTTATTATATTTTCCTCGTGATCAACATATCTGAACATTCTAGTCATTTATTTATCTGGAAAGATGTACGATGGAAGACTCGCTACTAAAACATAAGCTACTAGTGCTATGAAGGACTGATGATGAGGACCTAAATATCTAACAAGGATAGTCATGGTTTGTTATATATTTCCGTTGAATCTCCTGACAACAAGATATGGATCCATTCCTATAAAATCTGGAGGAAAATAGAAAACTATCATTCACATAGCTATTTCTTTGTTTTCATATATGTTATAAGTAACGTATATTATAGTCGCGGCGAGTTCCATTTTTACCAGAATACTCAAATTGGAACAGTTCAGAAACAAAGTTTAGGTAACCATTGAAAAAAATACCTAAAATCCTTCTCTCCATAGTTTTTCATACTACATTTAAACACAATAATGTTAAATACTGTCGATTTGATTCCGCCAATCAACATCATAGAGGACAAGCAGTTTAAGATTACCCTCAGTATGACATTTACTTTCACTATCGGATAGCCCGCAATAAGTTACACTTAAATGTAGAGAAAACGAAAGCCATCCTTTAAATAAATTCATTCCTTAACTTTTTGTCATAAAATTCCTTACTGATGCTCAATAACCCACCCACTCGCTTCAACAAAACTGTAAAAACCTTTCAGTTAACAACCTGAAGCCACCCACATTTGATTAAAATATCGAAGCATTTTAAAATCACCATCGTAGTTACTCCTAGTCTACTGCTAGTGTAGTGTCAGGTTTTAAGGTCCATAGCATCAAAGTCTGATGTGGGGAACTACCCCTTAGAGGACGTCATTTCACGTCCTTCTCTCTGCTTTCCCTGCCCTGATGTTCTTGGGCGAGGCTAAAGATGTGTTTCTATGCCTGTCACAGTGTCTATTTACAATCTCAGGTTACAGAGAGAAATCCCTCCTCCTTTTTCTGGGCTTGGGACCGGCAACTGCAGTGCCTAGACACTACAGCAGGCGGAGTTACATATAAAAATGTATTGATCAAAATTCGACACTTTTTTCTGAATTCCATTATATTAAAAATTCGTAATTTTATTTTAGGAGGTACGAATAAGCTAACAACACGAAGAAATGTTTTGAGAGTAATATTTTCAGTATATTTCTGATAAACATTAACATGAATGTGTATTTGACCAATAAAAATATTTTCTAATGTTAATAAATTTTATTTTCAAGCCATAAACCTGCATTATTTTTTGGACGACACAATAATAGGTAATAGCATCTTAATTACCTTCCATTTTATTATTATCCATTTAAATTGTCAGTGGCTAGTTTATGAATGGAATTTCTGGAATTAACTATTTCTGGAATTTTGGTCTTGTTGACTGCTGTCCGAAATTTGTCTCTGTCCCACATTGAATCCCATTGTATATTTGCCACCATTATATCCTCTTTTACCATATGTATATGTATGGATTTACATTACATTACATGGTATTATACGGTATTACATTCCGTATTGGTATTCGTTTTCTGTTTTCTGTTGGAAAATTTTCTTTGTCAGTCTTCTCTCGTCCATTCTCATCAAATGCCCATAAAACCTTTCCTCATTGCATCACTTAATTTTTCAATATTTTGATATATTTCGGTATTACTTTTTAGTTTAAAACCTTCTTCAGTCTTTCTTGGTCCCAATATTTTCCTCACCAACTTTTCTATATTTTCTATTTCTCTTATTTATTTTTTGTTATCATTTATTACATTTTATTTTATTTTTTGTAATGTTGGAGAGTGTTTATTTCTTATTTTTAAAAGTACGTAAATAAACCCTTATATTTATATTTCAAAGGTAAACACGCATAGAATTAGCCCCCTCCCTTATGTTTTCATGTTCTGCTGACGGAATGATCCGCTCAAACTGGTCCGTTACTATGCCTACGTACTCGGACCTTTTCCACTTCCTCAACTACCGGATGTTGGGCTACGATCAAGATGGATACGCAGTTTCGGGTTCTGTTATGATACGCTATGGGCAGAGTCTTGCCATGAATATGTAGATGAATGTTTGCCTTGGAGCTCGCTTACGCCTTGAAACAGAGATGTTGCTCGGAGTGGCTTAAACTGTTGACTATTAATACCCGACTGGCAGCACTTGCTCTGGAACAACATTTGTACTACCCGGTGCCCAAGTAAACTATATATATGTTTGTATTTAAAAATAATATTATGGTTAGATACTAAGTTTAACAATGCTTACTTGACGCTGAAGCAGAATTCGATATTTTTGAAAATAATAATTATTTACGAACATTATTGGATACAAATCGAAGCTATAACTAGTAATTATAATGAGATAGGTCTTATTCGGAAAAAATCCTTTTCGATTTTATCTTATTTTTATCGATGATATTCCACTAATCCCTGTTGAACAAATCCGCAACCTAGGACTCCACTTGGACGAACGTCTTACTTGGAATCCACATACAAGACTAAAAATACAAGAAACTGCCCGTCGTTACAGATTACTTCAACATTTATTAGACAAACGTTCAAAGCTCCCAACTAATTACAAAAGACTAATATACATGACTGTGATTAGACCTATCTGGACGTACGGATTTGAGCTTTGGGGCTCCACTAAACCATCCAATTCATCTCGTATCCAATCCTAACAATCCAAAATCCTTCGAAAAATCCACAGTGCTCCTTATTTTGTCACCAATAAACTTATCTATAAAGATCTTAATGTTCCATATCTTGCAAATTTAGCCCAAACCAGATATATATCCTTTCATAGTAAGCTCTATAACCACTCAAATCCCCTAATTTCTCAACTTGCTTCACACGCTATTCCTGATAATCCTCCGAAGCATCTGAAAAGAAGATGGCCCAGAGACCTTATTTTTTTATTTTTATTAAAGTGCTACTGATGGGAAGTTTCATGTTTTGTCACGTTATTGTAATAGTTAACAGCACATTAAAAAAAAAAAAAATTTATCGAAGGTGAATACTGATGGTAACATATTGCATGCATACAGTGAAACATCTGCTTAGGGATTAACAAATCTCTTACGGAAATACATAATCTACTTAAAACTGAATGTGAAGTAGTTGGAAAGAAAGTTAGCTCAGGAATAGAAGAAAAGCTATCCATAGAATAGTCACGATCCACATATATACGATTATGTGAGACCAATATCAAGAGGCTTGGTTCAGCGAGAGAAGGCTTACTCTGGAAAAAGACCTTTGGGCAGGAAGGTCAGATGCAGCATTTCCACGCTTAGTACAAAAAAGGTAGAGAAATGAGATGTAAGCCCAATAGGAACATAGTCAACGTAAGAATGGACCCTATGTGCTTCAACGGTTACGAAGTTTTGAACGAAAATTTTAAAGAAACATATGGGCCTGTATTAGCTGAGAAGGAATGGAGATTCTGTAAAATGATCTATACCAACTTTTGAGGCTTAGTCCAGTTTATAACAGCAATAAGAATAAAATGGTTCGGCTGTGTATTAACAATGAAGGACAACAGATCTCCCAAGAGGGTTCTACTTGGGGGTGATGTATAGATGGAACCAGGACAAGAGGATGAACTAGGAGACGATGGATCCAGGATGTAAATAAAACTTTACAAGTGGAACCATGCAGTTAGTTATTTATCTATTCATTTCTACATCTGTATAAATAGATACATATAGTAGAAAGCTAAATTAAGAATTCACTGGCATGAAGAAAATTTGTAAAGAAATCTACCACTACTTGATCTCCAATGAAGGTCCAAAGACTTATCTTATTTTCAGACGATTATCGGGAATGGAAGGGGATACATGTTGATGTAATCTTGGAATTGAGTGATTATGCGGTTTACAATGAAAGAGAAGAAATCTGGTTTTTGCCATATAAGCATCTAGATTCAGATCAGATTTGTTTATTTGTGACATAATAAAAAGCATTTACGAAGGTTTTTTGATCCTGAATCCATGAGTCTTTTATAAATTTAATGGAAGTTTAGAGGTTTTGTAGTGTATGTTGAAGGAATTGACGTGTAGTTTCTTCTTGTATATGTATTTCAAGCGACGTTTAAATTATTGAATTTTTTTGGTTTTGCATCGCCTATTGTTCCTATAGAGGGTTTCTGCAGTTTCTTAAACCAAGTATATTTTTGCATCATTAGCCTCACAGTCCTTCCAGGGAGTTTAATGAAACTCCTAATTCGGTTTTTTATTTTTATTTTTTTCTTACTTGAAACACCTCCATTCTCTAAAAAAAAAAAAAAGACTTTCGAACTTGATTAAAATTATAACATCGAATTTTTAAAAATGTAGAAAAAAGTAATTTTCTCAACGAACACAATTAAACGAGCGAGGAAACTCAATAGCTAAGGCACTGAACTCCAAGCTAAGGGGCCTGTGTTTGAGTCCAGCTGAAGGAAAAAAAAATTAATATATGTTATTTTGGCTGTGTATCTGCTTTGTAGTCTGGAAACCCTCCTGGGGTACTATACAGTAGGTGCTCTTGAAATGGGAGAAAACCTGGTAGTTAATCATGCCTGCTGACCAGCTTGAAAAACCGTTTGTCTCCAAAAAATAAAAAATAATCCCTTAAAGAGTACTGACCCCTAGACCCTTTTTTAAAGCTGTTATTAATTAGATTTATTGGTATCAAACATTCTTTTATTTTTATTTATTTATTTTTTTTACTAAAACTTACAGCTATATATCAAACTATACTAGGTTAAGAACCTAATGACATGTTAAAATTATTAGAAGATATAATTTGATAACTCTATATCCATCTTAACTTTCTACTTATTTCGTAAGCAATAATGAACTTCCTTTTTTTAAAAAAAAGTTACTATAAACCAGATGATTAATAATTACATACGATAGGAACATGGTCGTTTGCCCTCCATTGCTGTTTTTTGCATTAATATTTCATGACAAACTCCACAGCCAACAGACAGAATACCAAATTATCCACTTCAATCCTTAACACATCATTAAAAGCAACCGTATTTGTATGGGCTGGTATTACAATGTATCTCCTACTTACATTATTCATGGAAGACGTTGTATTTTGAATGCTAATGCTTACCGTAGGTACTTATGTTTCTTAAACTTCAACAAACAACATCATCGTGATACATTTGAAATAATTACCAATTTACTGTAGTTATAGATCCTTTCAGATCACAATTAACAATACCTCATCTCCTAAATATTTCATATCAGCAGGTCTTCCTTAAGGATCCTGTCTTTCACCAACGCTATTTAACTTATACACATCAGACCTTCCAACTCTCCCTCTAGTTGAAAGATCTTAATATGCAGATGGCACGGCGATCTACACTAGTTCCTAAAGGATAGACACAGTAGAAAACATATTAAAATCATTATACACGAGATTTAATAAATAGGAATAGAAAATAAACGAACAAAAAACTTCAGCAATAGTTTTTACAAAAGGAAGGCCTAACATACCGAAACATATCTTTCTAAATAATAATCAAATCCCTTGGACTCACACAGTTACCTACCTCTATTTGGAATTGGATAAAAGAGTGACATTTACACCTCATATAAATAACAAATGCTGCAAAAACTTATTAGCACAATGGATCCATATTTAAGAAGAAAATCCCCACTGTCGATTAAAAACTAAATCATTTTACACCTGTGAATCCAACTATAAAAAAATAGTTCACACATAGACCCGGAACTTTTTCAACTCTACAAAAAATTCATGAAATCCCATAATTCAAACAATAGGCATTTATAACAAGCAAACCTCAAGAAGATACATACACAAACCTACAAACCAGATATTCCTAGAATAACATTTAGCTAATATGACATCCAAGAAATTAATGGTTTAGTTTGAAATTTAATTTATTGAAACAAAAATAAAATATAAATTAATTATTCTAAAAAATTAATTAAATTTATTGTACAAAAAGTTAATCAATTATGTATAGTAGTTTAATAAATTTTATTATTTATTTATTTTTATCAAATTTTTTTTTATTGTGTAGGGTTTTATTATTTTTCCTGCTGTTAAAAATCCATTCCAATTTATATCCATTATAGCTAAACTAACTATGTAGCGTAAATTATTTTATTTAAACAACAAGGTATTAATATATAATATGTTACAATTGTAAACTGTTAAATTTCATTTGAATAAAACATTTTTTATAAATTTTATCAATCTATTGTGGTAATCTTAGGACATTGTACTTTTATGCAGATGAATAAGGCAAAATATACTTTGATAAGGATGTACTGCTACGAGGCCAACAGTTGTCAAAGGAGGAGATTTGACCGAAATCAGGCTTAACCGCCAAAGTTTTTCCCCAATTAAGGGTATACGCTTTATCGAGGCTGGGAAGTTGAGCCACACCTAAAATAACAGAATATCAAATGTCTGCCTTTATTCGGATTCGAACTAAAAATCAACTTTCTAGAGATGATTGCTAATTTTCGGTAATTAGAAAGAAAAAAATTATAACTTTTAAACGATTGAATTCATTTGGATAAATATAAGGTGTATTTTAGATAACAATGGGGTACTTCAGTGATAAAATTTTCGAACATTAAAACAACGCACAAAAAAAAAATTTAGGGTTATTTTTTTTTCACTCACTCAGAGTGACAGGCAAGGTGTTTAGTAAAACATATTTTTGATTTATTTTTGAAGGACGAATGGCCCAAAGTCCCCGACATGTACGAAAAATTAAAAAAAATTATTTTTATCTCAAACCACTTTGCACCATCTTCTAACCTCATAGAAATAGTGGGAATGTTCCAGAAATACGCAGCGAAACAGCTGTTTTGAGATAAAAAAGTAATGAAAACTCACACATGAAAATGCACGACTATTCATTTTGGTTATTCCAGTACTTTTTTTTAATTTCACTGATAATTATATTTCATAATCTCAAATGACCAATTACTTTCTAGTTCGTAGAAGCCTATTCAAACTAAGAAATAAATGGTAGTGATGGTTTTATTATTTTAAAAAAAGAGGATCTCATAAAACACTGATATTTAGAGTAATTTTCACGTCATTTCGAGTGCATTATTGCGTGTTGTAGAAAACATCCAATTTCCTCCGAAAAATCTACTTCACAAAATTTTACCTTAGATATTTAAAAAGAGAAATACGTCCCATTATTATCCGACTATTCCCATATTTAGAAATCGTTTATATATTTCTAATATTGTAATTCGACCTAATTAAAATATCAACATTTATTTTTATTTGTACCTTTCCAGATATGAAAAACAAAATAATATTTGAAATTTTTAGTTTAGAATTGTATTTTGTTTGTTTCAAAATATTTAGTTTTAGTTTGTTTTGTTTTTTTTTTTCAATTTTTACACTTTCTAGTAATGGTAGTAGGCACCCTGCAATGGGTGCAAATATTTCTTTGCGTTCTCATGCATATACTTCTTGACATAACACATATTTAAACAAACTATTTTTGTAATAATACATAAAATATTTTTAAAATAATAGAGTTGAGATGGAATTTAAACAATAATTATCGAATGAATTTACAACCTAATAGATAAATAGAATAAAGATTGAAGACAAATAAATAAATGAATAAAAATGAGAAAAATAATAGAAGAAAACAAATTATTTACAATACGAAATAGGTAAAATTATATAGACTGTTTATCCGTAGCTTTCTATGTACTCAACGTGGGAAAAATGGAAATGAAAAGGTTAAAAAATATTTTTCAGTTGTAATTTTTTAATAGAATGTATTTTATATTGTTCCTTTATTATAACCATTAATATCAAGAAAAAGACTTCATCATTCAATTCTACTCACAAAAATACAAAGAATGTGATCGATATTCCAATTTTTTTTTTTTTTAAACTTTATAATAATGCCATGTCCAAATAATCACCGGTTTCGTAAAAGAAAGAAACTTAAAAAAAAATGTTTGATTTCATAATGGAAAAATTACATCAGTACATGAGTCTTATATATACAAGAATTCTAAACAATTAATCAAATTTACACCATTTTTAATTTATTAAATATAATATATCTTACAAAAATAGATATACGAACACTTAGACATATGTAATGTTATAAAAGATAAATTCAACTTAGGCAGTGATATTTATTTTTTTCAACACGTTTTAATGAATTAAATTAAATTTTCAAGTGAAGACCTGGAAGGAAAGATGCAGCTATTTTTAACGCTAAAAAATACGTACTTATTCAGTATACAATGAAAAAAAAAAAAAAAAAAAAAAAAAAAAAAAAAATCATGGAAAGGAAAGGAGAGGTAAAAATACTTTTATAACATCTTTGAAATGACTTGTTTATATTCCTACTCTTTTTCCACAAATCTACCTTTACTTTACTTTGTAACTTCTTTTTCCATATATTTTTACCCCTCTTATATCTCAGAACATAATTTATAATTATTTTTCTAAGATATTTTATATACTATGAATATGTATTCTAAAATTGTTAAATATGGTCGTCCAATTTATGCTGTCATAGTTTAATAACAAACAAAAGTTTTTTATTTCTAACTTTTTTATCACATAAAAATAGATGTGCGCCTCCTAAAGCAGCAAGAAAAAAACATTTTTTTTTTCTAATAGTAGTTTCAAGGTTTTAAGCAATAAGTATTTTTTTTTTTATGAAAAGTACCCATTCCTCCCATCTTTTTACAAACAAATTATCAAATGTAGGCGATTCTATTAGAATCAAAGAACCAATAAAATAAAAAGTGACAATTAAACAAGAAGAAAATAAAATTAAAACATTTAATACAATTGGTAAACTATAAGTAAATACAAAAATAAAATATAACTCTAAAAACACATTCACACTTAAGTGGTTAGCATAGCAACCTACTAAACCCAAGATCGCGGGTTCGCAGCCCGGCAGATGACCTTAGGATTTTTTAAAGGGAGTAAAAAATCCTTAGCTATGCCGTCCTTCGGAAGGGACGTTAAATGGGGGCCCCGAGCCTGTGCGATGTCAGGTACTCGTTAAAGATCCCTATCCTAATTATACCTGGATAGGCAAAATTTAGGACTCCCACTGTAGCATCGTCCGATTAGCCATAGCAGCATAAAGTGGCGTTAAACGAAATAAACAAACATTCACACTTATTTACAATATTTACTTTCAGCCTGAGAATTCTCGAACCACCTTTGCCGCACCATGTGAGGGAGCAAACAAGATTCCTAGAGGTTCTGTCGATTCTTTCTCGCAAGGGAACTGCAAAATGTGAATTATTCGATAAAGTTTATTCATTTGTTTTTATATTTAGTCTGTTAAAAAAAAAAAAAAAAAAATTAAAAAAAATATAAAGCACTCTTAAACAGTGCGATTGTCCCTCCATGAATTTAATAAAGGTTAACATCACGTTGAAAGGAAATCAGGATCAGGAGTGTTACTAGTAGTCAACAGAGTTAGAAGCACTACACACTGTTGACGAAGCCCATGAACCTTCGAGAGGTACTTGTAGTCCAGTCAATAAACACATTTGAGTGAACTAATGGGGGGGGGGGGGGTGTACAGGGTCTCATTTTTGGATTTTTCAATTATATCTCGAAAACGGTAAACTCTAGAAAAATATGTTGCGAATAAAAATTAAAGCTAATTAAATTTTCTATAAAATTAATTATATACATATTCATCGAAATACCAACGGTTTTCGAGAAATACGTTATTGAAATCGGTGATTATCGGGAGAAAAAAAAAATTACCTCACGTTTTGTCAAACATTTGCTTCTAGTGCCTTCCACGATCGTTTCTCAGATAAAATGATAGAATCAAAAGAGTAGAACATTAAATTTACTTTAATTTCGTATATAAGTTTTTGGCATTTGAAGCAAATTTTTAACAAAAAGTAAGGCAAATTTTTTTTTCTCTAAAATTATCGATGTGTCAAAAACCGTTGAAATTTCGACAAATATGTATAAGATAAATTTTACAGGAAATTTAATTAGCTTTAATTTTGATTCGTAGCATGTTTTTCTGGAGCCCACCGTTTTCTAGATAAAATCGAAAAACACAAAATTGGGACTCCCCCTTCCCCCACCGTTAGCTCCCCCCCCCCCCCCCCAGGTGTGGGGACTTTTCATATATTTATCTTCTGACTACTCCTAACGAAGCTGTGAAGTCAAAAATTATCGCATATTTCATCCACTCTTCATCCCTCATTTCAGCAGTCATTGACGAGGCTATCTTGAGTTGTCAGCTATTCCTGGCCAGTCACAATCTACAGTGGACCGTATGGAGTTATTTTACGTTTGGCTCTTCATACGAATTGGAAAACACAAAACTGATGCAGTTTTCAACTCCAAAATGAGAAAAAGCGATTTCTCAGCCTAAAGGTATAGTGTTAAATTTTTTTATATTTTAAAAAAATTTAGATTCCTTGATGAATCCAAATTTTTGTTACAGTAAATAGAAAATGGCTTGTGAAAGACTTATCTTAGCCTTTATTGGATTTGGACACAAGTGACGAGGTTGAGAGAGTAGCGCTAGGCTTGCCCTCGCATAAGTGTGATTGTATATTTTTATTTATTTGTACTATTATTTTCATATATATTAAAATATTTATTATAAAATATTTATATTAAAATATATTATTCATATATTTTTTTATATTTGTATTTAGTATTTGTTGTATATTGTATATAGGTTTTATTATATATATATACACACATAAATCAGTCAACTATTTTACTGAATATTTAATTTTTTATTTCTTTTAAAGGCATAACTCCTATTTAATCTTTAATTTTCCTGGACATGTTTTGGAGCGCACTGCTCCATCTTCAGGATCTGTCTGTTGAAATGTCAGAATTCATCACAGAAGTCTTATTATTATTATTAGCTGTGTATATCCTCGAATTATGAGGAATGTGGTTTTTTGATGCCATCCACTAATTATCAATCAACTACTTTATTTAAGGAGATTTAATTTTTATTTCTTTTAAAGTCATAACTCTAACTTAATCTTAATAATTCGAGGATATGCACAACTAATAAGAAGAAGAATTCTGACATTTCAACAGACAGATCCTGAAGATGGAGCAGTGTACTCCAAGACATGTCGAGGTAAATTAAAGATTAAATAGGAGCTATGCTTTTAAAAGAAATAAAATAATATATACACATTTTTTTTTTTAATCTATTTTCATAGTACATATTTGAAAGCGGCAGCTTATAATATTCAATGAAACCATTTAGTAACGAAAAACAATCACATAATTAGAAGAAAAATAAATCATAAGTTTCATTTATTAAACATGTCATTTTTTCTGATTCATTCCATCATTAAATGTAATAAAAAAAAATAAAAAAATCAATTTATATACATAACTTGAGTTAGATGAAAAAGTAATTATTTGTGTATTGCGTTTAACATGAAAAGTATATAATTATTTTACCTAAATATTTTTTCAGAGTTGAGGACTGGAATAAAACTGATAAGGAGCATTTTATTCCGTTTTTACACCACAAGGCCAAGCTTTTTAACTCAATATAATCAACGGGAGGGAATGAGTGGGATTTTTATTGTTCATGTGAAATTCAGAGGATTTTTTTTTTTTTTTTTTTTTTTTTTTTTTTTGTTCAGAATTAAAAGAACGAGATTATATCCTGTATAAGAGGATAATATACAGGTTGTTTAAGAGGTACGATTATTTTTCTTATGAATAAAAATAGAATTGCCCTGAGAGTTTTTTTTCATTAATTTAAGATAATTATTTCTGTAATATAATTAGTCAAAACCTCAAATAAAATTAATAAAAGAGTTTTTTAAATAAACATTAAAAAAATATAAAACGCTAAATAAGGCATTGTAATAGATCGTAAGGATAAATAATGTATATATAAACAAAATAAAATATGTAGGTTTATAAAATAAAATTATATATCTCAATGGAGATTATAAAAATATTATTTTTTTAAAATAACTAATACAATTCTAATGAATAATTTACGATCTAATCACATGTATGAATTATAAATAAAAAAATTGTATTTGCAGTGAATAAAAAAAATATTTCAACAATTTTTATCATCCTACTGATATTAAAAACATATCTGAGTTCAAAAATCAATACGTAATAAAATTAGAATGAAGTTAATACTAAAAAAAATATTAGCAATAAGTTACTATTTTTTTTTTTTTATTATTTTTTTTTTTTTTTTTGGAGGGCCTTCTAAGGACCACGGGCTCGTAGCTATTTTTCAGTGAGGATCTTCTTCTTTCTCTTCCAGAATTCTTTCATTTTCTGACTATGAGTCAGCTTTCTCTCCTCTGTCCATTTGGTCCCTGTGGTCTTCGTACTGGTAAGGGAAACTGGGAAAACTACCTGTCGGATAGCTTGTCGAAACTGCAGTCGGTCTTGTGTTTTATGCTGTGGGATCCCTTGTTGTTCCAGATCTGACTTCACCGATGTTATCCACTTGTTCTTGGAAGCCTTACCTCTACCTGCCACAGTAAATATCCTGTTTGTTAATCTTTTGGGATTCATGCGGGTCAGGTGTCCATAAAATGCCAGTCGCCTTTTCCTAATGCATGTCAGGATATCCTCCTGATGTTTATACAGCAATAAGTTACTATTATTTTTTGTTTAATTTTTTTTTTCTTTTTCAAATTTTTATTCACAACTGTTATTTGAGTAATAATAAGTTAATTTGCTCATAGTGTAATAATGCAGGCCTTATAGGCGTGTGGCAGAGTAGCATTTAACAGCACCTCCTCTTGGCATGGATTAAAAAATAAAAAATAAATAATAACAAAAAATAAGGATGTATTTGAGCAATACTCTCATCCAGCTTCTTTTATTCCTTCTGAAAGTATTTCCAGGTATGTTAGTCGTGGCCATGTCATTGTTGAGTACGTTATTATGTCCATGAAGTCTGTCGTGAAATCGTCTATAAAGGTTATGTATATGTTCCTTTACTGTTGTTGATTGTAAATCTGAGTAGTGTGTTGTTTGAAACGTACCAAGGTGATTTCGTGATTAGTCTCAGTATTTGTAACTGGAATATTTGTATTTTTTTTAAAGTATTTTTTACAGTCCCATATATTTGAGTGACGTATGTCCATACGGGTTTAAGTAAGTGTGTGTATTTAATCGTTGTCGGAGTTTTAATTTAATGCTAAATTAAATTTAACAATTAATATTAATTTTTTTTTCAATTGAACAATTAATCAACTGCTTATGAAATTTATATTACCTTTACTATAATTATTTCTGTTATTTCCTTCTTTTAGAATATATTTACTACCCTCAACTCTAAAAATTATATATCAACATCAATTCTTCAATCATCAATAATTCATTTTGTTCTTCTAAATAATGTAAATAAAATCCTTTTTTTTTTTTTTTTTTTTTTTTTTTTTATAAATAAATAGATTTTTAACAATTACATTGGTTGAAATTTATATGTAGATCTATGCCAATCCTAGCCATTTCCCTATTACAAATTAGCGTCTTCCAACTGATATATTGATAACTAACATGAATCCAGTGCTGTTCTTCTGTCTGCTTGGTACTTATACATAAAATTCATAGTACATTTATTATTATTTATTTATTCATTATAATACAAGTTTTTTTTTTTTTTTTTTTTTTTTTTTTTTTTTTTTTTTTTTTTTTTTTTTTTTTTTTTTTTTTTTTTTTTTTTTTTTTTTTTTTTTTTTTTTTTTTTTTTTTTTTATTAATGAAATGATAGGTATTTTATTAGAGTCAAATCAGCAACAGAGATATTTTAAATTCGCTGTTAAAAAATTTATTTTTCACATTTGTTCACATTTCTATTTTCATCTTAATTTCAGAACAAAGACTAAAGCGACAAGAAACTGCTCGTCGTTACAGACTACTTCAACATTTACTAGGCAAACATGACAGTGGTTAGACCTATTTTGACGTACGGAGGGTCTACTAAACCATCTAATTCATCTCGTATCCAATCCTTACAATCCAAAATCCTTCGAAAAATCCTAATTGCTTGTTACTTAGTCACCAATAAACTTATCCATAATGATCTTAATGTTCCATATGTTGCTGAGTTAGCCCAAACCAGATACTTCCATAGTAAGCTCCATAACAACTCCAATCCACTAGTCTCCTAACTTGCTTCCTCCTCCATCCCTGATAATCCTCCGAGGCGTTTGAAAAGAAGATGGCCTAGAGACCTTTTAGGGTAGATATTATTGAAGTGCTACTAGTGAGTAGTTCTTCACATGTTATTTACATGCCATTGTATTCACTGTCAACACATTTACTTGTTGTATATTATTCTGTACAGTTGTAAATATCAATAAATGAAAAAAAAAAAAAAAATTCAGAACATTTCGTCCAAAAGATACAGAGATGAACATCTACAGTTGTGAATTAAATTAAATAAGTAAATACATAAATTATTTAGTTATAATTCATTCTGAAGGAGATTTATTTAACTATTCAATTCTTTTTTGGCGTAACTCTTATTATATTTTAATATATGTTGCAAAATGTTTCGGAACATTGTCCCATATTCAGGCTTCTAAGATTTTTATAATACATTAATCTGCATAATTATGCTTATCAGTTTTACAATTACATGTAATCTGATATTTACCTTTTTAGCTGTGATTATTTTCACATTGTCATTTCATGTATGTCCATATTACCAGGCATTTCACTAAACAATGTGTATTTAATGGTCTATTCTTATATACTAAGACTATTTAATATAGTGATTATATTTTTTTATTAAACTAATCAATATTTTTATTTTTTTTTATTGTTATTAATATTCATTTATATTTTATTATTTATTATTATTATTATTTTTTTTTTTAATTCTGTTCTATTTTATACTTTCATATATATTTTTTTTTATCAATATCTGTTTTGGGAGTCTATACTCTTTTTGTGTAATTTTTTTTTCACATTCAAAAATGTAATATTTTGACACACTCTAGCTCTGTTAAGCTCAACTTTGTTTCGATCGAGTACTGATTAATTGTTAATTTAATTTTTAATGGGAGTAATCGTATCTATTTTATTCTTTTTTTTTTTTATTTATATCAATTTATTGAAATTTACATCTGTAAAATTAAGACATTAAGCAAATAACATGTCAAAGCTTGAAAAGACCTACTCATCAGTAGCACTTTAATAAAAATTCTACACTAGAATATCTCTAGGCCCTCTTCTTTTCAGACGCCTCGGAGGATTATAGTACTAGAAATGTAGTGGGAAACTGAGAAACTAATGGATTTGAGTGGTTATGGAGCTTACTATGAAAGGATATCTGGTTTGGGCTAACTTAGCAACATATGGAACATTAAGGTCTTTATGGATAAGTTTATTTGTAATAATGAAAGGAGCATTGAGCATTTTTCGAAGGATTTTGGATTGTAAGGATTGGATACGGGAAAAATTAGAAGGTTTATTCGAACCCCAAAGCTCAACTCCATATGTCCAAATAGGGTCTGATAACTGTCGTGTAAATGAGTCTTATGTAGAAAAACAAAACGTTTGTCTAGTAAATGTTAAAGAAGTCGAAAACGACGAGCAGTTTTCTGTCGTTTTAGTCTTGTAAGTGGATTTTTTATTCCAAAATAAAAATTGGAAAAAGTAGTAGATTAGAAATAAACATATCCATGATTTATTGTTTTTACCAGTTAGGGAGAATTTTTTTTTTTTTTTTTTTAATCTTCTATTATTTCCAAGGCGTACATAAAAACAAACATGAAGCTATCAATAAAAGAATATAATTTAAATATTTAAATTATCAGTATTCAGATATATTTAATTCTCCAAACAAAATAATTAAAATTATGACGTAATATTCAACATATCGATGAGAAATCTGAATAAACGCTCGAACGAATAAATGTCCGTAAATATGAAATTAATAATAATATGGACACAGGATGTGTTTGTTTTTAATTTATATCGTATTGGCTTCCACGTCATATAAATTTATTTTCTAATTAATATCATTTCCAACAACAGATAATCAATATGCCATTTGGTAGGATAAATATATCCGTAATTAATCCCCAAGCCTGAAGCAATGGATTTTTTTTAATATTCAATTGGCAAATTACGATTTAAAAAACTTAAAAAAAAAAAATTAATAAAAGTCTTTAATATATATATATTCAATATATATATAAAAAAATGTTTGTGTGTGTGTGTGTGTGTGTGCGTGTTTAGTAAAAATCAATCAACATTAAAAACAACTATTTTGGTGACGTTTCGAGACTATATTATTCTCATAATCATGCCAATGTTACCAGTCGGTATGGTATCGACTAACTAAAAGATATATTTTTATTTGATTCCTGATAACCCTCCGAGGCTTCTGAAAAGAAGAAGACCTCGGGATCTTTTATTGAAGTTTTTCTAATGGGTAGTACATCTACAAGCCCTTTTATGTCATTATATTGTTTACCCAGAAATTTTACTAAGAAGGGGAGGACACACCCAGTCTCTCACGGATCTTTTAGGCAATTTTTTTGGAGGTTCCTGGTCAAAAAATATTAGAAACGTGTTTTGCCGTTCCGACCAATGGGCCCTAGAGGCCGAAAAAAAAATAAAATAGCATTAAATAAATTTATTATATCTTGAGTTAAAAAAATTATATCAACATGATTCTTGCAGCAAGATTTTTATTTTTGTTTGCAAATTTAAGGAAAAATACAGTCGCACCATAGATTTTGGTTTAGGTTAATTATATTCTAAAAAAATGATTAGATACTACTACCTCTAAAGATTTGTTTATACAAAAATTTACGTCAGATTCTAATTCAGCACCCTCAAACACATTGAAAAACGTTTATTCAATAAAAACAAAAAATAACATTTTTTCATTGAACTACGTTCAATATACTTTTTTCACAAAAACCGACATCAGATTCGAATTCAGCATTAAAAAGGACCCTTAAACACAAAATTTCATCCAAAAATAAAAGTAAAATTCGTAAGCTTCAAAATGTGCCTGAACAAATGGTAGGCAATTTTTGTTTAAATTGACAAAGACATGAATTACGCTTAGACGGTTTAACGTATCAACTTCATATTTTTATACAAAATATTGAGTGGTAATACTCTTGAAATGTCTTTGGTTTCATTTTCCTATCTAGTTTCAAACTCAAGTTAAAAATAAATATGTTTTTCGGATTTGCCAATTTTTTTAATAGGTTTTGGTTCATCGAAATTTGCATTAGTATACATCAAAAGAAAGCTGTGTGACAAAGTAATGACGATTTAAAGGAAAGTAACCAATAATTGGTTTAAAAATTTCGAAGAGCGTGAAAAAAATGATATTTTTTTTTTTTTATTGAATAAATGTTTTTCAATGTTTTTGAGGGTGCTGAAATAGAATCTGACGTCAATTTTTGTGTTAAAAAATCAATAGAGGTAGTTTGCTTGAAAATCTAATCATTTTTTTAGAATCGAATTAACCTAACCCATAATCTATGGAGCGGCTGTATTTTTTCTTAAATCCGCAATCAAATATAAAAATCTTGGTGCAAGAATCATGTCGATATAATTTTTTCAATTCAATTTCCTAGGAATACGTTCCATTATTTTTACCAAGCAGCTTTCAAACTACATTTTTTGTCAGATAAAAGGGTCTTCGTGACACTGCAGAAGACAAAGCGAAAGTCGTTTTGCAAGTTGGTAGAGGGTTTTTTCAATCGACTTCAAAAAAGAGGAGGTTCTCAACTAATCTGTATTTTTTTTCTTTTTGTGTGTGTATGTTACGCGATTAATCGGTCAATTGTAAATCAATTTTGATGTTTCTTTTTTAGATCGGTAGGGCATACTTCAGAGGTGGTCCCATAAAAAATATTTTGAAATCAACTCAGCACTTTTTAAGAAAAAAAAAACAGTAAATAAAAATCACTGTTATATAACCTTCCATTTTAAACATATTTATAATTATGATAATCTAAAATCTCCATGGTAACTAAATCTAAATAACAAAAATAATTTACATATACAGTCAACTCTCGATGTGTCGTACTTCGATAAGCTTAATTCTTAAATAAGTCGAACAAAATCTACGGTCGGAAGTACATTACTCTTAAATTTCACCTCAAAGAGGCGATTTCAGATAGAAAACGTTAAAAGTTGTGTAAACAGGTCGAACTGAAAATAGGGTTCAAAAGAGAGAACTTCTAGGACCACCTCTATGAAATGAACTATTAGAAGCCATCGCCTCTATAACTTAATCTCAAATTAAAAGAATTTTATGTGTAATTTATATTCCGTTTTCCCGTCATTGTTTATCTTTCCAGTTCATAGTTACACCAGTCACTTATTATTAGTTATTCACTCGAGTGTTTTTACAGTGGCTATTGAAAATTCTTTCAATCAACGAAAAGTTAAAATTGATTTGCAAAGTGCAGAAAGGAGAAAGAAGTTGGGCGTTTGTTGCTATTGAATTCCGAATTCCGCGTAGTTCTCTTTCAACCATCCTAAAGAATAAAGAAAAGATCGCCACTGGTGGAAGGCGGTAAGTCAACTTTTAGGCCCCTTTAGAAAAAAGTGCAGTTCAGTTGAAAGTTATATGATAAATTGGTACCAGGTATTTAATTTGCTGTATCAATGATTTTATATGTATGTACAAACAACAATCCCATTAATGAAAATGTACGTAATGATTTCAACTACAATTTTGTGTTCAATTTTCCCATTGACATGCAGATAAGTGGAATAATAACCTTGATAATTCTTTGTTCAGTAAGTCGAACTATTTTTCAGGGTAGCTTGAAGACCGAGAATTGACTGTATAAACAAAAATACACTCACCACTAAAAAGTAAAAAATAAAAATAATTTTTAAAAAAAAAAAAAAAAAAAAACCGACTTCAAGATTAAACCTACTTAAACAAACTTGAACTAAAAAATAAAAAATAATATTGCTTCGAAACAAAAACCATTAAATGACAATCAACGAAATTATCGAGTTATTTTTGGAGTCGGTGCCAACCAAAAGAAACAGGATTTTAAAAGAGATGGTAATTGTAAAGATGCTCCCACTGTTTCATCACCGCCACACCGCTGTCTCCGGCCGAACGTTTATTGCTAAGGCAAGATTAAACTGCCCTGGCACCGACTCTAAAAATAACTGATCATAAATTGTGAATAGGTATATAAGTATCGATAATTTTGTTTATTGTCATTTAATGGTTTTTGTTTCGATGAAATTAAAATATTATTTTTTATTTTTTAGTTCAAGTTTGTATATGTAGGTTTAATATTGAAGTCGGTTTTGTTTTTTTTTCTAAAAATTATTTTTATTTAAAATACATTTCGAAGTTTTTGAAAATACTGTCAATTTTAACAATAGAAAAGTAAATATTAAATTATTAGAAAAACTAAAATGACAAGAAACTGCTCCTCGTTATAGACTACTTCATCTTTTACTAGACAAACGTTCAAAGCTCCCAATTAATTACAAAAGACTCATATGCATGACTGTGATTAGACCTATCTAGACGTCCAGCTTTGGGGCTCCACTAAACCATCCAATTCATCTCGTATCCAATCCTTACAATCCAAAATCCTTTGAAAAATCCTAAATGCTCCTTACTTTGTGACCACTTAACTTATCCATAAAGACCTTAATGTTCCATATGTTGCTGAGTCAGCCCAAATCAGATACCCATCTTTTCATCGTAAGATCCGTAACCACTCAAATCCACTAGTTTCTCAACTTGCTTCCCACACCATTCTCGATAATCCTCCGAGGCGTCTGAAAAGAAGATTTTAATGAAGTGATACATATGAGTAGTTCTTTTCAAGTTTTGACATGTTATTGTAATATCGACACATTTACCTGAAGTATATATTTGTACAATTGTAAATTTTAATAAATTGATATAAAAAAATATTATTGGAAGGAATTATAATAAAAGATAGTTCTTTATTATGTAATGTTAACCATGAGCAGCCATAATCCATGGATCTGAACTTATCATTGTTATTTAGTAGGGCGTTTGAAGGAAAGGGCACAAAGGGAACGGTTATGGTGTTGTGGTTAGCCTACCATTCCATTACCATGGAAACCATGGTGAGTCTGAGTGACCCTTTGAAAGCTGTCCTTGCTCCCACCAGAAATAATTACCAGTAAATATAATAGTAAGATCATCCTACGAAAAAAATATGTGGAATAAAAAATAATTAGTATATGGTAATTAAATAAATTTTATTATAATACCCTATATGTAGAGTCAACAGCTAAAAAAGAAATTCTCATTATCCTAACAACAGATTTTTAAACAGTCTGAACCCCTCCGCTATCTAAGCAAAAGTAATGAAATCAATTATTATTTTCCTTAATCAAAATATTACCAAAGCGACTCAGAAACAATAATTTTAATAAAATGCGTACTTAATAAAAATTATTATTATTTAATTTACAAATAAAAATGTTACAATTGTTGGAACAGTAATACATTGTGATTGGATAACCTTAAGTTCTTTATCTTTCTGTTGAATATAAAATTTAAGTATTTACAATTAAACAATTATACATAATAGGAAATTTTACCTCTTTAGTGTAATAAATACGTAAAAAATTAAAATAGCTAAAGATAAATTGCAAACATTTTAAAACTTTTATACCGAATTTATCGTTTTTCTTTATACGAATTCTCCATTACAAAATTATGAATAACTACTCTTTAATTGTAATATATTATTATCATATATATATTTTTCTGTTACATTAAATCAACATTGAAATTTTATTTGTTTATTAAATTACCTGTTCATTTAAAATTTGAAAACTGCTTTGATTAAGTTAATGTGCCTGTTATGTTACAATATGATTTTTTTTTTTTTTTTTTTTTAAATAAGTAAATAATAAAAAAATATTATCAATTAATTTACTATAAAAAAAATAATTATAGTAAAATAAATATTCGAATAGTCGTAACAGAAATGTGGATATTGGATGGTTTATCTTTAGCGTTCTGTCAAGTGGTTACAATTTTTAGGTTTTTAAAAACATTATATTAAAATATCTATGCAAATAACATTAGTAGGGAATTTTTTTTTACTGTTTTACGAGTCGTTATAGATGTCCACTACTTTATTAATAAAAAAAAAATTACACTTAATAAACGATATCGTAAAAATGTAAAATAATAGAACATATACAGTTAAGTTCTTTACAAATAAAGTTCCTGCAATAGACCTAAACCGAAAACCAGCCGATACCAGGAAAATGGGAACTAGTGCTGAGATACAAAAGGGATATTTTCCTAATTAAACAATTATCCACCCTGGAAAATTTTCAGTGCGAGATTTATATAAAAACAATTAAAATAATTAAAAATAACTTTAAAAAATCGTTTATATTTTTATACTGATAATGTTTATTGTTTTATTTCATATAAATTTTTCATTTTGAGATTATGAAGCAATGTTCCGTTTTTTTTTTTTTTTTTTTTTTTTCATTTTTTTTATCTAGAACATTTAATCAATTTTATTTTTTTTATTAATCGGCCTGTATTAATTTAAAATTTTAAAAAATATTTCTTGGAAAATATTTTTAATCAATATATATATTTTAAATCTGCCTTATTCACGGAGGGCAAGTAATAGTGACGGTAAAGAGTTCAGTTGTATCATTGATATAATAAATAATGATGAATTAAATTTTTTTTTTTTACATAAATGGATGGTATGATAAGGAACCAAATTGGTTAAGGTAAAGAAATAATAAATTTTCAAAATCAACAAAAACTTGTGTTTAACTGTATTTTGGAATGAAGAAAAAAGAAACTGAATTACAGTTTTATATTTAAAAAATTCTCTCTTACTGTCTTACATAAGAGATTGTGTTTTTGTTTTCTCCTAATTTGAAATGTAATTACAAAAAATAAAAATAATAAATGCAGTCGGTTTTCCTTAATCCGAATTTCAGGGGCAGAAGCAAAAATTTCGGTTTCTAAAGATTTTCGGTTTAAAAAGAGGAGGGACATAGTAGATTAGGAGGTTGAAAGTAAAAAAAAAAAGAAAAAAAATATACACATATATATTAGGTTAGTTTACTTTAGAGAAAAATTATTTATTTTATTTTATTTATTTTTTATTTTATTTTTTTGCTTTGCCATAATGGCGACAAAATATTTCGGGCTCATGCAACATAATCCTGTAGAATATACATTTTTTTTTTTTTTTTAGAGATAGGTAAGGTAATATATTTATAAAAGCAACAATTTTTTTTTTTTTTTGAATATTATTATTTATTTAAAGAAAGTGTTACAATCTGCCTCGATAGGGCAATAAGTAATATGGATGGCTTATGATCCATTCACACAATATTTACAAGAAATAAATACAAAGAAAAGATACAAAATAAAATATAATAAAATAAAATAAGTAAATAATCTCCATATAATATATAATACAATAGGAAACACAAAAAAAAATTGAATTAAAATTTAAAAATACATTTGTACTTTATTTACAATATATACAAATCCGAGGGATCCCCCAACGAGACTTGTCCCTCCACTTATGGAGGGACAAGCCAGGTCCTGAGACCCCAGCGCTTCTCTCTCAGCTGCGTCACTGGTGTAGATAATACCAATGTAGGCTGAGTGAGAGCGTTATAGCACAGTCACTCAAAGCATGAGTGGGGAAGCTGGCCATTGCCAGGCCTCCATGTCGAATTTTATAATAGATCTCGAGGCCACTGCCTTTTTAACCTGCGAGGAGGATTATAGGGGTGAGTGGAGCTAGATAGGGATCGTGCTAGTGGATTAGGATGATGGGAAAGTTTTTGATGGAATTTTGAAAATTTGACAGGTATGGATTGTAGGACAAAAGGTATATTAAGATCGTTATGTAAGGTTTTGTTGGAGACATAGTAGGGGTATTAGTTATGGTTCTCAGGAATTTGGATTGGAAGGATTGGATACGTTTGATGTTCGAGTGTTTTGCTGATCCCCAAATTTCTAGTCCGTAGGTCCAGATAGGCTTTAGGATAGCCTTGTAAATTAAAAGCTTGTTGTCTATTGAAAGTTAAAAGCAACAATAACGCTGTTTCATGAAATTTTAATAACAATTGTTTGAATAATAAAAGCTTTCAAAGGAAATTAAAAAAAAAAAATGTATTTTTCTATTTCTACACAGATATCCAAATTTAAAGTTCTATTTGTCGTATCCTTTAAGGCAATCTGGGTATAATTAAACATTATATCGCTCACTCAATTTAATTGTAGCAGCTCTTATTTGGCTGAAATTAACATTTGAATTTTACCAGTAATCAACGTTGAGATATAACCAATTATACTATTATTTTTCAATGGATTAAAAAAAAAGCACACAATTTATTCAGAAATATATTTTTAATAATTAAAATCCTTAGATAATAAGTTGAAGAAATAAAAAAAAAATATGGAAAAATTGTTAAAATAATCACTTGAGGTACGCATGATGATATAGAAGGATCAATACAATTAGGATTGATGAATTAATTGCCACTTCTATTGAGATTATTTTATTTGAAAACTAGTTTCGAATGCTAAACATTCATCTTCAGTTCTAAAACATACAAAACTTTTTTCAACACATCAGTACTATCTTATATAGATTATATATATATATATATACTAAAGTTTCTTAAAAAGATAAGACAAGAAATCAAGCATAGGCACTCACCTTCGAGGTAACCAAACACTGAATTTGTGAGAAGTAAAAGGGGGGAAGTAGGTTAAGTTTTAGATTTACAACGGGGTTTCCCTTATGACTCATTGGGTTTTTCCGTTCCTATGGGAAAAAAATTTAAAATGGGGCTATTGAATATGTTAATCTGATCATTTAAACAAAAATCTGGATCGGTTTTAAACGATTTTATTATTTCTAGTGATTCAAAAGTATTTAATTTAAAAAAAAAATTTTTTTGTTGTATGTTTTAGAACTGAAGATGAATGTTTAGCATTCGAAACTAGTTTTCAAATAAAATAATCTCAATAGAAGTGGCATTTAGTTCATCAATCCTAATTGTTAAAATAATGTTCAAACATTGGACGTAAATGGGTTAAGGACATAATAATAAGCAAGAAAACAATATTAAAATTAAATTATCTCATAAAAATTAATAATTATTATGTATTGTAAATATTACATAAAAAAAAAATCTTAAGGTAAAAATATTTACAAAAAAAAAAAAAAAAAAGTAAGCAGGGCTAATTTATATCCCTTTTGGAGAAAATAAATGTGATCTATAATAATGTAAGTTACGAAAAGATAAATATAAAAAGAAATTAAAAATTATATTTGAAGTGCTACTGATGAGTAGTTTTTTCAAGTTTTGGCATGTTATTGTAAATATTTTTAACACATTTACTTGATGTATATTTGTATAGTTGTAAATTTCAATAAATTGATAAAAAAACAAAACAAAAAAAAAACAATGTATATATATAGTGAATATCCTTAGCCTATTGTAATAAACATTTTCTTCTTCTATATGGTTGATATTTATAACTATATACAATATACACAACAAGTAAATTGTGGCTAATGATTACAATGCAAACAACCTGTCAAGTACTTCTCTAGACAGAATTTCAATGAAAGTATTACATTAGAAAGTCTCTAGGCCATCTTCTTTTCAGACACCTCGGAGTGTTATCAGGAATGGAGTGGGAAACAAGTTTAGAGACTAGTGGATTAAAGTGGTTAAGGAGATTACTATGAAAGGATAGGTATCTGTTGTGGGCAAAATCATCAATATAGGAACATTAGTAGTTTTATGAATACGTTTATTTGTGACGAAATAAGGATTTTTCTGTGTTATATGTTGCAACACATTTGAAATGAACAGAATTGCTCGAAGTTTTTCTCTCTTGATTGCGTTCAATTTTGTGTTTTATTTTTATATTTTAATCTTATTTCTTCCTTTCTTCGAATGGGCCAGCGGAGGACCACGTGCCAATTTCAATTCTTTTTTCCTTGTCCCTTTCTTTTCTTCCAGTATGCTTTCATCCGTTCACCATCTTTCCTCTTTCTGTCCTCAGACCATTTTGCACCAGTCCTTTTCACCTTCCTGCCTTGGAATCCCTCCATTTTCAATACTGTTCGACGAAGGTCTTCTCTATTATTTATTTCCTCTATTTTTATATTGTTTTTTTCTAAATCCCTTTTTACTTCATTGGCCCAGCTTGTTGTTGATTTCTTACCCTATAGATACCTGAAAATCTTACTTGTCAATCTACTATCAGGCATTCGATATAAGTGACCAAAAACGACAATCTTCTTTTTCTCATTACATTTGATATATTTTCTGCATTTTGATATATAATCTTATTTATTTTATATTATATTTTAATGCTAAAATTTTTTATTCATTTTGATTGCATAAATGAACTCTTTTTTTCCAAGGTGGAGAATTGTTTGATAAGGAAAATATCCCTCTTGTATCTCAGCGCTAGTTCACGTTTTCCTGGCATCGACTGGTTTTCCGCTTAGGTCCATTGGAAATTTGTAGAATACTTAACTCTTATTTTTCATTTTTACAATATCGTTTATTAGTTGTAATTATTTTTATTAATCTAGTAGTGGACATCTACAATATGATAAACTTATATTTCTAAATGGGAATAATACAATTACTTCTCTTGGCGTAATTTATAAGAGCCCTTTAGGAACCGTCGCACGCTGTTGTATTAAGTAGGACAATTGCGCTCTTTTTTCGGTTTATAACTTATTTTAAATAATAAACTAAAGAATAAAGTTATAATTGTATTAAAAAGTTAAACTTCTATGATTACATTACAATGGCTGTTTTGCAATTCTCTTGCGCAAAATTAAATAATTGAGTTCAAAAAATTTATTTTTTTGGTATTTATCTTGTCGTAACTTACATTACTATAGATCACATTTATTTTCTCCAGAAGGGATATAAATTAGGCCTTTTTTTTTTTTTTTTTTTTTTTTTTTTTTTTTTTTTTTTTTTTTAACCTTAAGATTTTTATTTTTCGTGTAATATTTACAATACATAAGTAATATTAATTCTTATACAATAATTTAATTTTTTAATTTTAATATTGTTTTCTTGCTTAGTATTATGCCCTTAACCAATTTACGTCCAATGTTTGAACATTATTTTAACAATTTTTCTATATATTTTTTTTTTCATCAACTTATTATCTAAGGTTTGTAATCATTAAAAATAATTTTTATCTCAACGCTGATAAGTAGTAAGATTCAAATGTTAATAATTTCAGCCAAATAAGGGCTGCTACATTTAAATTGTGTGAGAAATATAATTTTTAATTATACCCAGATTGCCTTTAAGGACACTACAAATAAAACTTTAAATTGGGATATTTGTGTGGAAATAGTTAAAAAAATGTTTGGTTTTTTTTTTTTTTAATTTATTTGAAAGCTTTTATTATTCAAACATATAATTATAAATCATTTTATATCATAAAATAATTTATTATATAATAAATTAAATTTAAATAAAAATTATTTCTTATTAAGTAACCTAATAAATAAGAATTACACAGAAAAAGTACTAAAAAATTTATAAACAAAATGTTTGTCCTAAATGGGTTGAAATATGCCTAGGCACATCACTGACTTTTCTATTATTAATACTTTTTTTTTTTTTTTTTTTTTTTTTTTTATTAAAAAAATTATTAATATAATGTTTATAAATTTATAATCCTCGTAGGAGTAAAAAGTAAAAGCGTGTAGAGAAAAGTACAACAATATTATATAACCATTTTTTTGAAGGATATGTAATTTAATATCCATTATTAGGCATGACTCCTATTTATTAATACGTAAATCAGCATGTTTCGGAGTCTTTGGCTCCATCTTCAGGTTCTAAAATTTTTAAATATACAAATTTATCTTATACAATTATATAAAAACATTTACTTACAATCTGTGATTGCTTTCACATAGTCAATTTTACTGTCTCACAACCATTCTACTGAGCAATGTTCATCATTTATTATTGTGTTTATATAAAATTCCGTATTCATTTTATTTCTATTTTTTCACCAATATTCACATTTTTTTTTTTATTATTGTTTACTTTTAATTACGGATATTTGATTTAATTTATTTATTATGTTAGCGTAGTTTGTACTCATTTTATCTATATCTGTTATAATTTTATAATTTACTGCTTGATTTATTGTTTTATTTATGGAAATAGCTTCCATTAATTTTCTGTTTTGTGCCTTATTTTCATGATGTTAAGATTTTGGTATTTTCAAAAATGTTTAAATTTATGTGCATATTCACTTGGTGCTGTTTTATTGCTATTTACTTTTTTATTGATTATATTGCAGTCGTATTTGTGTTGGTTAAATCCTTTTATTAAGTTTTGTTTTGTTTCACTTTTTTTTTTTTTTTTTTTTTTTTTGACAACTAAGTGAGTTATGAATACTCTGTATATTTTTATGTTGAATAAAAATTCTCAATAAAGAACTGACTTTGTTATTTAAAAAATTACCATCGGATGATTATTAATGTAATGTTTATAAATTGATAATCCTTGTAGGAGTAAAAATTAAAAGCGTGTAGAGAAAAGTACATATATATATATATATATATATATATATATATATATATATATATATATATATATATATATATTTTCATTTATTGATATTTACGATATGTACAAAATAATATACTAGTAAATGTGTTGACAGTGAATACAATGACATGTAAACAACTTGTGAAGAACTACTCACTATAAGCACTTCAATAAAATCTACACTAAAAGGTCTCTAGGCCATCTTCTTTTCAGACGCCTCGGAGGAGTATCAGGGATGGAGGAGGAAGCAAGTCGGGAGACTAGTGGATTGGAGTGGTTATGGAGCTTACAATGAAAGGATAGGTATCTGGTTTGGGCTAAATCAGAAACATATGGAACATTAAGGTCTTTATGGATAAGTTAAGTGGTCACAAAGTAAGGAGCATTTAGGATTTTTCAAAGGATTTTGGATTGTAAGGATTGGATACGCGATGAATGGGATGGTTTATTGGAGCCCCAAAGCTCAACTCCATACGTCCAAATAGGTCTAATCATAGTCATGTAAATGAGTCTTTTGTAATGCATTGGTAGCTTTGGTCGTTTGTCTAGTAAATGTTGAAGTAGTCAGTAACGACGGGCAGTTTCTTGTCGTTTTAGTCTTGAAGGAGATGTAATTTAATATCCATAACTCCTATTTATTAATATGTAAATCTACATGTTTCGGAGCCTTTGGCTCCATCTTCAGGTTCTAAATTTTTTTAATATATTAATTTATTACATTATATAAATTATACAAATTTATCTTATACCATTATATAAAAACATTTACTTACAATATGTGATTGCTTTATTTCTGTTTTGTCTCCAATATTCACATTTTTTAAAATTATTATTTACTATTAATTACGGATATTTGATTTAATTATATTTTTAATTTATTTATTATGTTAGCGTAGTTATATCTGTTTTATAATTTACTGCTTGATTTATTGTTTTGTTTATGGAAATAGCTTCCATTAATTTTCTGTTTTGTGCCTTATTTTCATGATTTAAGATTTTTGTATTTTCAAAATCAAACTCATGTTTAAATTACTTAAGCTTTTTATTAAGTTTTGTTTTGTTTCACCTTTTTTTTGACAACTGAGTTATGAATACTATGTACAATATTATGTTAAATAAAAATTCTCAATAAAAAACATACTTTATTATTTTAAAAAATACTATCGGATAATTATTAATGTAATATTTATTAATTGATAATTCTTGTACGAGTAAATAGTAAGAGCGGGTAGAGAAAAGGCGACAATAATAATGGAGAGGCGGAGTGACGAAGATTGCGGGCGATGTGTGAAAGCAAACATTTGCCCTCAACTTTATCTCTGTGAATGAAGGCAGCTTATTTCATCTGTGTGCTTTCGGCGATAAATTGAACGCGGCGTCCGGCTGACTCATGCCAATTGATTATCTGGTCCTTTTATTAAAATATTGTTAATAGATATCGAGGAGGGGTAGGGAGGGGCGAGGGGTGGGGCCAGTGACAGGGTTGCTAGGCGACAGGGATTGATTGGCCGCCCGGAGCAATGGCCGTCCTTTTGTTGTGTCTCTATCACTTCACACGTCACCCCCTTCCACCACCCCTCCCCCCTCTGCTCTCCCCACCCCTCCTCAAAAATTTACCCCCCCACCCCCTCCCCTCTGTCACCTCGTCCGTTTGAACAGAGTTCACTCCTCGGGTCAAAATTCTCACCTTCCTTTTCTTTGCACCTTCTTCCTTCCAGCCGCCTCTTCCTACTGCTTTTGTCTTGAGAATCGCTCCACTCCAAACGTCAGTGACTTTATTTCCTCAAGGAGGAGAGACAATAAGTAATTATTTAGGTTTCCTGATTCTGGCCAAGACTACACCGAAACTCGATATTAGCAATCAGTGTGGATTTCTCGCTGTTATTAATTCGTTTATTTCATTGGCATTATATGAACAGCTAGTGAAAACAACTATCCATTTCTACTAGTTAAAAAAACAGAAATTAACTACATTTAATTTCTTACGTTCTAATATATAAAATTTGTTATTTTAAATGTTTTATTCAAATAATTACAAGCTGCCTCACTCAACAGCAATGAGTAATATGGACGTCAAAGACGCATTCTACAACATGTACAATGATATAAAAAAAAAGTGAAGAAATAAAGTAAGAAAATTAATCAGCTATTTATCAACTATTTTGTTGAAGGAGATTTCATTATTATTATTTCTTTTAAAGGCATAATTCCTATTAATCTTTTACTATCTTGACATGTTTCGGAGTACATTGCTCCATCTTCAGAATAAGTGTGATTTCCTTCACATAGTCATTTGTGCATGTCCTTACTAGGGTTGGGCGATAGTCGATAGTTACGACTCGACTATCAATAGATGTATTTTACTAACTTAAGTTTTGAAACTCTCGGAATGATGCTGATCTGTCTCTGTCCAGTGTCGAGTTCATTTGAAACTGAATTCGGAATTCCTAGAGCTCAAGGATTCTCTCAAAGATTAAGCCAAAGGGAAGCAGAAATGCTAGTTTTTCTTTAGGGAAATATGTGGCTCAAGGAGCACACTTGACTCTTGAAATTGTCTATTTTGTCATTTTTCTTTTCTGAATATTTGATTTGTTTATTATTATTATAACCATGTAAATTGTATATATTTTTTTAAAAATTCAAATAAATTAGTTTTTTCTCTCATCTTTATGATATAATCTTATAATTTATAATCCTGCAAATTTCAAATAGTATGTGGAGATAATTGAATTTAATTAAATTAGTTGAAATTTTTTATTGAATACCTTTATAAAAAAAGGAAGCAATTATCGAAAAACTATCGATAGCAATCGATAGTTCTCAACCGATAGTATCAGCCTATCGATTGTGCTATCGACTATCGCCCAACCCTAGTCCTTACTGACCCTCAACTAAGCAATTGCTAATTTTTCTGTTATTCGCTTCAGTAAGAAAAAGTGCGCGTTAAAATAATGAAATATATAAAATTTCCTTAAAGTATTTATTTTTATTTTTTTATATAGATTTATTTATTTAAATAACCTATTTAGGTTTCAGTGTTAAATATGGATCATATGAAATTGGATGCAGCGGCTAGTAGAATAGCTATCCATTTCAGTTGACTATGGTCATAAAAATACATTATACACAAATTAACTGCATTAGATTATTTCAAAAATAGTTTCTTACGGCACTTTGAAGTAATAGTGCAGTGAACTTGGTATTAGATTGGATAAAAATCCATGATAATAATATACAAGGATTTTCATAAATTGATTTTTATGTTTTTAAGGAGCTCAGTTTGAGGGTCAGTAAGGAGATGCACAAATAACTATATGAAGGAAACACTTATTCTGAAGATGGAGCAATGTACACCTAAACATGTCAAGATAATAAAAGATTAGTAGGAGTTATGCCTTTAAAATAAATAAAAAGTAAGAAAATTAAAGTAAACAGCCTCTTAAGATACAAGAAATTAAATATAATATACTAAAAAAAGAATAAAATATACAAGTAATAAAATTTAATTGTTAAAACTAATAAATAAAAAATAAAAAAAATTAGGAACAAAAGAAAGAATCATAACTACATTTATACTCTATACACAAAATTTACAAACATTCCGAGGAACACCACTATGCACGCCCGCCTCCCAATTTGAAAGCCAAACCGGGCTGAAGGAGTTCCCAGCGCTGTTCTATCAGCTCCGTTACTAGTAGAAACCAGTGGAGGCTGAGAGAGAGTATATAAAATAAAAGATATATATATTGTAAATAAATAAGCTCCTAAAAACATACCAGACTTAATAGGTAAGACACAGTTTGTCGCTCCGACTATTCCATCATTTACTACACAAACGTTCAAACTTTCCGGGAAATTATAAAAGAATCACTTACATGACAGTAATTAGACCTATTTGGACATACGGAGTTGAGCTTTAGGGCTCTACTAAACCTTCCAATTCTTCTAGTATCCAATCCTTACATTCCAAAATCTTTCGTAAAATCCTTAATGCTACTTACTTTGTCACAAATAAACTTATCCATAAATAATGTACCTATCCTTTCATAGTGAAATCCTTAATAATGCAAATTCACTATTCTCTCAACCCGCTTTTCAATCAGTTCCCGATAAACCTCCGAGGTGTCTGAAAAGAAGATGGACAATAAAAAGTAAGATATAAAAGTACATACCAGACTTAATAGAAAAAAAAAACGTTCGTCATTTCTGACTACTTCAACATTTACTAGACAAACGTTCAAAGTAAAAATACTTATTTACATGACAGTAATTAGACCCGATTGGACATAAGGAGGTGAGCTTTGGAGTTCCACTAAACTTTCCAATCCAAAATCCTCAATGCTCCTTATTAATCCACAAACAAACTTATTCAAAAAGATCTTTATGTTCCATATGTTACTGATTTGGTACAAAACAGATACCTATCCTTTCGTAGCAAACTCCATACGCACTCCATCCAATCCACTAGTCTCCCAACTTGCCTCCGCTCAATTCCCAATAACCCTCCGATTCGTACGAAAAATAGATAGCTTAGAGACCTTTTTAGAATTCAATTAAAGTGCTACAAGTGAGTAGTTTTTTACTTGTTATTGACATATCTTTGTAATAATTTTCCTCAAATTTACTTGTTGTGTATAATATGCAGTTTTAAATATCAATAAATAGTTCTTTTTTTAAAAATAAATAATAATAATAAACAAAGATTACCTAAAAATTATTTCCTATAAAAATTTTATATCAAATTAACTGCTTAGGTATTTCAGTGCATTGAAGTGTAAGTGCAGTATCTAGGAAGTAGAACGGGGGAAATTCTAGTAAAAAAATATATACATTTTTTTCTGTACAAAAACTCAAATTTACATTCCGATTTCAACTTAGCCCCTAAAAAATCTAGTGTTCAGGTGTTGGCGTCCATTTGAAAAAGAACAAAAAAAAAAAAAAAAAAAAATTAAAATTAAAAATGATACAAAAATTAAATTTCCTACAAGTTCCTGGGTCAGGGTTATTAGGTTCCCTGATTCTGTCCAAAATTACACCGAAACTCGATATTAGCAATTAGTACGTTAATTGGTAACGTTTCTCGTTAATTGGTTTATTTCATTTGTATTATTCCAGGAAAAAATAATTTGATAACGAATACAAGTTTTAAATTCTGCCAATTTCCCTTTGGATTTAATTGCCTGGCCATTAAAGATTTTTTTTTTTTTTTTTTTTTTTTAATATCACAAATTGGTCGGGTAATTATTTTTGTCTTACAGATGTTGTTACATTGCGTTTTTCCTCCTACCACTTTGCTTAAATATTGCTCCAGCTAACAAGTAACATTAGTATCCTTACTGTCTGTCTGATACTATAGTATTCGTCTATCAGGTGTAAATAATTTATTTTATATATATATATATATATATATATATATATATATATATATATATATTTTTTTTTTTTTTTTTTTTTTTTTTTTTTTTTTTTTTTTTTTTTTTTTTTTTTTTTTTTTTTTTTTTTTTTTTTTTTTGAGATCGGCCCGGTGATCCGCACTGGTGATTAACAATACAAATAACGTTTCAAAGGTAGAAGATGTGATGGTATTGTCTCATGTAAGAGGCACCCAGAACAGGTCATATTATTTACTATTTTGAAATAATTTTATTCTACAAAATAATAAATAAATATAAAATCTACTAAATTAATAATAAAAAAATTAAATACAATCATAGAGATAATATAAAAATTATAAGTAAAAGCAACAAATAATTAAAACAAGAAAAATAATATATATATATATATATATATATATATATATATATATATATATATATATATATATATATATATGTATATATGTGTATGTATGTATATAATAAATAAAATTATATAATTATAATTGTATTTAATTTTTTTTTTTGTTATTATTTATTTTTTGATATTTACAGCTGCACAAAATAACATACATCAAGTAAATGTGTTGACAGTGAATATATATATATATATATATATATATATATATATATATATATATATATATATATATATATATATATATATATATATATAATATAAAATATATGAATTATATATAATATAATTTATAGTGAATATAATGGCATGCAAATAACTTGTAAAGAACTACTCTAGTAGCACTTATAAATAAAATAAAATCTACACAAAAAGGTCTCTAGGCCATCTTCTTTTCAGACGCCTCGAAGAATTATCGGGAATAGAATGGGAAACAAGTTGGGAGACTAGTGGATTGGAGTGGTTATGGTGCTTACTATTAAAGGATAGGTATCTGGTTTGGACTAAATCAGCAACATATGGAACATTAAGATCTTTATGGATAAGTTTATTGGTGACAAAGTAAGGAGCATTTAGGATTTTTCGAAGGATTTTGGATTGTAAGGATTGGATACGAGATGAATTGGATGGTTTAGTAGAGCCCCGAAGCTCAACTCCGTACGTCCAGATAGGTGTATTTAATATAGTATAATTTTTTCCCCCCTATTTTCGTTCATTTTTTTCTATATGATTATCCTAATATTTTTATAGCATTATTTGTTATATTATATCTTATTCCTTTCATAGTTATAAGGTGTTAATTTATTTTATTTTTTTTTTAAACTATGTATCCGTATTACTCATTGCCCCAGTGAGGCAGCTTGTAATTTTATTAAAAAGATATCATCGAACGATTAAAGAAAGATTGACCCAATCTTTACATTTTTTCTTTTCATTTTCCCTTCTACGATTGTGGCTGATACATCGAACGGGATCAAATTTTGTTTTTCAAATTAGTTTTTAACAATTATTGACTATTAACATTAGATTATTGAAAGAAAATGTAACATTAAAAGTTTAATTGCCTTACAGAATCAATATTGTAAATAAAAATAGAGTAAATAAAAATAAAGTACTAAATTAATTTTATTTCTCAGAATAATTTTTTTTTTTTTTTTTTTTTCTGGCTAAATTATGTCATAATCATGAAGCAGTTACTTTAAATAGTTATTATGATGTGTAAATAATTATTTATACTGTTTGTACAATAATACTAGAATACAGGATTCATGACTTTTAAACAATATACACGCAATTAATTAGGAGCGTAAAATCTGTGCGGAAAACTGCGTTGAATGTACGGCTTCAACACCGACTAGTCACTCAATATGCGGGCGATGAGTGAATCCTGGTAAAAATCTAGATTTTTTTTTTCAATAATTTTTGTTTTTTCTGTTGTTGAATTTCAACTTTATTCTCTGGAAAAGTGTTTTTAAAAAATGATAAATTTTTGGTTTTTACTTCCAAGTGTAAAAAATCGCATTTCTATATTTAAAAAAAATAATAATCATAAAAACATTGTAATATAAAAAATACACTAAATATTATTTTGCACAAGATTTTTATGCCATATCAACTGTTTAGGTGCTTCAATGCATTAAATTTATAGTGCAGTAACTTTGCAGTCGAGTGGGAAATAATACAGATTTTTCTTTCTAAATTGATTTTTATGTTTTCTTAGGGTTTAAAATCGAATTTCATCTTTGCACCCTCAAAAAGCTGAAACGTTCTTAATGCTAAAAAAAAACCGGTATTTTTCAGTTTTTTGCTGTCTTGTGAAAGCATTAAAACTTTTAATAAAATATAAAAAAATAAAATTTCCTCCAAGTATTTTCGTAGCTTAAGTCTTTTTTAGTGAAATTAACTATTTAAACCTTTAAAAAAAAAAAAAGACATCATAGAACTTAAAGTGGCTTAGTTTATGGAAGGGTATGTTAGCTCGATCTAAAACACAACATAAATCGGTATCGAAATCAGACTTTTCTGATCATTTTTTCAGAATTTGATTTCATACCTTTGTTTTATTGGTACTTTGCTGTTCGTACGTACTGTGTTACTAAAAACCATGCATTAGCTAATAAAACTTTATAAAAACAAAATCAATATAAGACGTCTCTATCACCGATAAGTATCTCAATTGAGAACTTGATTTATTTATCTTTTGTCGCAAGAGTGTTTTTCGGCATTTTAAGAGTACACAAATAAATAGTTAACGAATGTTGTCTCTTGTTGAACATTACGTGAGATACTAGGTTATAGAATTGTAGTGGGAAGAAGAGAAATAAGAAAAGTGAAGTAACAGTCCAGTATAAAAACAGTATTTTAACGGAGCGAGAACAGAAGCTGTTCCGATTATGCAATTCCAGGAGAAGGAAATGTGATCGAAAGTTCGAGCTAAAGGAAGACTGAGAACCAGGACAAACTATGAGTTCCCAAATTATTTTTTTATTTACATTTTATTTTTTTGTCTGCTCAAACAAATAAAAAAATTCAAACGCTGATAAGCCGGATGTAGATAAATATGCAATTACTGTCCAAAATATGTAAAATATGTATTTATTGCAAAATGTGGAAGACGAAAATAAATTAAATTGACTACTAAATGCCTCAAAACATATATATTTTGATGATATTAGATGTTTGCTATGAGGAATATTCAAATGCAAATGTTTCACAGTGCTACTTACGACGAAGCTCTTACAATTCCATGACGATAAAACCTTATGATAATGATGTGTGTATATATATATATATATAAAAAAAAAAAAAAAAAAAAATATATATATATATATATATATATATATATATATATATATATATGAAAGACGAAGTTAAAAAATTGGGTATCACGGAGGGAGACTACAAAGATAAGGATAAATTCGGAAAAATGGTTAAAAATATAAAGGTTCTTGTAGCGGAGAAGAAGAAGCATGAAAGTAAGAAATGGACGGAAGAAAGAAAGAGGGAAATGGGCGAAAAAATGAAAAGAATTTGGACAGAAAGGAAGAAAACCTGAAAATGATATACGCGGGGTCCACCGTTGGCCTGTATGTATGGAGTAAAGACTGAATTACTTCCAAGTATTGAAATGCTAAATATATTTTTAAAACATTTTATTTATAATATCGTAGTGGTGTTCTCGGCTTGGACTTAGCAGTAGCTCTCCAGGGAGGATACCTTATTTTTGAACTGTTTAAATAATTATTTATTTATTTTTATGTCTGTTTGCCTGAGAACTACTTTTATGTGTTGCGATAGCAACGGGTTTTGTTTGATGGAGAATTGAATTGTAACCTCCTCAGTTGATTGTTATCGTTAGAAAAATGAAGTGCATTTTTATGAAGTGTGTGTATGAACTCGTAGTTTCTTTGTCGAGGCCTTATGTTTCACTTTTACATTATAAATAATTATTCTCCATAATAGTAAACAAATTAAAATAATAAATACTGACTGCCATAGAAAAACAAATCTATTAAATATAAACGGTTTATTACACAGAGGGGTAATTTGAAGAAAACAGGAAATCCTGCATTATTTTGAAGCTGAATCAATACATATTTTCTATCAAAACTACAATTTGTTTTGTATATCTCTTTACCACAACCGAAACCTGATAAATAATCTCTTTAATAATAATATCAGGTTTTTCGCTTAAACATGAAATCCTGCATTAATTTCCGGACAACGGGTTTTGGTTGTGGTAAAGAAATAACATGCAAAACTACAATTTTACATGAAAAAAATAATATTTCTCTACTTGACTGAGAGCTAAGAAAAAAAATAAGACGTGATTTTCATATTGGTATTTATTTTTTTTTTTCTCGGCTCCCAATGCTCATTGGCGGCTATAACTCTAGTTTTGCACTATTACAGGTCCCTACAACCCAAAAAAAAAATCGGCATTCAAATCTGTGATTTACAAGTCAAAACGTCTCCTTGTAAGATGAAACCAAGATATCACACTGATTCAGATCTGGGTAATGGGATCTTATTTAATAGGACTTTTGGGCCGAAACCACGACATAGAGTAAAAGTAATGTATCAGGTTTTGGTTGTGGTAAAGAGATAAATAATCTCTTTAATAATAATATCAGATTTTGGTTTAAGTATGTAATCCTGCATTAATTTCCTGACAACCCAATAGTTACTGGACTGTTACTGGACGGCTTTTGCTCGGCAAATATTAAATGTGTTGACCGCTCATGAGTGACAATTATATTAATATTTTATAATATACATAAAAACTGTAATTAAATATGCTAATAAATATGACTGAAACTTATGATGTGGATGATGGTTAGATATAGCGAGAGAGCTGTGGGGGGCCAGGTGCCATTAGGATTGTGAGCCGGCTTTGATCTGACCGGCGGAGCATATTTCATAACCGTTCCCGCTCCAGCTATTATTTGAGCCACCCTTCTTGGATCACTCAATTAAAAGAGGCCTTTAATCACTGATTCAGTTCCCTCTCCAGCGGCCGGAGCATTTCTCCAGGGCCCGATTGTTCAATATCTGAGGCCCTCTGGCGGTACCTTCATCTGAAGATGTAAGGGTACACCTCCATGGCCCAATATGGATTTGAAGCGGTCCTCTCGGTCCTCGTACCTTGGGAATCAGAACCAAAAGAACTAGTCCATCGCTTTTGGTGTTTATGGCCTGTTTGGGTTCACGAAAATGAGTCTCGAGTAAGGGCTGGATTTATATTCAAATCACTATTTAAAAAATAAAAAATAAATAATATAATAATTATTAGTTAAAATTATCTAACTTCTTTTTATGAGAGCGACGGAGAATGCTAGAGTAATGTAAAATCTATCAAAGCATATTGAAACAGAAATTTTGAAATTACAATTTTTAAAGCTTATAATGAAGCACAAGTAGTAATGAGATAATTTATATTAGTTCTGAAATTATTCATATTTTTTTACTTTCTTATAGAAATTTATAATTGTCCCACAATATACATCTAGTCAATCTTCTGAACAACAAGAAGATCTCAATGATAAAATTTTAAAATTATGAATCAAAGCTCCCAATTCATTACAAAAGGCTCATTTACATGACTCTAGACCTATTTGAAAGTACGGAGGTGAGCTTTGGGGCTCTACTAAACCAACCAATTGATCTCGTATCCAATCCTTATAATCCAAAATCCTTCGAAAAATCCTTAATGCTACTTACTTTGTCACCAATAAACTTATCCATAAATATGTTAATGTCCCATAAGTTGCTGAGTTAGCGCAAACCAGATACCTATCCTTTCATAGTAAGCTCCATAGCCACTAAAATCCATTAGTTTTTCAACTTGCTTCCCACTCCTTTCTTTTTTGTTATAATAGTTTCATTTCTATTATGATTTTTGGTAATTAGAATTATTTTTTAAGTTATGAATTGCAGCTAGACCGCTATTATATTATATAATAAAATTATTGGTGTAAATGAATAATAAGCTAATGATAATAATAAGCTATAATAATAATAACGAATAATAAGCTTCATCCTGTCTCATAAATAAAGAACTTAGATTATTTTACAATCCACATTCTCAACTTGCTTCCCACTCCATTCTCGATAATCTTCCGAGGCGTCTGAAAAGAAGATGGCCTAGAGATATTCTAGTGTAGAATTTTTATTGAGTTGCTGAGTAGTTTTTTTCAAGTTTTGTCATGTTATTGTAATCGTTATCAGCTCATTTACAAGATGTATATATATATATATATATATATATATATATATATATATATATATATATATATATATATATATGTACAGTTGTAAATTTCAATCAATTGATATATACGTATAAAACAAAAAAAAAAAAAGTTTTAAAATTATTCATTTATTTTCACTTATTGATAGAAATTTATAATTGTACCGCAATATACTAGGCAATCTCCTAAACAGCGTATATAACATAACAAACACTTTCAAAGAAACTACCCATAAGAAGAAATCAATGATATTTTTTGTTTAATTATGTTATAAGAAAAAGGTTTACATTGATTTGAAATAACATTAAATATAAAAATTTAAATATTTTCTGCATTAAAATTCTTTAAATCGTCATTTATTGGACCAATTCTTCTCTTACCCCATCCTTACCATCAAAAATCATTCGTAAATTCCTCAATCATGTCACAAATCAACTTATCCATAATGACCTAAATATCCCTGTTACCGAATTGCCCCAAACCAGATACATACCCTTCCATTATAAGGTTCATACTCGAATCCACTTGTCTCCCACTCGATTTCCGATACCCCTACAAGGCGTCTCAAAAGAATCACAAATCCAAATTGACCTTCTGATGTAAATTTTATTCAAGTGCTTCCAAAATGTAGTTTCTTAACAAGTTATTTACATATTCTTGTGATCGTTTTTGAACGCATTTTCTTCAGGAATTTGTTAAATTAAAAAAAAAAAAAAGTTAAACTCTATTTCTCCCTATTCTAGAAATAGCAGTGGATCATGGATATGCCTGTCTATAATCTACTGCTATATCTATATCAACACCAACAGAGCATGAATGTGAAAAAAAGTTACACGAGATAACTATGTACCAACTTACTACTGCCAAAAGAAATATCTATGTAACAAAAAATAATAATAATAGCTGTACCTATTCAGATATTCGTAATTCCCTTTGATTGGGTTGAAAGATATGATGAAATCATAAAAAATAATGTTCTGACGCTTCTAATATTTATAAATAAAAACAAATAAGGGCGGAAAAGGGTTGGTGTCGTGCAAATAACACGGATGTTGTTTTAAAAAAATTATGGCAACTCGAGCAAACATTCAATAAGATATTTCATTTAATAAGAAAGCGAATTGATTCTGGAGGATAAATATTTGAACTGGGGCGGTTACATTTTGTATGGGAAATATCCCTCCCTCGCTAATATTTTTATATATTTTTTTATTTATGAAACTCCCTCAGAACTGGTTTTCGTCAATCTTCATCCTATTCCGTTCGACAAATAACATTTTTTGTTTTTATTTCCCCCTTTTGTAAATAAATTCTTAATTAAATTCTACCTTTAGTCAAGCGATATTTATTTCTTTCTGATTACGAATATATATTATTTTAACCATTATTTCCATCTCAATGCCGTTTAGTTAATTTGAGTTAGAGAAAAATGAAAAATTACATGCTGTTAAAAATCTATAAACTTACAACCATACACACAAAAACAAACACATACACTCATATAAATATATAAAATAAATGTAGTGGGTATTTTAATTGTTTCATTTAAGGAGATTTATACAAATTATTACAAACTGCAGTTGGGAGTCGATTAACCGACGTGGATTGGATTCTTCGGTTAATCGATAAGCCTAATATATATCTGTTAATTTAAATTTACAACTGCACCCACACACAAACAATGCCAAAAACATCTAACATAATTTTAAAGAAAACTTCTAACAGAGTGAAATACATCCCAACACTTACAAGACAATTAATAAATAAATTAAATAATGAATACTTTAAAATTAATGGTGCTTTATATAACAATAATAAAATTAATAACATTATAAGAAATACAGAAATCATGGACAAGTGGACTAAAAAAGATCTGATTTATAAAATAAACTGCAAAGATTGTGAAATGCATTACATAGGTGAAACCAAACAGAATTTAATTAAAAGAGTGAAGTTTTCTGTTAGAAGTTTTCTTTAAAATTATGTTAGATGTTTTTGGCATTGTTTCCACTGTGCCAAAATTAAATAGGCCAGAATGTTGATAATTAATAAACAAAACAATGATCGAACATTGCCCAGTGGTGTCAGTGTAAATGAGATGACCATGTGAGAAAATCACAGTGTAAGGTGAAAATTCAAATATTGTAAAGTGAAATAATAATATAGTAAGGATTTGTAAATATAACATAAATTATTGTAGAACCTTAGGATAGAGCAATTGACAAGCTCTGAAACATGTAGTAGTAAATGAATAAATAATGAACAATGGGGAGTTATGCCTTTTTTTTAAAATAATAATGCAGTGGGTATTTTAAAGAAAATTTTCGTTGTTTTCTCTGAGCCAAGGATACACACAGGTACTTAAGAATTTTCACTTCTTTCGTGTATATTAATAAATTAATATTGTATAAAAATAAACACGCACAATTTTTTTTTTTTTTTTGTTTTATTCCATATAAAATTATTTTAGTTAAAATAAATATTTTAAGCCTAAATTAATATTTTTTTTTTCGTTTCACTCGGGGGTACGTTGGACCAATCACTTCTGAATGCTCTGTGCCTTTCTTTCAACCCAGTATTGCTTCATTCTTTCTTATCTTATTTTCTTCTCCTCTTCAGAGATTTGGATTGTTCGTTTTGGTTTGATTTCGAATTGGAACCTCTCTTTTTGGTCCTTAGTTTTTTTTTTTTTTTTTTTTTTTTTTTTTTTTTTTTTTTTTTTGCACTTTTATCCATGAGCATATTTTCTGTTATACGGCGTTCGATTCTTAAACCAATTTGGTTTGGTCTTTTTGTTGCGGAAGAAGTCAAAATTTTTTTTAAGTTAGTCTATTTAGGTTCATTCTGAGGATGTGTCCATAGAAATTAATTCATCTTCCTTGTGTCTGAAAGTTTCTCAATTTTTTGGTAAAGGTTTTCATTTCTCGTGTGGATTAATTTTTTGTTATGAAATTTGGGGCCTTGAATTTTTCTTAATATTTTCCATTCTTTGATCTCTAGCTATTTTATTGGGCGATGGTTGGTAATGAACAGTGTTTCAAATGCATACAGTGCTTTTGGCTTAATTACTGTGCTATAATGTCTTATTTTTGCATTCTATGAGAGGGACTTTTTTTTAGCACTAGTCTTTATACTTCATATTTTATTCTCGATAACCCTCTGAATCATCTGAAAATAAGATGGCTTTGGAACCTTCTCATACAGAACTTTATTGTAGTGCATCCAATGTGTAGTTACAAGTGTCTAGTTAGTTTAAAAGCAGTTGGCATGTTATGGTGATCGTTATCTTCACACTTACTAGATACATGATTGATATTTTTTTTGTGTGGGTGCAGTTGTAAATTTCAATTAACAGATAAATATTAGGCTTATCGATTAACCGAAGAATCCAATCCACGTCGGTTAATCGAGTCCCAACTGCAGTTTGTAGGTAATAAATTTAATTTACTTAAATTGTATTTTTTTTTGTAGTAGTAATAAATTTTAATAGATAAATAAGGTCTTAGCGGACCTAGTTCGATGCCAACACCACCGCAATCTAACCGACGCAATCCTCTCATCTACCTCGCTGCTATTACCTCAGCAATATTTAACTCAGTTCCACAATGTGAAGTATTCTAAATTCTCCGGTTTCTTCATCCTTTTTTGGGCCAAATATTCTACATAGTATTTTATTTAAAACTTTAAGTCGCTGTTCCTTCCTTAACTTAAGCGGCCATGCTTCGCATCCGTAGAGAAAAGTTGGCAGTATAACAGTCTTATATATCATAATTTTAAAATTTCTGGAGAGTAAGCGCGAACTGAGTAGTTTTGCGACCGAGAAATAACAAGCATAACCGGCTTTTAACCTAGCCCTTATTTCCTCTTGAATTTCATTTTTTTTTTTATTTATATATAATAGACCATGCAGTAGAAACTCGATAATTCGTCATGAGTGGGGGAGAGAGGGTGACAAAATAACGGAAATGACAAATTACAGAATTTTGATGGTAAAGTAACAAAAAAGCATTTTAAACTATATAATTGTATTTATTTGCAATTGCAATTTGCAATAAAAACGAACAGATAAACATTATACTCATTGGAATCCCATCAGGTGTGAAATATCTGATTCACATAGCTGCTCGAAACCACTCAAATGCACTTAGTTCACATTTCCTCTACTTCTTTGCATGGAATAGTGGAAGAAGTAGAAACGTCATCGTCATCATATTTTCATCAATAGCTTCTTTTTGAGCACTCAGCATTTGTTCTATAATTCCATTGTCATTTAAAATTTCATATCCTACATCCGTACTTTCCATGTTTAACCAGCTGCTTACCTCTTGCATATCTTTTCTCATTTTATAACCTGGAGCAGAAGTTGCTAAGTCAGATGCTAATGTTTTTGTAGCAAGAGCTTTCCAGTATTAACTGATTCCGGGAATTAGTCAACTGCACTCATACTCCTTTCATCTCACAGTCAATGGAGGGATCGACTCCGGGCTCATTCTGTTTTTTTTTTTTTTTTTTCTATGAAAGGATTTACAAAATGTATGAATATAGGCGTATTTTTAGTGACAAACTAAACTAAGTTTGTTATATAAAAAAAAAAAAAAAAAAAAAAAAAAAAAAAAAAAAAAAAAAAAAAAAAAAAAAAAAAAAAAAAAAAAAAAAACCTGACGAATTACGAAATAAGACGAATTATCGAGTGGCGAAATAACGAGTTTCATCTGTATTTGAATTGCTCAAAGTGTTCAAACTTTATACCGTAAACATCTGCATCACTAAAATGTTCACCGTTTCAACTACAAACTTGAAATTTCAATAAATAGATAAATAAAAAAAATTGAGGTGTCACTACCGAGATTCACTAGTAATTTGAAACAACTTTAAGACAATATCAAAATTTTCAATTCGATGACATCTGTTTTATTCAATTTTATCTACGACAAAAAAACTGCTTTTGTTGGGCTTCTCTCGAGTATTGTACGGACCTGGGTTACAGTGGAAGAGCCAATAAGAATACGCATGGCAAAGCCGGAGGGGTGAAGGGCAGACAGAATAGATAAGAGGGGTAGATGTATCCCAGGGCTGCCAACCCTCCAACTTCAATATTCCCTGATGAGGTGGCCGCACGCCTTCAGGCTCACTTACTACAAACAGTGCTGCCATTGTTCAGAATCAACCTTTGTTTTTGCTTGTCCACGTGTCCGCCTTTAAGAAATAGCCACGGATTTTTGTGTCTTCCCTTTCATTATTTTTTATCCCTCCTCTTTATAAGGAAAAAAAATATTTAAAGATTACTTCTCAAAATTAAGCAGGAATAAAACATATCGTGTAAATATGATAGTTTATATATACACAAAATTATATTTAATTGAGATTTCAGAAGCGGAACTCCAGCCCCTTCACGCGCCCAGAATACCTTTTTCCGATTTATTTCGATGATTTAGTCGCTACTTTTTGAGGGAAAAGGTTATACTCCTTAATTTACGGAGAAATCCATGTTCAAACTAATATTAACTTATGTTTACCTTCTGATATCGAAATGAGAAATAAGAAAATAATAAAAATAACGACTGCTACAACACTTACTTGACAAACGTTCAAACCTCCCGATTCACTATAAGAAACTAATCTATATGACGATTATCAGACCTATTTGGACATACGGTATAGAGTTATGGGGATCCACCAAACCATCGAATTCTTCCCGCATCCAATCACTCCAATCCAAAATCCTTCGAAAAATCCTTAATGCTCCTTACTTTGTCACAAATGAAGTAATCCACAATGACCTTAATATCCCTTATGTCGCTGATTTGGCTCGAACCAGATACCTCTCCTTTCATAATAAACTTACTCCGCATCCAAATCCACTTGTTGCACAACTTGCTTCCCATTCCATTCCTGGGAATCCTCCGAGGCGCCTGAAAAGAAGATGGCCTCGGGATCTTCTTCTTCTTTTGTAAATTTCATTAGAGTACTACCAATGGGTAGTTTCTCTACAAGACTTAATCATGTTATCATATTGTATTGTATACAGCACATTTACTGGATGTATTTTCTAATACAGTTGTAAATTTCAATTAATAAAAGATTAAAAAAAAAAAAAAAAAAAAACCTTCTGATATCGAAATGAGAAATAAGAAAATAATGAAGTGGAAATAAGAAAGTGTCAAAATATTTGACACTATATCAATGTTGAATTAATTTTATATTATTAGGATTGATAAATCCACTTCTATTGAGATTGTTTTATTAGAAAACTAGTTTTTATTCTAGTTTCTATAGTTTCTGAATTAAAATGTAATGACTGTGAAGCAAAATACACAGGAAAAACTAAACGATGTTAAATCAAAGAGTAAAAGAATATATAAGAGCATACACTAATATAAATGAAAATAACAACAAATTTAACAAAGACTCGGGAGTAAAAATATTACATCAAGTAGAAAATAGCCTAAAATTAAATATTTTTGAATCATTACAAACAATAAAATTGTTTAAAACCGACCCAGATTTTTGTTTAAATGATCAGATAAACATATCCAATAACCCCATTTTAAATTTGTTTCCCATATGAATGGAAAAATCCAATGAGTCATAAGGGAAACCCCATAATAAATCAAAAATTTAACCTACCTACCTCCTTCTACTTCTTACGAATCCAGTGAGAAGTCCATTTCTGTTTTAGTTACCTATTTAGTTACTTTAGTATATATAATCTATGTAACATACTACATAGTACTAATTTCTTGAAAAAAAAATTGTGTGTTTCAGAACTGAAGATGATGTTTAGCATTCGAAACTAGTTTTCTAATAAAATAATATCAATAGAAGTGGCTATTAATTCATCAATTGTATTGATCCTTCTATACTATCATGCGTACCTCAAGTAATAGCAGATTATAAATATATAAAACACAGAATCCTTGTAGAAAGCTATGATGTTAATTTATACTACATTTTCTCAAGAGAAGTGGAAATAAGAAAATATGAAACCTGTATATTTTTTTTTCATTTATTTTTAGATCACAAGACTAAAACGACAAGAAACTGCCCGTCTTTACAGACTACTTCAACATTTACTAGACAAATGTTCAAAGCTCCCAATTAATTACAAAAGACTCATATACATGACTGTGATTAGACCTTCTTGGACGTACTGAGTTGAGTTTTTGGGCTCTACTAAACCATCCAATTCATCTCGTATCCAATCCTTACAATCCAAAATCCTTTGAAAAATCCTAAATGCTCCTTACTTTGTGACCAATAAACTTATCGATAAAGATCTTAATGTTCCATATGTTGCTGATTTAGCACAAACCAGATATCTATCCTTTCATAGTAAGCTCTATAACCACTCAAATCTGTTAGTTTCTCAACTTGATTCCCACTCCATTCCTGGATAATCCTCCGAGGCGTCTGAAACGAAGATGGCCTAGAGACCTTCTAGTGTAGAATTTTTAATAAAGTGCTACTGATGAGTATAAAGAGTAAGAAATTTATGATAATTTTTTTTTTTTTTTTTTTTTTTTCAATTCAATTGATATTAAAAAGGCAAAATAAATATATGGAGCGATATCTGGATCCCAGTATAGATTAAAAATTGACCGATATGTAGCCATTCTGCTACATTAGAGTTTGCAATGGTTAAACAATTAAACCCAACTGTTCCAAATTGTAACTAGATCTTCATGATTCTAAGAAGATTTATAATAATAAATTTTACTATAATAATAATTAAAATGTATAGTCTTCAGTGCCAGAAACGAGGTTTGCCTAACATTAATGGTTAGAAATTAAAATCCAACTAGATGTATCGATAAAATTGTTTTTGCCGAATAAGATGTCTATTTATGCTTTTACGTACTCTTCAATCACCTAATCAATGCAATTTTAACCAATTTAAAAATTACTGCCATGCGTGAAAATATCATCGAAGTAATAATTTTTTTAGAGTTATTCTTCCAATATCTTTGAACAATAGTTATTACATATATTTATATATAGTGTTTCTGACTTAAATATAAAAAACTATGGAATAAACTTCAGATTTCAGTCTGAATAATCTTCTTTTTCAATACCCATACATTTAATTTCTCACCAGCTTTAATTTCCCACTTAAATGAATTAATTAATTTTTATATTTTTATTTAAACATTGACAATTATTATAACAGCCATCAGTTTTAATTAATTAAAATTTTTAAAAATATTACAAATACTCTCAGAATTGATCTGATGTCATATAACTTTGGAAACTTCCTCAGTGAAGTTGATAAACTATTTAAAAGTGTGGCCTACAAACTCGTAAAAAGTTTCACATAGGCCAAGGTGTTTTTTAAACTTGATATTTGAGCATATCGTATAAGAATTCTTAAAGTATGCTAGTACATTTTTAAGCCACAAAGATAAATAAATCGTGTAGTTTGAATTGTTCAAAAATATTTAAAATGATACATTAATTTTGTATGCACTTCCATTTGCTTATTTTACAATCATATACTAGGTGCACAGTTTAAGTAAAAGGAAATTTTGAACTTACTAGTATTTCAAAAATTAATAGATGATATAAATAGTTTATCCCCTTTTCATTCTATGTTCAGGTTCGTTATATTAGAAATTTAACATAAATCTTTAATCTGTGTTAAAAATAATACATCGATTCAGAGATAATCGATATTGAGTGATAATGGACTTTTCATAAATAGTTTAATAACAATACGTATATTTAGAAATGTATAGATGACTGTTAAGTAATGTTCGAAGTAGATGCAGTTTGTTAAAAAGAAATTAACAGGTCCAAGTAAAAAACCGTGCCGACAGTTCGATCTTCAATATTTATTTATTTATTTATTTTTAACTTTGTTTTAAACGGATTACGATTGTGTCAATGCGGTCTGAAAGTCTTTTTCAAAGCACATTGCGACAAGCTGTATCATATGGGTACACAGACGACGCATGAAAAGAGCAGGAACCTTGTGGAAGAACGGCAGGAAATGTAAGTTCATAGGGGAGAATGAATTTATTTGAGCATAGAACTGTCTGTTTGAGAGGAAAAAGAGGATAATGTCAATTAAGGGTGGAGGAAATTCGTACATTACCATTTTATGAATAAGACCGGTGTGCCAGACAGTATCAAATGCTTTTTCCAAATCTAGCAAACGTATTCTTCATGTTTCGGTAAATGCTTTAGCGACGAAGTCAGCGAGGCGGACGAATTGGTCAACAGGATGCATTACTGATTGATATCTTTAAAGATAGTATCTAATATTTTTTTTTTTTTATATTTATTTATTTTTGTTTTAAATTAATAAAAATTATGAAGGGATGTTCGGAAAAAGCATTGATGTAATAGAAGCGAGTGGCTAAAAACGTAATTGTTTATAAAATGATATGCGATGTTTAACAAATTTTTTACGAATGAAATATGTTTTTGTTCAAAGTCGTCAAACTTAGAGGTCCATATTTCCCGAATTTTCTGGAGATATTTTGCTCGTGTATTAGTTTTGACGATTTTACCGTTTTCTTACTAAAACAGTGATAAACTACTTTTTTCTCTTATTTTTCCACAAATGGTGAAGACAAACTGCAGACCTTTCTATCCTTCCCATTATAGACATTTTTTTCTCGGCACTTTCCTTTACCAAAATATTTCTTCTCCAAAACTATATAAACTCCCGAACAACCAGAGTTCGTCTTGTCGGTCTATACTCCCCACATAAATACATGATATGCTAATTGTTTCCTAATCCACTCCTCGATTATCTTAGATTCTCTCACGCACAAAATTAGTCATGCTGTTTTTTTTTAACTTTTTTTCCAGTGCCTCTTTTCCCTTCAAATAAATGTAAATTTTTTTCATTGTTTCAAATTTATGTTAGAACGGTAATAATTTATTTTATATATTATTATAATATTATTATCTATTTTATTTTTTATATATTTGTTATATTTAAGATTGCTGTTTCATTCAATATTATTTGTAATTTTTTAATTAAGCTAGAATCAGAAATTTAATTGACTTAAAAAGTATATTTTGAATTTTGGTAATTGGTAATCATTCAATCATGCCGAAAAATATATCATTTATATATATATATATATATATATATATATATATATATATATATATATATATATATATATATATATATATATAAATATATTAAATACAGAAATAGCATGTAAATTGATAAAATAGCACTTCCACTTCTACCTTTATATAACATTTCAATTAAGAATTAATATTTTTTTACTAATTAGACCAAAATCAAAACAGTTTATTATTTAAAAAAATAATAGGGAAACTAAGTTCTTTATTTGGTATTGTAGAATTGGGATTGATGAATTAATTGGAACTTCTATTGGATCTTCAATTCTAAAACACCAAATTTTATATATAATAAAGTTTTCCAAATTAAGACCATGTATCAAATATTGGTACTGATCTGAGGAGATCTAACAGATATCTGAAATATCTGTATGATCTCCTCTGTATTCCGTAGTGAAAGGGGGAAGGGCCAGGTAGGTTAAATTTTAGAGGGTTTCAACCATTTTTTAAAAAATAGTCTAAAATTGAATATTTATTAATTATCGCGCTTTGACCGCCGGAAATTCTGTATTTTTGTACAACCGTACCGCTTGTCGCGACAGACAACCTCCCGTGTATGATGTAGATCATACTATACAGTTCAATACACCTCAGCGGTCTTACCACCGCGATATTTTATCGCTGACAATGACCACGGACCGCACCTGTGTGTCCAGGCCTTTAAAGTTCGACAGCTGATTACAATAAAAAAGAGTTCCTATTCCTGGATTAAATAATAAAATGTAATGATGAATCTAAAATTAAAATTAAAAACAACTAGCATCTCTCGTTGCGGTTTCGCCCGGAGTCATAACTAAAGGTGTTAGCGAAGTTTCACTAATTTCTGTATTATTCTATGAATTTATCATAATTTCTTCAATCATGTTTTCACACTATTTTTAATCTGGTTAAAATTTCTCTGATTAATTGTTCGATGATGACGTAAAAACCATAATTAGACATCCCATTTTTAATTTGAATTCCAGATGGACGGAGGCCATTAAGAAAATCTTACCGGAAAATGGACTGCATTATCAGTATTCACAACTAAAAGGCCACATCATATTTTTACATACAATATCAAAAAGCTAAAGATAACATTTTGATTAAGTAATATGTTTCTGTCATTCAATATTGCACATTTAAATTATTATCATAGTAAATTTTACTATTTTAAGCCTTTCTAGAACTTTGCTGATAACTTTGTTAAAATTTGGTACAGACAGGTACAATAGATTTACTATTACAAACTCTGTTGCAGAATGACACATAGCCTATTTTAAAACGTCACTGGGATCCACAGGTCGCACCACACATTTATAGCTTTTTATAGTAACAATATAATTGAAAGATAAAAAATTATATTATCGATTCCTAGATATAACATCGTACTTTTTTAACCACTTGATTTGCGCTCGCCATCTATTGGTCGATTTTCAAACTTCATTGCGCACTAAATATTTATAACTTTTTTAATAGCAATTTAATTAGAAATCAGTGAATTTTATTATTGCTAAACCTTCCTTGAACTATGAAGATGATCTAGTTAAAGTTTGGTACAGATAGGTTCAATACTTTTCACGGTTCGTGATCGCAAACGAAAAGAATCGTAATTTTTTCTCTTTTCTTTTGTCTAACGGGCTAAGTGTTCCGTCCGTTGCAATGAAGGATACTCCTTTGGGAATCGTGGGCTGATACTCTAATTTTGTATTATTACTTGTGATTCAAGTTTACTAAGCCCCACAATTTTTCACAATTAAAATTTTTCTTCCCTTTTAAAAACCTCCTTAGTTCATAGAAGAGATAATGAAAAAGGCACTATGCATTGAGGGAAGGTAAGATGGCTTAACTAAACCAGAGATAACTGCGGTGTTTTCTACTACAAGTCGACTCTCGATATAAATGTTAATTTTTAGACTGTAAGTTTTTTGAAAAAGGGCAGGCTACAAAAATTAGAGCCACCAGTCAGATATGCTGAATCACTTCCGATAGCGGCAGAAAAAAAAGAAAGATCTGTCAGATCTTCTTTCCTACATAAGTCCAGCATTTTGATAATTCTATGAAGAGCTGAAATCTAGATCTAAGCATGATGTGTACCCAGATTTAGGCGATGAAGAAGACGAATGAAAGGAAATTATAAGTAATTTTTTTTCAGTGTTTTAAATACTACCAATAAAGTTATTATTTTTTCTTTAGGCATGCTGTGTATGTTATTTTATTTTCTATTATTTACTACTGATATCAAACAATTCTTATTTATGTGAAAATCAGGATCCTGTCCTAATAAAGAAGAATCTAGCGGTTGGAGAATATAAAAACATGTTAATAGCTCAGGATTTAGAAAGGGTAAACAATTCTACCTTTAATCCCTACTATAAGGAAATAAAACCCACACACATTACTCGCACCAAATACCTCCTTTTAAATGCCCCGTTTTACAAAATAAGAATAATGTCACAACTCTGGCTTGCCTCAGATAAAAAAATACAGATTTATTATAAAAATAATATGTATAAAATAGACTCCGAAACCATATGCAACTTATGTAATCAAAATGAAAAAGAAAGCCTAAATCATATTCTATTCAAATGCCCCCAATACCTAATATTTAGGCGGATTTTAAAAATTAATAATAAAATAAAAAACGTCCCCATAGCCACGATTTTAACAATTGGGGATGAACAAAAAATTAACGTATAATATAATTTCATTACAAATGTTATTAAACTTAAAACATTCCTTTTGAACGAATAATGACATAACAACCAACAAGAATAGTAACAATAATATGTAATTTTTTGTTTTTATTTTAGTTTCGATTTGTTGGTATAATTGAAATTGTTTACTTGTACATAATAAAACCACTAAATTAAGTAGAAAATTATGTTATATTAAAAAATGTTGTTAATTAAAATTTTGTCTTATATGTCTAAAATCAAATAGATATATGTTTTATTTTATTTTAAATATGTACCTACACATGTTTATTTTGCTGTGTAAATGTAACTAGATTGGCCAAGCTCTTCAAATTTCATTCATTCATTCAAAAAAATATATATATAAAAAATTCAAAAATAAATTTTTGATAAAGGAAAAATATTATTTAATGTACACCTAATTTTTCTCAACTCTGAAAATTAGATAAGCACTTCCCTTTCAGAGGTCAATCATGTTAACATTAATCACTTAGTCCATTTCACACAAAATCGATTAGTGTAATGCAGGCTAAGAGATCGATTTTTTTTTTTTTTTTTTTTTTTTAACGATCTGTATTAAATCCTAGAATATTAGCAAAAATTGAAACACACCTTATCAACATAAATAGAAATGTACTATCAAGAGTTTAAGTCCCACAACTATGAATTTTTGTAACCGGACGATTTTGGAAAAATCTCAAACATTCAATTCAGTTTTCCTATATTTAGTTATTTCCGCACTTAGCCCACTATGCACAGGTGCCACAGATGTAAAATCCATGTTTTCAATCAACCTATTTTTATTTTTGAAATGTAAATTAATAAATATGGCCGACTAGTCAGCGCTTTTTACTGACTGCCTACAACAGAAGCATCCGGTTAGTCGTTGACTAGTCGGCCCATCTCTGATAACTATCCTTAAGTACGCCTGTGTGTGGATAATCTCTCTCTCTCTCTCTCTCTCTCTCTCTCTCTCTCTCTCTCTATATATATATATATATATATATATATATATATATATATATATATATATATATATATATATATATACAGTGTAACACTGATTGTTTTGATAAAACGCCGAGTTTCTCTAAAAAATCGGATCTCTGTTAAAATAAACATTTTTTAAAAAAAAGTAACATTGCTGAAATGAGAAGCCTCATCCAAGGATTGAAGTAAAAGGTCATTGGAATACTAACAAGGCGGGAGTGGAGTTCTAAAGATGGGACTGGCAATTATAGGTAGGGCTCGCTCGTCGGGCGAAGGGCTCTGGCCTGGAGCACAAAGGGATCTGCCACCGGCAGCCCTTCTTATCGTCTCTTTGTTAATCACCCACAGGCTTTAATCTTCTTTCTATTTTTATTCAGTTCGCTACCGTCAACAGTCGATCCCCCGGCGGGACAATAGCAATTCGACAGGACGAAAACAATGGAATCAAAAATTTTAATAAAACCACGTCTGATATAGATTTTATTTCATAGAAGTGTATCCCCGATAATCTCCTTCTAACAAAATGAAATTATATTTACTTGGAACTCCATCAACGGAGCTTTTTTTTCTTTTCTTTTTTTTTTTCAATTTACTATATAATAAACCCCTCGTCAAAAGTATTGCTACACCCATAATTTTCGAGACTTTCCAGGTTTTTATCTCAATCCATACTTGGTTTATATTCATATTAATATTATTTATTAAACGTGAGACATTAAGGACACATCAATGTTGTTCCCTGGTTTTAACTAACGATAGAATTTTTGATCATTTTTTTTTCAAATTTCCTTCAGTCCACGTTTATCATTCGTTTCGTTATTTACAAGTATGCCTAGTAGGAAGCAGACATTCATGCCAGAGGGGGTAATATGTCTTATTAAATATAAATTTAACAGTTAAAAGTTATAATTGTAAAAAATGAAAATTTTAAAGAGTAAGTTTTCTAAATTTTTTTGTTTATTAGAAGAAATATTGTAATTTATTTTAATAAATATTGTTTATGTCTAGTTTAGGAATGTTTATTATAGACTAAGAAACTTTCTATCTTATGAAAAAAAATACGTTCTTATAAAACTCAAATATTTCAAAAGACTAAAGCGACAAGAAACTGCTCGTCGTTACAGACAACTTCAACATTTAATAGACAAACGATCAAAGCTCCCAATTCATTACAAAAGAATCATATATATTGCTGAGTTAGCCCAAACCAGATACCTATCCTTTCATAGTAGGCTCCATAACCACTAAAATCCATTAGTTTCTCAACTTGCTTCCCACTCAATTCCTGATAATCCTCCGAGGCGTCTGAAAAGAAGATGGCCTAGAGTTCTTCTAGTGTAGAATTTGTATTGAAGTGCTACTGATGAGTAGTTCTTTTATAGTTTTGGCACGTTATTGTTATCGTTATCAGCTCATTTACTTAATGTATATATTTGTACAGTTGTAAATTTCAATAAATTGATATGTATATATATATATATATATAGATAGAAATATTTCAAAGTGTTGCGATACTTTTTGACAGCTTATTTGATTTAGAAATTTTGTTTTATGATATACCGAAAAAGACCAAATAATATCTACTTTTAACAACTTTTTTTAATACCAAAGACTGAAATTTCTATTCATAGGGCATAGAAAATTATCTTGTAGGCAGCAACGTATCGACAGTAGTTTAGAGGATTTTGGTAAGTAACAAATGTTTTAGGTCATTCATTTTAAATTTTATGTTTTAAAAACATAAGCCTACAATTATTTTCGGACAAAGTTGTAGTGTATGTTTTATAGGGATATCATTTTACATATTTTTACAATACACGTGACTCGATTGACAAACGAGATTGCGACCGAAATAGGCTCGGATAATCGAATCCTCAGTTACTCAAGACCCGATAAAATAAGGATAATACATAAGGAAAAATAAGGTAGTACAATTGACGTAATACATATATCTATTTAATAACAAAATAATACCTATTATTTATGAATTTATTATATTAGGAGATTAAGATATTTACTTAAGGATTTTTCAACTGAAATGTTTCGTCAATCCCCATAAAACTACTTCTGCAAACCAATATATAAAGACATTCATAACACACTATCACACACTATGCACACTATCTCTATCAAAGTTGCAAAATTATTATTGACTATGAAATATATTTAAGGTAATACAAAATAATAATATTTATTTGTATACATTATTTATAAATGAGAGAAAAAATTGTTGATATTGTCATAATACGGTTTTTATTTTATTATATCATTATGTATGTTCTTAGGGCTTGAAAATATGGCAAAGCCATGAAACGTCGCTCATATGATTGTTAATTTTTTTGATTAATAAAATTAGTTTAGGAGATATCATTGCTCATTATACTTATAATTAATACCTATTATGTATGCATAAATAATATACATAAGAAGCATTACATATATAAATCAAAAGAGTTTATGGCTTGAATAAATCACTGATTTTCATTTTTTAAGGTACAGACGTTTTATATGCCATTGCAAGAGTTCCAGCTCCACCTTCCAATTAATGAAGTCCCTGATCCTAGTATGCTTATATAAAGATTACCTAATGTCTTGTTCGGTAGCCGAATGTTTTGTGGAAAAAAAAAAAATAATAATATATTGAAAAACAAAAGAGCAAATAATATCTCCATATAAAAACATTGTTCGGAACATTTTTATCTTTTTCTGACAACGCTTCATGGCCAAGCCATTTTTTTTCAAGTCCTAGTATCATTAATAATGATTTATAACAAAAATATGTATGATTATATTGAAAAAAAAGATAGAACAATATTTTATATTAATATGTATCAGAATTTATAATATTTTATTCACAAAAAGTTTCGTCAATAAATTTAAAATTATTATTTCTGAAACAATAAAATAAGGCTGCGAAATGCATTAAAAAGTTGTCTAGGTGTCTAAAAAAATGGTGATCGGTTAGTGGGAAAACTTAAACCAAGCTCAAACAATTTTCTTGAGATTATACGCGAGACATTAGTGGTCAGTTAATATATGAAGTATCCAAGTTTGGAGCTTTTTTGATTTTCCCATTGCCTTGGAGTGGACAGTGATTTTCAATTTTCTGACACAGATTGTCTGCACAACTATTGTTCTGGGGTTTTCTTCGACAAAAGTTCTCAGAACATCTTCATCAAGGGATAGAGTGCTGCGAGCTTCCTTGACATGGCTGAAGGATTATATCCCCGCCTGAAATTTTTCAAACCATTTAAAAATGGTTAAACGTTTCACTCCAACTGCTTATCCCATATCCCAGACTACATTAACGTTTCGGCGACATAATGCGAAAATTATGCTTTGACATCTTAGTATAAACTGTATAATATCCAAGCTGTGACATGTTACAGAGATAAACTAACATTTTTGTTTGGTTATATAACAAATAAACTAACATTTATATATATATATAAATAAATACTGCAAATGTATTTTCGTTGCAGCTGCCATATTGAGACTACGAGTATGTTACTCGTTTGTTAGAATATTACTACTCTTATTACAAACAGCAAATTATTTCTTCCAAAATATAAATTTCTATGCCATTAGTATTACTTATAATCATCATAACAATTAAGATATTTCCGTTTGTATTAGAAAACTGTTTATAAGTTTAATCGATCTAAGAAAAAAAATAAATGTTTCCCAATTGATAAAATTGATATTTCTTTCACCTTTTAACCACTGTGAGCCCGTGGGTACGACGCCGACTCAGGCACAGTTGAATGGTGGGGCTACTAAAGTATACAGTTACGTTTGCCATTTGTTCCGATGAACAAACTTATCAACTCCATCTGTCTCTCCTTCCTCTCCTCCTTTGTTCCCCTTCGTAATGTTGTTTTGTTACAACTTCTCTTTCCTATCTCGGCCGATTTCGGCTACATCTCTTTGTGATTTTTTTGTAGGAAACGGCCCTTGTGGGCTTTCAACCACTTTTCCCTTAATTCCCACTTATCAAGTAAACGTAAACTATCCGGAAGTAAGGAGTCTTAAGATTGTACCGTTTATGTAAGTTCAAATATTTTTATTCTTTTTTGAAATAATACTGGATTATCTTGAAAATTCGTTAACCAACAAATTTTAGAAAAAAAAATTAACTAAATTTGTTCTGAAACTATTATCACTGAAATAGTCATAAGAGCACTACAACAGGATATCGATCTCACACCTTCAATCCGAAATACTTCTTGAATACATCGATATGTATATCCCATAACCTTCGTTCAAAGATCAATGAAGGAGACACACAAGACCAAAATAGAAAGAATTGTAATAGAAAGAGACCTACATAACTCCTCCAAAAGAAGCGAAGAAAGTATCGAAATAAATCGAGGGAACGTCATAATTGAGAAAAAGGGATATCGAGAGAGAAAAGCGGTGGAAGAAATTAGAAACAAACAAAATGTATTTTATACAAAGTTTAAAAAAAATATGTACAATAATAGGTGCTTTCCCAGAAATTTTCTTTATTCTAAACTTCTGAAAAGTGATAATCTATCGTATTTTCTTTTATTTATCAACTTATTGAAATTTTTAATTTTATAAATAAAAAAAAATACATCTAGTTAATGTGATTATAACGTTCATAATAAAATATCAATTTTTTGTGCAACTACCTGCTTATAGCACATCAATGAAAGTTGTATATGAAAAGGTCGCGTGGCCATCTTCTTTTCAGATGCCTCGGGAGTTTGTCAGGAATAGAATAGGAAACAAGTTCAGAGAATAGTGGATTTCAATGGTTATGAAGTTAACTATGAAAGGATAGGTACCTGGAGTAGGAAAACATATAAATATAGGAACATTTAGATCCTCATGGATCCATTTATTTGTAACTTTATTAAGAAGTATTTCGGATGGTTTTGGATTCTAAGTATTGGATACTAGAAGAATTATAAGGTTTAATGGAGCCCCAAAACTCAACTCCGTATCTTCAGATAGGTCTAATTACTGTCGTGTAAATGAATATTTTGTAATCTGCATCTTAGAGCGTTTGTCTGTTAAATGTTGAAAGAGTTGAAAAACGATAAGCAGTTTCTTGTCGCTATAGTATTTTATGTGAATTCCAAGTTAAAGTTTTCTCCAGTTGTAGTCAAAGTTTGTGGACCTGTTCAACAAGGATCAGTGGAGTATTATGAAACATCCATTGTACGGGTAGTTCAACTTTCTATGATGAATTCTTTCGGCCAGATTCGAACTTGTAATCTTCTTTTACTAGGGTAGCACATTTTTCAGAATCAAAATCTACGGTATACGTAACTGAAAATATTGTTTTGTCATATATGAACCTGACCCAACCCCACCATACCCAAAGAGCTACCCAATTTCATCAAGTGGACCTGAAGATGTTGAGGAACCATCAGTTACCTGCTGCACAACAATAGTGGCGGAATCCTCGATCAATCCCTCTCAGGAGCCACGGGTGAGATTAATACAATTAGCCTAAAGCCGTAATTAGATTAATACATTTCTATAATTAATTAGTTCCCTGCATCAGTACTAGGTGAATACAAATTCAACAATTACAATTAGTTTAAATAATTATTTTGTTTTTCTAATAACTTAAAAAATGGAAATTCAACTGAAATAATGCTATATTCATGGTTTTATTATATAAACCGACAGGTGAAAAATTCTACCCGATTGGAGAATTTCCTTCAAAAATGTATTCAAAATTACTTTATACCTTTATCCCATAGAATGCAAGACCTAATGAACGCAATGGGTGGATATTAATTAAAGATTTCTTATATGTAAAATACCTTTGTAATTATTCTTTTAAACACTGCTTGCTTTTATTTAATTAATGTTTTTGGTCGCCATTAGGAGGTTGGTATCATTCGATTTAATACTTATTTTCTCTGTAAGTTATCTAACGTTCCTGGGATCTTCATTGACCAAAGCACGCATGTTCCTTATTATGTCACAAACAATCTTATCCATAAAAATCTTAATATTCCACATGTTGCTGATCTTGCTCAAATTATATGCCTACCCTTTCATAGTAAGCTCCATATACACTGGAATCCAATAGTCTCCAAACTAGCCTCACACTCAGTTCCAAATAATACTCTGTGGTGTCTGAAAAGGTGGGTAAGAGATCTCATAATGTAAAACTTTTATTGAGGTGCTACTGGTGAGTAGTTCTTTACATTTTATTGACAAGTCATTGCAATAATTTTCCTGAAATTCACTTATATATAATGGAGATAGTTATAAATATCATTAAAAACATTTTAAATGAATATATGTAGAAATTTATAATTAATATTTCCGTTGGAAGACTATGAAAACATAGGTATTTATTTGTGGTAAAGCTATATCAATTACTATTTTTTTTTAATAATTATTATAAAATGCCTCTCTTTTCCCTGAAATACAAATAATTGAATTACTTTATAATATTCATTGAATTATTTGTTTAATTTGCTTTCTGGCCTATCATGATGGTGGTGATGACAAGGCAGTTGAACTAATAGGCCTCGAAGGTTCAATCCCATTTAGTTAATTAATCAGTTTGTTGTTTGAGTAACGTCAAGTTGTCCTAGTCCGCAAACAACTCTTGAGTTTCCCACATAATTCGTAAACTAATGAATTAACGGAGTGGCGTAAAAGCCATCAAAACAGATTTTAGTAAAATATGATGTAATTTGGTTAAACTTGCTTATGATGCGTAGGTGAAGGCTTTTTGGTACAAAGGGCATATTGATGCTTCACTAGCAACTTTAACCAGCTTTTATATGGTATGATCAAATTAAAGAATCGTATCGATTCCATGCGGAAATTAACTTTTAAAACCGGAAAAAAACACATGGTGTTTTTATTTGGCATACAAATCAGTTTCTTGTGCACATAAGACATTATGATCATCACTTAATGGAAAGATGCATTTTAAACATAATAATCTTTTTGTATAAAAAGTAGAGAAAAAATTATAGCGGCATTTTTATTCATTTTCGATCTAGTTTCATCCAATTGTTTTTACACTAACAAGGGGAGGACACACTCAGTATCTCACGGATCTTGCTGGAAATTTTTTTGGAGGTTCCTGGTCAAAAAGTTATTAGACAAGTGTTTTGCCGTTCCGACCAATGGGCTCTATAAGCCGAGAAAAAAATAAAATAGCATTAAAATAAAATATTTTATATCTCGAGTTTAAAAAATAATATCAACATGATTCTTGCATCAAGAATTTTATTTTTGATTGCGGATTTAAGGAAAAATACAGCTGCTTCATAGAGTTAGGTATAGGTTAATTAAATTCTAAAAAAATATTAGATTTTCAAGCAAACTACCTCTATACATTTTTTTAGACGAAAATTGACGTCTGATTCTCACTAAGCACTCTCAAAAACATTGTAATACGTTTATTCATTAAAAACAAAAAATATCATTTTTTCATTGAACTACGTTCAATATACTTTTTTTCACAATTTTGATTCGAATTCAGCATTAAAAAGAACCCTTAAATACGAAATTACATCCAAAAATAAAAATGAAAATTCGTAAGCTTCAAAATGCGCCTGACCAAATAAATGGTAGGCAATTTTTGTTTAAATTGACAAAAACATGAATTACGCTTAGACAGTTTAACGTATCAAATTCATATTTTTATAAGAAATATAGGGTGGTAATACTCTTGAAATGTTTTTGGTTTCATTTTCCTATCTGGTTTCTAACTCAAGTTAAGAATAAATACGTTTTTCGGATTTGCCAATTTTTTTAATAGGTTTTTGTTGATCGAAATTTGCATTAATATACATCAAAAGAAAGCTGAGGCTCTCTTCTTTCTAGCGATACCAATGAATGAATTGTGTGACAAAGAATTCGTTTTAAAAATTTCTTCCCCTCGAAGAGGGTGAAAAATGATATTTTTTAGAAATATCACACTTATTTTGGCATAACTCCTCTTTATTATTCCACAATTAAGTTACATGTTTCGGGACTTTTGTCCCATCCTCAGACTGAAAACAGTATTTCATATAATTACACAACTATTCTATTAATAATATGAATCAATACACTCCTAGATTAATTTGCCCATAACATATCATTATAATTTTACCTTTAACAGTTATTTCTTCATGGTGTTATCACACCGTGTCTGTCCTTTCACATATCTAAAATAACAATACTTCTACCTAATGGGTACAAGGGTCAATCTCAAACTATTGTTTATAGTCCATAGTTGGTCAATCTATAATGTTAATTTATTAATTATTCCTGCATACACTGCTATTAATGTTTGTTTTCTATTATTTACATTTGTTTCATTATTTATTACAATATGTACATTTTTATACCACATTTTATTTATTATTTTAGTGGGCACCATATTATCTATTAAATCTTTAAATATCTCCTTTTTTATTTCGTTAGTGTAAATTCTATCTGTTAATTTTATAGCTGTTTTTATGTAGTTTTCTATGGTATTTAGTTTTTGGTGGAGGGGGTGGTGGCTACCCATATCCCACTATAATAATAAATAAAATGTGGTATAAAAATGTACATATTACATTAAAAATAAATAATGAAACAAATGTAAATAATAGAAAACAAACATTAATAAATGATATAAAGGATAATAATAAACAGAAACCAAACACAGAAAATAATAAAAACACGAGAATAATAAAACAAATGAAAATAACAGAATATTATGGTGATGTAATGAATAAGGAAAATAATATTGAAGAAATGGAACAAAGTGTTAAAAATAGTGATAAATTAACAAATGGTATAAACAATACAACATATATTAAAAAATATAAAAAAATAAAATATATACCAGAATTAACACAAAAAGTAATTAAGAAATTAAAAAAAAATAAAAATTTTAAAATAGATGTAGCGTTATACAACACAAATAAAATAAAAAATATAATAACTAAAAACGAAATAGAACATTTGAATAAAAAAGACATCATATACAGAATTGACTGTTTAGATTGTAATAAACACTACATAGGGGAAACGAAGCAAAATCTATATAAAAGAATAAATCAACATAAATATGACACGAAAAAAATAAGTAAATCTAACAATAATAAAAACAGCCTTAGCAGAACATGCACAAAAACTAAACCACAGATTTAATTTTGAAAAAGTAAAAATACTTCAACATGAAAGCAAAACACATAGTAGAAAAATAAGAGGCAATTTACATCAATAAAACAATTAATAATACTGTTAACTACAAAACAGGCACAGATAAAATAGGAGCAGTGTATGCAGGAATAATTAATAAATTAACATTATAGATTGACCAACTATGGACTATAAACAATAGTTTGAGATTGACCCTTGTACCCATTAGGTAGAAGTATTGTTATTTTAGATATGTGAAAGGACAGACACGGTGTGATAACACCATGAAGAAATAACTGTTAAAGGTAAAATTATAATGATATGTTATGGGCAAATTAATCTAGGAGTGTATTGATTCATATTATTAATAGAATAGTAGTGTAATTATATGAAATACTGTTTTCAGTCTGAGGATGGGACAAAAGTCCCGAAACATGTAACTTAATTGTGGAATAATAAAGAGGAGTTATGCCAAAATAAGTGTGATATTTCTATAATTGTTGGCTCCTTAATTGAAGAATTGAGTATGATATTTTTTGTTTTTATTGAATAAACGTTAGTCAATGTTTTTGAAGGTGCTGAATTAGAATCTGACGTCAATTTTTGTGTTGAAAAATCTATAGAGGTAGTTTGCTTGAAATTCTAATCGTTTTTTATAATTGAATTAACCTAACCCAAAATCTATGGAGCGCCTGTATTTTTTCTTAAATCCGCAATCAAAAACAAGAATCTTGGTGCAAAAATCATGTCGATATCATTTTTCAAACTCGAGATATATAATAAATTAATATAAAATAAATATAAAAGATATAAAATAAATTAATTTAATGCTATTTTTTTTTTTTCTTGGGTTCTAGGGCCCATTGGTCGGAACGGCAAAATACGTGTCTAATATTTTTTGACCAGAAACCTCAAAATAAATTGCCAACAAGATCCGTGAGAGACTGAGTGTGTCCTCCGCTTGTAAGAGGTACTCACCCTGTATATATATAAATTTGTTTTTAAACATAAGAAAATAAATCAAACATGTTAATATTCCGCTAAGGAGGCAAAATAAAAAGGGCTACAGAATGATATCAGGACCTAGATAAAATTATATCATAAGTAATGTCAATGTATATAATTCATTATATATTATTATTTATCATGTTTTATTTTACATCTTGTAAAATTAAAGGTTTTTTTAAGTTTATGTTATATTTATTTACTTTCATTGAATAATTTTATTATATTGCATAAATAGATTCATTACCATCCGTTTTTTGCCCTTGAGTGAAGCAGATTTTAAAAATTCATTACAACAGTTTAAAAAAAACTTTTACTAGAGGTTCTCATAGTAATAATTAAAAATGGAAAACCATAGCTGATGATAGTAAAAAATAACATTCAGATAGAAGAATTAAAGGATTTTTTAAACTATTTATTGATATTTACTACTGTATACAATAAAGTAAATTTGAAGAAAATGATTAAAATGACATGAAAATCACTTGTGAAGAACTACTCACCAGTAGCACTTCAATAAAAGTTCTACATTTGTAAGGTCTTTCGGCCATCTTTTTTTAGACGCCTCAGAGGATTACCGGGAATTGATTGTGAAACAAGGTGGGAAACTAGTGGAATTTAGTCGTCATGGAGCTAACTATGAAAGGACAGGTATCTGTTCTGAACCAAATCAGCAACATATGGAACATTAAGGCCTTTATGGGTCAGTTTGTTTGTGACATTTAAGGAGCAATGAGGATTTTACGAAGGATTTTGGATAAGATTGTATTACCTAGCCAATAACTGGTCAGGTGGCCATAACTAATGTTTTACCCTTTACAATAAGTAAATTTGAGATAAATGATTACAATGAAATGTCAATACACAAGTACAGAACTACTACTACAAGAAGAAGATATCTTGCCCATCATTTCAGACACCTTGGAGTATTATTAGGAACTGAGTGTGAGGCTAATTTGGAGTCTAATGGATTTCAGTGTGTATGGAGTTTATTATAAAAGGATTGCTATCTGATTCGGGCCAAACCAGCTACATATAAAACATTAGGATCTTTATGGATAAGTTTGTTTGTGACGTAATAAGGAGCATTAATGATTTTACGAAGGATTTAGGATTGTAAGGATTGGATAAAAGAAGATTTGGAAGGTTTAGTGGAGCCCCAAAGCTTAGTGTCCAAATGTGTTTAATTACTTTCATCTAAATGAGTTCCTTTTAATTAATCGGGAGGTTAATATTGTTACGGTCAGGTTGGGGGTACCCTGGGCGGCCCGGGGGCAGGTAGCTGGAAAGGCCGCCAGGGTGGCCTAGACGGGTCACGGCGGGCCAGAAGGGCCTAGACCTGTAATCTGGCTTGAACAATCTAGAATGTTCGGCATAGCTTTAAATAGGCCGACCTCTAGCCCAGTGAGCGAGTATTGCGGTGACAGTGGTCAGTGAGTAATCGGTCGGGCAAGTGTCAGTCAGGAGTCTGTGACATCCTGTGGCAGTATTCATGTGTCAGTGATCAAGTAACGATCAATCAGTCAAGTGTCAGTTACAGTTCAGTCAGTGAGTTAGTGCCAGTGATTAACAGTGTCAGTGAGTGTAGTAACAGTCTCTGTGTCAGTGTAATTAATAGATTCTTATGTATAATTGTGACATCTAGTATTAAGATATTAAAGATAAGTATTGTGTAATATACATATTGGTGTAATTAGACCTACGTACAATTGTTATTAGATTAAGTAGCTTAAGGGACCCATTTGTATTTATTAAGTTGTAAATAAATTAGTGTTTGGTATTTAAATTGTGATTTGATTAGTCATACCTCCAGTGGCCCGTAACAATATGTTTGCCTAGTGAATGTTGTAGAAGTCGAAAACGACGAGCAGTTTCTCGTCTTTTACGTTTCGTATGAGGATTCCAAGTATGTCGTTTGTCCTGTTGGAGTCCTCGTTAGCGGATCTGTTCAACGGAGATCAGTGTGTTATTAAAGAATACAGAATGAAAAGAAGTCGTAGGTTTGCGACGAAGGGTAAAAGTTATTTGATGAGATTCTTCATTTTTGATACTGTTCATGAAGGTTTGTGATATGACTTTGGATTGATTGAAAATATCAATATTTAATTATTACACACTTGTTTAATCAGCGTACGTGATGATGATTATTGAAAATACTTATCCAGTCATTTAAAATAAAATTTGAATTGGTTTTAAACGTTTTTGTAAATTTTTTTTTAATGGTTTAAGATTCTTAAATATTTAATTTTATACTTTTTTATATTTTAGTTTCCCTCACGAGTCTTTTTTATTTAAATGGATAGCGAAGTTGGAATTCTTTGACTTATATGTTCTTACAATCTTTTATTTACTGATCGTCCAGTGTTTTCGGTGTATTTATCTTCACAGTCATTTTAGTTCATATATACCGATTTTTCGGAAAGGGACTATTTGTCTTTAGGTGAAGGAAAGTAACTACGTATATCAGAATGAAACTTAAAGCTGAAAGAAAAAAATCAATTGCTTGTATTCTTTTGCATGTCAGAACATAAATGCTGTATTATAAACAATATGACAAAAACAATAACATAGCATTATCGTATCTAAAAAGGAAAGTATGATAGTAAAACAATATGGATTTACCTTTCTTTGAAATATCAAAAGCATTTCTCAGTGGACTGTTCAGTAGACTTCTGGCCTCGTATAATGTCCAGGAAAAGTAGCTTATTCCACGAAATAAAACTACAAACGAAATATCAAACATCCTATAAGTAGCTTGTCTTATGGCTCACAATACAGGAATACCTGGAGGCGTTTAAAGGGAGAGAAAGAGAAGAAGATAAAGGAGGGAAAAAAAGAAACGGACAAAAGGCCTTAAATGGGTTGGTCTGCTACTCTCTATTGGATAGGGCCAATTTTGTTTGTTCAGTTTGTGTTTTTATACATAGGCTTAACATCCTTTCTCTTGTGATTATTTTATTTAAAAACAATATTTTGGTTAAAAAGAATATATTGGTGATTAAAGTGCATAATAATTTAATTTAAAATTTGAACATTGATTCAAATTTGGACCTTTGTAATGAAAATATTAAAAAAAAAAAATTAATTAAAAAAAAAATGGATTCAATGCTAAGGAGATTGAGAAAGTACCATAACTAGTGAAAAAAAAAATACTTTAAAAAAATACATAGAACTAAATATCCCTAAAATTTTTTTCGTGTTTTTCTATATTGATAAATAATAATAATGCTTCTAAACGTCCTTAAAAAAACTCGACAGTGGATTAGAACAAAAAAAAAAAAAAAAAAAAAAAAGGATTGAACGTTTTTTTTATATACATTCATTGAAATTTACAACTGTACAAAATAAATACATCAAGTAAATGTATTGACAACGATTACAATAACATGTTAATACTTGAAAAGAACCACTCATCAGTAGCACTTTATTAAAAACTCTACACTAGAAGGTCTCTAGGCCATCTTCGTTTCAGGCGCCTCGGAGGATTATCAGGAATGGAGTGGGAAGCAAGTTGAGAAACTAACGGATTAGAGTGGTTATGGAGCTTACTATGGATAGGTATCTGGTATGGGATAAATCAGCAACATAAGGAACATTACGATCTTTATGGATAAGTTAACTGGTAACAAAGTGAGGAGGATTTTGGATTGTAAGGATTGAATACGAGATGAATTGGATGGTTTAGTAGAGCCCCAAAGCTCCGTACGTCCAAATAGGTCTAATCACAGTCGTGTATATGAGTCTTTTTTAATTGTTTGGGAGCTTTGAACATTTGTCTAGTAAATGTTGAAGTAGTCCGTCGTTAAAGGACAGTTTCTTGTCGTTTTAGTCTTGTATGTGGATTCCAAGTTAGACGTTTGTCCAAGTGGAGTCTTAGGTAGCGGATCTGTCCCACAGGGATTAGAGGAATATCATGGAATTGACGTAAAAAGTTTTTTAAAAAAGTACCAAAACTTGTAAAAAAAAAAAAAATGAAAAGATCACTTTTCATTTTTTTTTATACTGATGAATAATAATATCGGTTTTAAACATCAATAGAAAAAATTCGATGGTGGACTAGATCATATGATCGTAATGAAATTATATTATAAAAAAATAAAAGGAGTGAACAAAAAATGTTTTTAAAAAGTACCAAAATTTGTGAAAAAAAAATGAAAAAGAAACATACTGAACTGGATTTCCCTAAATATTTTGCTTATTATTATTTTTTTTTCTCCTTTATTATTATAATTGTTTAAATTGTTTATAGTTTTATTTTCTGATTTACGTTATATTAATATCTTGTATAGCATACATTTGTAGAGGATTTTTTTTTCGTTTTATTTAATTGAATTGTACATATTGTGTATGGATTCTTTGTCGTCCATATTATAATTCTTCATTAAATAATTATATTATATTTAATTTTTTTTTCAAATATAATTTATTTTAGGTTAAACTCCTCATATTCTATTTATCTTCACTAAAATGTAGTTTCATGTTTCGGGACAATTATCCCATCATCAGACTGAAATACAATATTTTACATTAATGTCTCACATTTCACTCAAACAATACCAATCAAAATGAATTAATTTAAATAATAAAACAATTTAATTAATCTCTTAATATCTCTACCTTTTAGGGTTCAAGGGTCTGTTCTTTATTTTGTTTTTGTTGTACACATTGCCTTTTAAGAGGTAGCTTGTAATATTTATTCAAAAAACAATTCTAAAAAAAAATTATTTCTTGAATTATTTTCGTTTTTTTTTTTTTTTTTTTTTTTTTTTTTTTTTTTTTTTTTTTTTTTTTTTTTTTTTTTTTTTTTTTTTTTTTTTTTTTTTTTGACGATGTGTTTTTTGTTTTTTAAGCTTATTTTAGGATATGTTTTAAAATTGCAATTTATCTTTAAAACGAGGTATCGGTACTTTGAATTGAGAATCAAAAAAAAAAAAAAAAAATGGTACGAATAATATAAAAGCGATAATTGATAGCAACACTCCTTTCAAGGACAGTTAATTAGCCCTTTGTTATGCTGATCGATAGGGAAAATTGGAGGTTCTCTTATAGGCTTTGTTTCGGAGGAGATACCAATTTCAACTTCCGAAAAAAAAAATTACTACTGTAAAGACCAAGACATGCCCCCTGGCAATTCCGCCCCCACTACCGTGAGAGGGGGAGAATAAAATTGATCTCGGGGGAGGTAAAATATCGAATGGTCCGTAGGGTCGGTTCGGATAGGCGTATCAGGAGCCTGCCTGGGGGGGGGGGGGGGGCAGATGCGGACGGTAATCATTCGTTAAATCTGAAGCAGCCGCCCCGGCAGAATTAAAAGGGTCATTATCATACATTTCATCCGGGGCCACTTCAAAGCATCCCAGGGACCCTCTCAATTAAAACTCGAGGATGATGCCTGCCAGAGCGTGAATCCAACTGCCGTTCGTCGGCTCGGTTCCCGAAGCTTGGGGCGAATTTATCAAATTTATTGAGCCATTGTTCGTCAAAGTGTGAGTAAATACAGGATACTGCTGACCTAAAGGGGGCGAAAAAAAAATTAATGAAGTAATTCTGCAAGCGGAAATAGATCCAACAAGGATTATTTATCCACTTTTGAATATATAATCGAACTCTTCCTGTATCCATTCTCTTCAATGCAAAATTACTCCTGAAACCATCAGCCCTTAATGTCACAAATAAACTAATCCACAATGACTCTTATGTTCCTAATTTGACACGAACTATTCTTTTTAAATGGAACTACTTAGGGTAATCCAGTTATTGACGCCCTTAAGGAAATATTCGGAAATCTTGAAACAATAATTATGCAATAATATACTCTAAATTATCTTCCATAAAATAAAAACTCTTAGATATCTGCTCTGCGGTTTCAAATTCAATTTGATGTCTCTGCTGTACGTCAGTTTCATGTTTCTCCTCTGAATATGTTCGTAGATGATTTTAATTATTTTTCCTTTAAAAACCTGTAGCCTTCGAAAGCAGACATTTGTAAATTGATTGACAGTATTGAGGATCCAGCTCAAGATTTTCTTCGAATGAAGCATTGCTTCCAATCAAACAGTTCCATTATTTTTTCCTATCCTCTGTAGTATTTTTTTAATTTATTCTTATTTTATTTATTTTTTTTTTTTTGTGGTGAAGTATGGAATGGGCTGCTGCATTTGACGTATTTCGAAGCGAATCTTTAAAATTAAAAATTATAAAACATTTTTTTAAGAATACACATATTTTCTAGGAAAACCTTAATTTATATTCAAATATTAATAACATTTTACAATCGATTGCAATGAATAATTTAAATAAATTAGGTTCGGGAGTTCTCATCCTGTGGATAAATGTTTTAAATAAGTAATATTTATTTGTTTAAATATATTTTTTAAAATTATATTTTAAAAAAAAAAGTGTAAATAAACTTTTCACTTAAAAAAAAAAAAAAAAAAAAAAAAAAATCAAATTTTTAATATTACTGGTTAACTTTTGAAAGGATATTTTTGATGTTAATGGTTTTCATGAAACTACATTTATGAAATACTTCTGATATTTTTCGATTCCTCATTCGTATACTGACTTCTTACACATTTACTAAACAAACGTTCAAACCTTCCAATTAATTAGAAGAGACTCATTTATATGACAGTATATAGACCTATTCGGACATACGGAGTTGAGCTTTGGGGCTCCACTAAACCATCCAATTCTTCTCGAATCCAATCCTTACAATCCAAAATCCTTAATGCTCCTTAATTTAATTCTCACGAATAAACTTATCCAGAAAGACCTTAATGTTCCATATGTTGTTGATTTAGCCCAAACCAGATACCTATCCTTTCATAGCAAACTCCACAACCATTCAAATCTATTCGTATCACAACTTGCTTCACATTCTACTCCAGATAACCCTCCGAGGCTCTTGAAATTTACATTCTCATCACATTTACATTCCGTCGTAAACCTACGACTTCCTGTTCTACAGTATTCTTTAATGATATTCCACTAATCCCTGTTGAACAAATCCACAACCTACGACTCCACTTGGACAAACGTCTTACCTGGAATCCACATACAAGACGAAAACGACAAGAAACTGCTCATCGTTACAGACTACTGCCAACATTTACTAGACAAACGTTCAAAGCTCCAAATTAATTACAAAATACTTATTTACATGACTGTGATTAGACCTATTTAGACGTACGGAGTTGAGCTTTGGGGCTCCACTAAAAAACCATCCAATTCATCTCGTATCCAATCCAAAATCCTTTGAAAGATTCTCACTGCTCCTTACTTTATCACGAACTTATTCATAGAGACCTTAATGTACTATATGTTGTTGACTTAGCCCAAACCAGATACCCATTCTTTTATAGCCTCTCCAATTCATTAGTATCACAACGTGCTTCACATTCTACTCCAGATAACCCTCCGAGGCTCTTGAAAAGAAGATGGCCTCGAGACCTTCTGATATAGGATCATTATTTTATAGAATTTTTTAAGTGCTACCAATGGGTGTCGTTCTTTGCAAGCAATTGACGTGTAATTTTTAGCATTTAGCATTATCATCACATTTAGTTGATGTATTTTATTTTTATATTGTATACAGTTGTAACTTTCAATAAATAGCTTTAAAAAAAAACATTTTCGTATTTTGCAAACAAGAAAACGTGAGATGGTGAAAAACTATTGAACTATGATTTTTGATGAACCCAGATTGGATAATAGTATTTTTTCATTTAATAATAAATGTTAAAAAAAAAAAAAAAAAAATCAATTGTTTATAATATTATTTCTTGATACCTTTAACAGCCTGATATCTTGAACTTTGTTCGAATCATGCCTTAAAATCTCACTATTTATATTTTTTTATTTTTTTAGACATTCTTGTAGAAACAGCATATTAAATGTAAATCGTAAGTTACATACAGAAAAAAACATTATAACAATAACAGGTACAATAAAACTCCTTGAAAATCATTTCTAAAATTTTTACAAAACAAAAAAAACATCTAAACTTATTTTGAAAATTCGAAATTCGTCTTAGTTCACGACAAATGAACTTATCCATATTGGTCTTAATGTCCCAAATCAAATACCAGTTCTTTCGTAAAATAACCATAACCATTCAAATCCAGAATATATAAATATATCTACGATGGTTTATAGATTATATTGATTGCTACCTATTATCTATATCATAGATTATATATGGTTTATAATAGCTATATTGATATGCAAATATAGATCAATGGTTTTGAAAAATATATATAAAACATTTCATGGCTGTAAGAGTACTTACCATCCCCATAACAACCACTCAAGTTAATTGTGTTGAAAGAATAGACTGCTCTGGATTCTTAATCCCGTTTTATTATTAGAATTTTTTCTCCTTACAAGAGGTTTTTATCGGGTTGAGCTATATGTGGGAGGCATGGCATAGATGGCTGGAAGCACCCCCACGCTGAGAGGCAAATGGGTGGAAGACAAAGAAGAAGAAGCAATATGTGGTATTCCAGGAATGTATGTATGAAACAAAGCTTTTTCAACTTTTTTTTATTTTTTATTTTGAGAAATACTTCAGTCTACCACATTCAAGGATGATACCTCATCTAATTACTTATTTGTATAGTTAAAATTATTTTTATTTAAAAATAAAACAAATGTTTTTTTGTTTTTTTTTTATGAGCGTCTATGAGGGGAATAATACAGTAAAAAGGGACTAAGAAGTAATTATTTCTCTGAAACTGCAGAAACTGAAGTTCTATACCTACATATTTGTTTAATTAGAACTGTAAAAAAATATGTGAATCTTTAGTTTAAAATCGTTCAACCTTGGTATTCATTGCACCCCAGGAAATCAGCCCAGGACACCCCGAAAAAAGTTTTGGAAGATTAGAAAAAAAAAAAAAAAAAAAAAAAAAATATATATATATATATATATATATATATATATATATATATATATATATATATATATATATATATATATATATATATATATATATATCATTACTTTTTGTTTTAAAATTATATCATATCAACAAAAAGAAGACGAGTGGTTCTCATTAAAAGACAAATTGGAAATCAATACATGGCTAAAAAAAGGTGAATCAGGTATCGAGTTGGGGGCAGGTAAATCAACACTGATGGGAATTGAAAATGAGAATATATATATATAATTTTGCTAACCGATTTTCGACAATCCGAATTTTTGATTACTCGAACAAAATTACCTACAACAAAACTCTAAAACAATAGTTCAATTTTTTATTCATTACAAAATATACACGCTTTTGAACTGTCCTACCCCACAGTGCTCTCAGAGACACGACATCTGTGCATCAGCATACTGCAGTGGATTTAAAAAGGAAAAAAACAAAACAGGGCGACAGAATACCCGCATATGTGCATTAGCTATTCCTCAGGGAGGACCGGGGAGGGCTGTCCCATTGACATCCCTCCATTTTGCTTACCTTCCTCTCCAAAATGTCGCCCTTCGCTGCGAGGGGTAAGAAAAATTAATTAGGGTGCCAGCGGGCGCCATGTTGGCTGTCCCCAGGATGGGGTGGTAATCCTCGGGGGGGCCGTCATAATTCCCACCCCCCGCCGCCCCCTTCCGGGTCGATAATAATTTATCGATGGCTTTTTCCGCCAGTTCTTTCACCCCCACGGCCCCTTGTCGGGCTTAGAGCATAATATAGGAGCCTACTGTGTGAACGCAAAAAGGAAATCCGACATTACTCGGCGTGTTTTTTGAAGCACTTTAAAGATGCCGTTAGAGAATCGGATATATAACAACGTTCATATGTGTATATATATAATAATATAAAACAAAATAAGGTTTTTGAGGTTCAGTCAATAAAATAACAACTTATTTTGGTGACGTTTCGAGACTATATTCTTCTCTTGATCATGCCAATGTTACTAGTGGATATACCACCAACATTGGCATGATTATGAAAATATTGTCTCGAAATGTCACCAAAATTAGTTGTTATTTTACTGACTGAACCTCAAGAACCTTATTAAACATCTGATAATAACAGTCAAGAAATACATCCATGTATCACCATCTTCCATAGTCAACTCGTAAGCTTTTAGTATCCTCCCTAATATTGTCTTACCTTGATTATGGTTGTCTAGTTTAAGGTGGTCTCTCGACGGTTCTCGAAGACAGATTGAAAAGAATTATGAACTGCTTTGCCAGATTTGTCTTCGATATACAGAGGCGCTCCCACGTTTCCTTCCTCTATTCCGAATTAAACTGGCTTTATCCCACATTCCGTAGTAAATATTTCCTTCGATCATTGCTTTACCAAATTATCAGCACCCTTCATCCTTTCTATATTTACAATATGCTTCAATTCAGATCTCCAATCAATTCAATGAACACAAGATCCCGTCTTTCTGATCTATATACCCCATCCCAAAGAACTATTGCATTCCAGCGCTCTTTCCTATTCCGCTCAACCATTCTATGGAATTCCATTCCTTCTTATATTAGACAAGCGAAATCTCTAAAAACATTTAAATTCCTCTATTTCCAGTACCTCCTTTTTATCCAAGGTGACGCTTGCTAACAATCCACTTCCTCAATGAAATGATATCTAACTCTTTCTGAAACACACTCAGTGTTACCAATCAAAATAATTTTTTCTCACACTGAATACAACATTTAGGTTCTTATATTGTATATATTAAGCATTGTATCAAAATAATCTATTTATTATTTCATTTGTAGAATGTTTTCTTATTTTCCTGTTTATATATTACATTAGTATCTATGTATACATTATCATTGTTATATTATTATTTCTTCTTTATTTTATTTTATTTTATTTTTATTTTTATTTATTTTTAAATTTTATTTATTCATTATGTCTCTGACCAGATGTAACTAATTTCATTTCTTTCTGTAGTTGTTATTCTTAAGGGACTTGGTCCCAGAACAAAATTATTTTCCTATTTCTACGCGTGTATTTTAAAAACACAATGCATATTACATTCATTACACTGTTTGCATATAACTTTTCTTTTGATATAAATAAAATATTTTAAATATATTAATTAAATTTAACAACAAAATTAATCGGTGTGGCTGTGTCATGGACACGGCCGTGTCTTGTACGTAAATACGCTTATGTAACGGGTTAATTTTTTTTTTTTAAATAAAATATTTTTATATTTGTATATAGGATAAAAACAAGGAAACAAATAATTTCTGTGTTACAATATAACATTATTAATTATAGGTCTGCGATACAAAAAGTACGACACACATGACATACGAGATACATCGAGATTTCAGGTAAAAGTTAAATCATTACAGGTACTACCTAACGTTTTTGGAGAAGTTTCAATATGAGACAAATTGAACTCGCTGAGCATGAAGTCGGGGAATGAGCGGTTTTGTGAGACATCAAAAGTAAAGTATTCAACTATCATAACTGGTGTTGTATGATCAGGCTCGTATATCGTATATCGGGTATAATTCTAGCGATAATTTGGAATATTTTAACAACGATCGTAACATAAAGAGTTTAATTTCTGCTAACTCTGTGCCCAAGTGGATGTACACATACCCGAGTAAGAATTTGAAGATGCCATTGGCCATTACGTTTACTAGACAGACGTCACCAGGTTTTGCATCTTTCATTTCCAAATAAATTTCCGAAATGTCAATGTTAACTCTAATACAATTAGTTAAGCTATTGATGTTGCGATATATGGCGACTCCACCGGCTTTGCGACTTGATGACGATGATACCATTGATGTAGTTGTAGTTTTTATGTTCTTAGCGGTATTACAATACGAGTATGATCTCAGATCAAAGCTAGGCACATTCACTGGCATCGAAGTTTTGCTGATTTCCAAATAATCAGATCGGTTCATGATTGTCTCGGTAGAGATGTCTTCTGAGTGCGCGACCAAACTTTGTGCATTAATGGCGGTAATAAGTATAAAAAAAACAATGTTAATCAGGAACTTTTACGTTCCCGGCACCGCTTGACTCGGTCATATGGTTTTTTACTATTATCATTCGATTGTTCATGAGAAGCCCTTTCCAACCATATACGATCTCTTTATTTGGTTCTGGCTTTTCGAAGCGTGTAGACCGACTTTATATATTTTTGATAATATTTTTTTATTTTATCATCTTATTATATTCAATATTCTAAACTGATGTTTTATATATAATCAATAGATTTTGACGACAGCTGACGATTGAAACTTGAACGAACATCGTAGCTTCTCCGAGTCAAAAGTTATACTAATTGCAAATCTCGATACGCAGCAAAATTAGCTCAAAATTGCGGGGCTCCCCAATTCTCACGTCACTGTTCTCGCTTATCGTAATGAATTATTTGATCCTTTAACTATCCAGTGGTATAATTTAATTTCGGATGCAGAGGATAGATTCGAAACTACAAGGGCAACCTGCATCCTCCGATTTTGTTATTATTAGGTTTTTTGGATTGCCCCCGTATGGTAACAAATTTAAAGACGTATTCACGTCAAAACAAAACAAAAGCAAAACTGGAATGAATGAATAAACTGAAAAAATAAAATGAGATTAACAGAAAACAAATGAAAAAAATCTCGAGTGTCAATAAACAGAAACACAGTTTCAAATTGTTCCAGTAATCCACTAGCTATTTCTTTTACTTCTGATATAAAGGTTCCCCCTTCCATTTGAGAAATTTTAACTAAATTATGTCGTCTTGGTACAAGTGGCAGTCATTAAAATGTGCAAGAATGTTAGTGGTGTCTGAGTTATGTCGAAGAAATCGGTTCAAAAAATGGTTAGTATGTCTGTGTTCTGTAAGTAATTGAAATAATTGGTTATGAGTACTTTCGGGTATTTTATAGTTTTGTGGAGTTATATTTGGGATGAAGACTAAAACGACAAGAAACTGCCCGTCGTTTCAGACTACTTCAACATTTACTAGACAAACGTTCAAAGCTCCCAATTAATTACAAAAGACTAATATACATGACTGCGATTAGACTTATTTGGACGTAAGGAGTTGAGCTTTGGGGCTCCACTAAACCATCCAATTCATCTCGTATTCAATCCTTACAATCCAAAATCCTTTTAAAAATCCTCAATGCTCCTTACTTTGTGACCAATAAACTTATCCATGAAGACCTTAATGTTCCTTGCTGCTTTAGCCCAGACCAGATACCTATCCTTTCATAGTAAGCTCCATAACATCTCAAATCCGTTAGTTTCTCAACTTGCTTCCCACTCCATTCCTAATAATCCTCTGAGGCGTCTGAAACGAAGAAGCCTACAGACCTTCTAGTGTAGAAGTTTTAATAAAGTGCTACTGATGAGTAGTTCTTTTTAAGTTTTAACAAGTTACTATAATCGTTGTCAATACATTTACTTGATGTATATATTCTGTACAGTTGTAAATTTCAATAAATGTTTATAAAAAAATATTTGGAATATATTTGTTTTATGGTAGTTCATCAATACTTTTTAACATACTCCCATTAATTGTGGCAGAATTGACTTTTTGAATTTCTCCATAATGATATTATATGTACCATAAGTTGCTGATTAAGCCCAAACCAGATATCTATCTTTTCATAACACACTCCTTAAACATTCAAATCCACTAGTCTCTCAACTTGCTTCTCACTCAATTCCCGACAACCCTATGAGGTTGAAGATGGCCTCGGGACCTTCTTATATAGAACATTTATTGAAGTTGCTTCACAAGAAATTGACATTTATTATAAACATTATATTCACATTTACTAGATGTATTTTTAGTTTACATGCAGTTGTAAATTTCATTAAATAGCTAAATTAAAACCTCGAATATTTTTTTTTTTCAAATTCAATATCAATAAAGAATTTAACACTTAAATGTATCTATAAAAACATATTATTCCATAACCCCTACCCAACGCTGTCATCAGTTCGTAACCCTATTCATGCGTTGTCAACAAGACGTGTTGGACAAGTGATTGTGTGTATGTTTTGACTGTCAAATTTTTAAGTATGGGTCTGTGTTCTTTTTGATTTAATGAAATTATTCATGATTATTAGGGTATTAGTGAATTACGGTAAACATTGGGAAGACTCTTGAATGAAAAAAAAAATTCATAAGGCAATCTAACTGCTCAATGAAGAAAGAAAAAGAAATTAGAGTAAAAAAAATAATAATAATATTTATAAAGAATAACGTTATTAATATGAAACTAGAAATCAATAGTATTGTTTAAATGTTTTATAAAAATAATAGGTAAAATATATTTACCGTTAAAAAGCATTTTTAAGGAGAAAGCTGAAAAATGCAATATACCATGGATTTAATCAACAAAAGAATCAATTTTCAATTTTCAAAGAAGTTATTCCTGATGAAAATTCCTTGTCGATCTCAGCAACATGTTCCGAGAAAAAAGCTTTGTTTTAGTGGGATTGCGTTCAAAGAATCCCGATACACAGAGAAAGGGGGGGGGGATGGACTTGTCTCTGAATGAGACCATAAAACAAAATATTTTCCTATCAAATTGTTCTGAACATAAAAAAAAGTTCACATCATTTTGTAAAAATATTTAAAGTTTTTATGTAATATTAATCCAAAAAAAAAAAAAAAAAAAAAAAAAAAAAAAAAAAAAAAAAAAAAAAAAAAAAAAAAAAAAAAAAAAAAAAAAAAAAAAAAAAAAAAAAAAAAAAAAAAAAAAAAAAAAAAAAAAAAAAAAAAAACCATTAGAAAAGAAATTTTTATTTGTACTATTATTATTTTTTTTATATCTATATTATTTATTTATTTTATTGATTATTTTTATTTTACATTTTTTTTTCATTTTATATATTTTATAGTTTGAGATACTTCGTTTACTTTTTTTTTTAGTTTATTAATTTTTTTTCTCTCACCTTATTTATTTTGTTATGTGATATCCTTTACTTATTTTTATTTATTAATTACCTTTCTTTTTTTCTTTTTTTAATCTATTTATTTCTTATTGTAAGTTTTGAGTGAATGGATCCATTAAGCCACCCATAATGCTTATTGCGTACATTTAGGTAGATTGTAATACTTGCTCAATAAATTAATATATAAAAAAAACACTAAAAAACGTAAAAATATTAGTTACAGTATAACATATTTTAACCTCCTAACCCCCCTCCAATTCTTCACTAAATTCAGATAATTAACACTGAAATTATGTAATTTGTTTTTACAAAACTGTTATTAAAACAAAGGAACCATTTAAAACAATTCATAATTTGTGTTTATGATATTCCATAAATCGCTGTTAAACCGATCTAGGACTACATATGAGCAAACCTCTTACTTCGAATCTACATGCAAGACTAAAACAACAAGAAACTGCTCGTCATTTTCGACTTCTTCGTAATTTACTAGACAACAGTTCAAAGCTTCCGATTGATTATAAAAGACTCGCTTACATGACAGTAATTAGTAGAAAACAGCCGAAAATTAAATATTTATAAATCATTAGAAATAATAAAATATTTTAAAACCGATCCAGATTTTTGTTTTAATGACCAGATAAAACCCATTTTAAATTAGTTTCCATAGAAACGGAAAAATCCAATGAGGCATAAGGGGAAATCCCAAGATAAAACACCCAAAGATTTAACCTACCTCCCCTCTTTCACGATGGATATATTTGAGATATCTGTTAGATCTCAGGTGAGAACCAATGTTTGATTTCTTGTTTTCATTTTTGAATACTTTAGTATATATAATCCATGTAACATAGTGCTGATATGTTGAAAATTTTGTATGTTTTAGAACTGATGATGAATGTTTGGCATTCGAAAGTAGTATTCTAATAAAATCCCAATAGAAGTGATAATTAATTCATCGATCCCAATAGTATTGATCCTTCTATACCATCATGCGTACGTACCTCAAGTGATTTTTTGTTATCTCCAAAATTCGATAACCCGAAGTAAATTCGTTCACCCTTCAACTTCGACTTATCAAGTTTTGACTGCATTAAAAATTAAAATAAATTAATGGATGTTAATTTATGAATGGATGTTAATGTATAAAGTCAGTTTTATTCTAAAGATGCTAGAAGTTGGTGAATCCTTCTTGTTAACTATTAACTAATAATGAATCAGAGAGGCTTTTGAATTCCTTAAAACGCCTTTGTAATATCGTCTATAGAGTAAATGACGGTTCTGAATTCGTCATTGAGGTACAGTAATAGACATTTTTTTTTTTATTTTAATTTTTAATAATATTTTTTACTTGTCTTTCTGTATCTCCGTTCCTTATAAGTTATATAACATTAAAACATTGGGTTGTTTAAAATTACTTACCGTCATATGCACACAAACATGTACATATATGGGAAAAACCCGATAACTCGAATAAATATTTTTTGTGAACTTAATATCTCGATAAATTATCTCGAAACATCGATAGATCGAAGTAAATTTGTTCACCCTTCAACTTCGACTTATCGAATTTTTACTGTAATAAAAAATAAAATAAATGAAAGGATAATAAAGTAAGTTTTAGTTTAAAGATGCTAGAAGTTGGCGAATCGTTCTTGTTAAATATTAAATAATAATTAATAAGAGAGGCTTTTGAATTCCTAAATCGCCTTTGTAATATTTTCAATAAAGTAAATGACGGGTTTGAATTCGTCATTGAGGTACAATAATAGATATTTCTTTATTTTTATTTTTATTTTTAATTATATTTTTTACTTGGCTTTCTGTATCTCCGTTTCTTTTAATTTTTCTTTGAATAAATTATTAAACATTAAAACATTGGGTTGTTTGAAATTAATTACCGACATATACAGACAAACATGTGCATATAAAGGAATACTCGATAATTTGAATCAATCATTTTTGTGAAATCGATATCTCAAAAATTTGTTATCTTGAAAAATCGATAACTCGAAGTATATTTGTTCACCCTTCAACTTCGATTTAACAAGTTTTGACTGTAATAAAAAATAAATTAGAGGATAATAAAGTTAGTTTTATTATAAAGATGCTAGAAGTTGACGAATCGTTCCTGTTAACTACAGTTAATCCAGATATATCGAACCTCAACGGGAACGAGAAAACTTTGAATTATTGAGGATTTCGATATATCGAAGTTCGATTTATTAAACTCTTTGATAAAGAAAAGGCTTGACTTTTATACTTTAGCCAATTGTGGATTCTACTTATTTAACAAATTGACTTCGATATGTAGAGGTACGGTGTAAGCTAAGGGATCTTCGAAAATTCGATATATCAAGGTCTTCTTAACCAATCCTTCGATATTTATGGGTAAAAATAACATAGGAATGATATGCAGATTCAAGGGGAATAGAAAAACTTCGATATATCAAGGTCTTCTTAACCAATCCTTCGATATTTATGGGTAAAAATAACAGGAATGATATGCAGATTCAAGGGGAATAGAAAAACTTCGATTTATCAAGGTCTTCTTAACCAATCCTTCGATATTTATGGGTAAAAATAACATAGGAATGATATGCAGATTCAAGGGGAATAGAAAAACTTCGATATATCAAGGTCTTCTTAACCAATCCTTCGATATTTATGGGTAAAAATAACATAGGAATGATATGCAGATTCAAGGGGTATAGAAAAACTTCGATTTATCAAGGAATTCGCTATATCGAGGTGTATTAACTAATATTAAATCAGAGGGGCTTTCGAATTCCTTGTAATATTTTCAATAAAGTAAATGACGGGACTGAATTCGTCATTGAAGTACAATAATAGACATTGTTTTGTTTTATTTTTAATTATGTGTTTACTTGGCTTTCGGTAAACGTTTTGTAAAAAAGAAAAAATTAATTTTGAAGCGATGAGCTACCGAGCGGTACACAAGCAGTAAACTTCCAACACCCCACAGATATATTACTCCGAACTCTATTGAACATTCCTCTGATTCATACCCTAATCGGCACGAAGGCCGACACCGCGACCATGCGCACAAACAATTTCCTTTTTTTTCACCCCCTCCCCCCCACCCGGGGGAGTGGGCACAATGCACGAGGGAGGAAACTGATTCCTGCGTAAGCCGCCTCCAGGGCCCTAGCCACTCGACCGTGATAGTTAATTTAGTTAGAGGATAGAGGCAGTTGGCCTCTCTGAATAGTCCTCAGTTGGTTGGCCTGTCATAGCCCATCAATCCATCCGCCTTACCTGATCCCTCATCCTTTTAATTTTCCAAATCTATAAGGCACCCCTAGTCACAAGGCCTTACGTCAGCTTGCACGAGTTCGTACAGATATCCTATAGCCTTTCAAAAGTTATTATATGTTATATTACAATTGTTATAAATTTAACATGGAATACTAAAAATTCCTAATCGTTCTGTTTTTTTATTTTATTTATCATGCAATATCCAAATCCGAATCTGAAGTTAGCTACCACGAACAGTGGGACGAATGGCCTATCTAGGAGGAAAAAAGTCATAATGGAAATTAATGAAACTATTGTGATAGGTGTATAGTTAAGTAGTTTATGTAACATTATCAAAGGTTCTTTCGTTTTTTGGAGGTGGATTTCAAGGTAAAAAGAACGATCAAAGTAGTACCTAACTCGACAGGTCAAATTTTGTGAAAACTATTGATTCTTTCAATCTAAATTTGTGTATCATCCTATTAATATTTTTTCATTATTCGTTTATAATTAGTGAATATAGACGATCGTTATACCAGTAAGCCATGCCCAAAATAATGTTTTTATTATTTGACCTAATTTTTTGAAAAGTGCCATAAGCTAAAGCATTTTTTAAACTAAAAAGATCTATTACTAAAAAGTTCTCTGAAATTCATGGTAGAGGTGCCTTTGAAGGTATATGAAATAATCATGAAACATTTAGCTGCTTTTATCTGCTTTCTTGTCTGAAAACGAATTTTCAATTCCGCGAAGGGAGTTATTTCGTACTTTGCAAAACCGTGAGGGCATTGATTTAATACATATTACTATTTTTGAAACACTTAAATTAGAGGATATTATTCTAACATCTTCAGCTGCACTTAATAGATATTTAAAATTGGTAGTTACAATAATTAAAACGAAATAATATCAAGCTAGAAAAACCCGTAGTCTTATTACATTTTATTGACTCCGATCATCAAGGGGATTGAGAAAATTACTTTTGTAAGAAAAAAATAGTTTTACATACATTTATAAAGTTTCAATACTCAAAAATACATAAGAATTAATGTATGTAAGCATGTTTTTATTTTTTTTTAAATATTTTTTTTATTTGTTTATTTTTATTTATTTATATTTTTGTGACATTTCGATAGTTCCTATTTAAATGGAGTCTAAAGCGTAACTGAGTAAATAGTTTTGTTGAGTAGGCAAACAGGTCAGTTCAAATATACAGAAAGATTTGAAAACTGTATCGTGCCATAATATGAATTGGATTAGTACACCTATTAGTACAACGGAAACATATCATTTATGCGATACCAGCTTGACGTGTTTTTTCATTCATTATTTTTTTAAGATAATTAAAAATAATTACTATAAACAATTACCCATTATGTAATCGTCAGAAATGATCTAATTCATTATTTTTATTAAATTAATATGATACATATACAATAAAATAGTGAAAAAATTAAACCTAATTAATATATTATATATATATATATATATATATATATATATATATATATATATATATTGAACCACGGATAATGGGGTCCTACTGCATTGTATTTTACTAATTTTTGTGACTTTAGTGGGTTATTTTCACCTTATTTAAACGCTATAGTTTATGTATATCAGGTTGCCAGGTCTGTTTAAGTGGTTTAGACTTATTTCCTCCTAGATTGGTCATTCGTCCCACTGTGCCACGGCAGTCGTCGGTTTCATACCCAAAATCACACAATACCGGTTATTTTCGAGTTTTTACCTATAACACGATTACGAAGTGTTTTTCGAAGAAAGTATTTAAATATTAATTGTAGCTGGAGCTAGTACTTACGATATGAAAAAAACAACTTGCGGTCTGTCCCACTGCTCCGCTAAAAAACGTATGTCGTACTCTTTTGGCTACAACTCCCAAACTATTAGTCCGAACCAAAATTACGTTTTATCGTCTTAAAGCTGCTTAAATTTACTATTAGACTATTAGGTATATATGCAGTTTTAATCAGGTCCATTAAAATACCCATGTCAGATTGCTAAAAACCGCGAACTGTTGAGAAATGCAAGTTGTTTGGCATAATTTTCAATATAACTCCGAAACTATTTCTCCAATCTAAAATTACATTTTATCGTCTTGAAGCTAGGTAATTTACTATCAGATCCCACGTATGTAATTTATATTAAATTCCTTCAAAAACACACGCCAACACGCTAAAAATCCTTAACGTTTGCGAAATCCAAGTTTTTTTTTTTTGGCACGTTCTTCGCTATAACTCCGAAACTATTTGTCCGAGCCCAAATTTCTTTTTCCATCTCAAATCTGGTTAAATTTAATTTCAGAGCCTATATATGTAATTTATATTAAATCCCGTGAACGATTCACGCTAGAACGCTAATTGTGTATGTTTTTCACTAGTGCAGTGGGTGTATCAAGATATTTAATATAAATTACAGTCATGTTCGTTTTTTTACCTATAACACGACAACGAAGCATTGTTCGAAGAAACTCATAAATAATACTTATAAATAAAGTATTAATTTTAGCCGTTTTTTTGCGATTTTGGGTATGAAGCCAATGGTGCAATGGTAGCAAACTTCAGATTCGGATTCAGCACCCCAAAAAAAGATGAAGATCCGTTGAGAATAAAAGTTCGACAGTTTTTTCTTGAAAACGGCTTTTTGGAGCCTTATTTTGCTGAACTATATAGAACATACACATGTAGTAAATGTGTGGGAAAATGATAACTGTGTCGTGACTACAACTTGTACATCAATGAACCATAACATAGTGTGACAAAACGCTAATCTAGCTGTTCAGAAGTCTGGAAACGTACATTTTTCGAAAATGATAATCTGCATTGTCATTAGATACCAATCTATGAACTGTTAAGTGGAATTTTATGAATTAAAACTACCCCTACAGCAGTGGACATTATTTATGGTGTGAATGTACAAGTGCGTATTTCCCTCAGGAACATGGGTTCCTTTTATGACTGGTATGTCACGGAAAGTATCCATTAAATGAATAAGTTATGATGTAAAAACTTTAGATAGGAAGCGGTTGATCCGTCTTAAAATCTTTATATCATGGAATATTTCAAAATGGTATCATTAAGGACAAAAACTAAAAGGAAAACAAGGGCGGAGTACCCTACGGATAACTTTAAAACCGTTAAATCCTGGAATATTTCAACATAGAAGAGGGGCATTCGGCCGCCAAAAATCGTCTGATCCTGGCAGATCTGAAAAAGAATATCCTATACTCCAATACTCTGCCATCATTTCTTCTTCCAGATCCTCCTCTTGTGCCTCTTGTTCATCTTCGAATCACGGTAGTCCACAACCCGCCAGCGAGCAAATTTTCAAAATTCAGTCAAGCCCTTTGAGGAAACTTTGGAAACTAATTTTTTTTTTTTTTTTGTTAACATCTAGGAATGTCATGAGAACGCATAAATATTTCAATTGCCAGGTTCCAATAGGTTCCGTGGAAATGGCAGTCCATAAATGGATGGTAAAACAACCATATGCAAATATGCGAAATGGAAAATTCAAATAACTATGTATATACCTACCTCCAAGATTTCCATTTTGAGAATGATTAACAAAAACTGAAATGAACCGAGGTAACAGATAGTATCAGTATATATTTATTACCAGTGATTGTTATCAAATCTGGTTTTATAGTGCGATTTTAAAATCGATTTTAAACTTCTTGTTATGTTCTTCCTTGGATTATCTCTTTAAGGGGAACATGCTTCTACAAAAAAAAAAATTAATTTTTCGACTTCAGAACAGATACGCGCTTCGTACCACTGTGCATTTTTAGCACTTCAATAAAAGTTATATATTACAATTCAGATCTCAGTTATTTCAGTCATATTGCATACACTTATATATACATATATACACTCATATATATACACTTATATTACCATAATGTTTGATCTAGTCTTTATTCATTCCTTGGATGTTTTTTAGTATTAATAATCTAATTATTCAAAATTTCTCGAATTGATCTTACAACGGGCCAAATGTATTTATAAAAAAAAAAAATGTATTGTAGAAGCTTATTTGAAAAAAAAGTTATTATTGTACTTATCAATGACTAACTAATACCACGTTATAACATATTAATTTTATATATTAAATTATGAAATGGTTCTTGTTTAGTAAATATTTTTTTTAAATATATATTTTTTTTTTTTTTGAAGAGAAAAGATTTGACTACAGTTGGGATACGAACCCAAGTCTCCACCTCTCTAGCGTGGCGCCTTATCCACTAGGCCACCGGGCTCGTATCCGAACCAGGGAAATCTTTTCTCTTCACTGATCCATACCCCCGGGCACTCGCAATTGCGATGTACAATTCGGGGATGAATGTTCAAATTGAACATTACTTTAATTAGATCTATTGACGAGCTGTCATATATATAAATATTAAATTATGAAATGGTTCTTGTTTAGTAAATATTTTTTTTAAATATATTTTTTTTTTTTTTTTTGTCAAAAAAAAAAAAAAAAAAAAAAAAAAAAAAAAAAAAAAAAAAAAAAAAAAAAAAAAAAAAAAAAAAAAAAAAAAAAAAAAAAAAAAAAAAAAAAAAAAAAAAAAATAAATTAATTTTATATATTGAAATTTACGACGGTTTAAAAAAAAAAATAATAATAATACGCCTTGTAAATATGAAGATAATGCTTATAACAGGTAAATTGGTGTAAAGCGATCTATAGTATATTACATTTTTAGGGAACTCTTCCTCATTAAAATGTTTTTTATCGGTAAATATTTTCCCTGTCTCGTTATAAAATATTTAAACAACGCGATTGTTCTTTTAATTTGTTTTTTATCGTAATAACGAAATTATATATATATATATATATATATATATATATATATGTATTTTTTTTCTTGATATAAATCAATATTATTAAATATATTATTTTATTTTTTAAAGAGAAAAGATTATATATATATATATATATATATATATATATATATATATATATATATATATATATATATATATATATAATATTTTTCGAGTTTACTTTTTTTCAATTAAACAGTAAGATCGCCTTCTGGATTATTTTTTTTTCTTTCAAGCTTGTTCCTAATGTTTATCGAAATTCCGCAATACCCTAAAAATAATGAATATTTTCAATGAATTAGAAAGAAAACAGAAATTAAAAATTTGACTATCAAATGATAAAAACATTCAGATGTCAAACACTTCTCGGGGAAAACGCTCTTAGAGGGTTACGCATTGAGGACTGAGCGTCGGTTGGGGGGTAATGGAATAATAGATTTTTCTAGATAAAAAGTATCAAGTTATTTATTGATAGTATTATTTATGAAAAAAAGAATTCTATCTAAACCTTTCCAGCTATCTAAACCCTCTCATTCATTATCCAGTTCCACACATCCTTCGCAAATAAAAACGTCAGTGGCCCCAAGATCTATCGCAAATATTTATTTATTAGAGTACTACCAATGGGTAGTTCCTCTACAAATTATTCATGTCATTATATCTCATGTATACCGCATATTTACTAGATGTGTTTTCTAATACAGTTGTAAATTTCTATAAAATAGAAAAAAATATTTATTTTGTTGGAGTCCTGGCAATGGCCACTCTCTACTCAATTCCGAACGACTATGCCGCAGCAATCTCGCTCAGCCTTCGGCTTGGTTTATATTATCCGACACGACACGTAGCGGATCAGACAAGGCACGGTTCAGATAAATACATGGTGTATTTATATTATCAGACGAAGCGGGTTCCAGTATGGAACAGGAGCGCAGCCGAAGCGAAGATATTTTTTTTTTAATGATTTGTTATTTATAGTATATTACTTCATACTAGTGTTTAGTCATTATGTTTCACCGAAGATTTATGCGTAGTGGCTCTTTTTTTTTTATATTGTTATATTAATATAAAATGTTCAAAGTGTTACTCCTTACGCACTCAATTAAATTTTCAACATCCAGTTTTGCAAAAAAAAAAATGGAATCAAATTTAAGCGCAGAAAAAGAACTGAAACGGGGCAAAGTCACTGCAGTACTGCACTGTCGGAGTCGGAAAGTAAAGTATACTACGAAAAAGACAAGTTAAGACGTTATAAATTTTCGAGAAATGTCTTGTCTGAAACGTGCCATGCCTTGCCGGATCCGATCCGCTATTTATACGCAGGCACTATAAAACTAACTATACTAATACTTGCCTTGTCTAAAACGTTACGGTCCGCTACTTGTGCCGGATAATATAAAACAACCTTTCATTGGATTTCAACACCAGTGACGCATATGATTGTTGTGGGGTCTAAGACTCCTTCAATTATTAGCAAATGACTCAATGTTCGGAATTTGTGGGTAAAATACGTCAGTTGGGAAAGTTACTGCTAAAAAATGTCAGAAAAAATCAAGGACAATTAAAAACGATTTGAATTCCACAACTTGTTTAAACTCTAACTGAAACATTTATAAATTCAACAAGAGTGAAATGAGAGGTCATTTAGTCAGAGTTGGTCAAGTCCGTACTCAAAACAACGATATCAGATGAAAGATTGGATAGTATAATGCTGTGTGCGAAAAATACATTAATGAAATTATTATTTTTTTTTTTTTAAACTATTTATTGATATTTACAACTGTACATAAATTTGAGGAAATGATTATAATGACATGTAAATCACTTGTGAAGAACTACTCACTAGTAGCACTTCAAAAAATGTTCTAAACTATCAGGTATCGAATGAGAAGAAAGCTGGGAGACTAATGGATTCGTGGGTGAGTGCAGTTTACTATGAAAGGGTTGGTATCTGGTTTGGGCTAAATCAGCAACATATGGAACTTTGAGGTTTTTATGGATAAGTTTCTTCGTGACAAAGTAAGAAGCATTAAGGATTTTTCGAAGGATTTTGGATTGTAAGGAATGGATTCGAGAAGAATTGGATGGTTTAGTGGAGCCCCAAAGCTCAACTCCGCATGTCCATATAGGTCTAATAATTGTCATGTAAATGAGTCTCTTGTAATTTATTGGAAGCTTTGATCGTTTGTCTAATATTATTAATTTTAAAAAAATGCAATTATATAGATCCTTGACATTTGAAAGTATATCATATCCTTATTATTATTGTACTCGTTTAATAATCGAATCAAATGACTCAACCATAATTAATTATATTATTTTATCGTTTTTCTTTTACTTTTGGTACTTGGTTTTTATGACGATGTTTTTTTATTAATAATGATATATGTCAAAGCATGAAGGTTGTGCTAAAAATCATGAAGCATAAATATAATGCTTTAGCCCCCCCCCCCCCCCCCAAACAATATTTCTAGTTACGGGTCTGATTACTGCGTGCTTATAAGCGAGATCTTTTCCAGTAATGGGAGGATGTTAGACTGTTAGCCGGCGTGACTTTTAGCGAATTTCGCCGGAAGAGGCCTCGCCTCACCCCCACTACACAAATTAATACCCGGACACTTAGGCAAATGAATGAAGAGCAATTATAGGTTAAGTGAATGAGGAACAAGGGAAAAGAAGGCTCTCTTTCATAAGCCGCTCCCCCCCCCCCCCCCCCCCCGCGGCATTTAGTGTACGAGCCGTTGTAGCCGGAGGGGGGAGGGGTGAGGCCGGCCATTTTGTTAATTGACAGTTTCCCCGCCTGGAGGGGGGGTGCAATTAGAGGGATGAGCTCCCCCTCATTAAGCGGCCTCTTCGGCTAATGGCAGATGGAAAAAATCCCGGCTCATTGTCAACCACTCCCGCCATCAGGTAGAAAAAAAGAAAAAAAAAAAAAAAAAAAAAAAAAAGCAGCTAATACTGCGCCATTCAACTATCTCCTAATTGAAGCGTCGAGGATCCTTAGCGGGCAAAAGGAGGTATGATTCTATTCACCGGAACCACTTCTCCGTTTTATATCCGCCAACCTTTCGGAGTGCTTCCGTTTTTTATAACAGGCAAATAAACTGGCGGACGAAAATCCAATGTTGGAAACGGATCTGGAATTCATGCATTCAGAATTGACTGGATCATGTTTCGTGAAATGTCTATATTCATGATGAATCGTAATGGCGGGGGCTGAAAGGTGATTGGTACTGACGTTGAAATCCGTCGACAAACAGCCTGCATAATCGGCTGCCAGTGTTCATTGTAATTAGTGGCCTGTACTGAATTATCCTCTCTAAAATGGGGCTTGTGGTTTCATCACCTAATATTTACCATAGGTTCATCATTTATGGATGTGTACAGAGGTCTATAATAGACTAGGGAGTGAAAATTATGCAATGAAAACATTGGAATATCGAGATTACATTCTAAGAATATTATTTTTTTTTTCGATCAACAAACGGTTTTTTAGTTGGAAGTAGAGACTGAAAAATAGAAGATTCAGCGTAAATATAATGGGGCGTATAAAAAAAAAATGACCGTTTTAACAAATTCAAGAGTTCATAGAGCATTCTCTAAGCTTATTTCCTAACACTGGACTTCTTAAAAAAAAAAAGGCTCAGTTCAGTTATTCATTTCAAAGAAGAAACATGACAGTGTACAACGAAATTCTCGTAATTTTAAGACATTAGTAGAAAAAAAATGTTACCTTAGGATTGTTACCTGTGATGAAAAGTGTGATAAACAATGGCTAGATCGCGATCAAACTTTACCGGTTGCTCCAAGAGGGCAATTTGAAAAAAAAAATCTATGCTTTGCAATTTTTTGAATTTTGAAGGTGTTATTCAATACGAATTTGTTCCTGATGGATACTCTATGAATTCTGAACTCTACTGCGAACAACTGGAAGATTGAACGCAAAGTTGTCAGAGCGTTATCCTGGAGTTTTATTCCAACAAGATAACGCTCGTCCACACACTTCCCGTCGAACCAAAGAAAAGTTTACATAACTCCATGGGTTTGAACTACTGCCTCATCCACCATATAGTCCAGACCTCGCACCTTCGGATTACTACTTGCTTCGATCCATGGCCCATTTTCTTCAAGGGAAATGCTGTCCAAGAGTTCCTTGACAGCCATCCCAATGAATGATATCACCGTGGCATCGAGCACGGTGCTAGCAATCGGCTAGCAGATGGGTAATGACGGTAGATAACAATGGACTATACTTTGAGTATTAATTGTATTTTATATCAAAGAAATAATAATACAAATATTTGTTTAAAAAACGGTCATTTTTTTTTTATACACCCTATTATATAAAAATAAAGTTAATGTTTTAGAAAAATAAAATAAAAACCTGCTTCAAGATTTTTTTATTTTTTTATTTTTCCAATATTGAAATTAACAACGGTACAAATATACACCCCGTAAATGTGTTAAAAACGTTTACAATAACATGCTAAAACTTGAAAAGAACTACTCACCAGTAGCACTTCATTTAAAAAAATCTACAAAAGAAGATCTCTAGGCCATCTTATTTTCAGACGCCTCGGAGGATTGTTGGGAATTGAGTGGAAAGCAAGTTGAGAAACTTGATTTGAGTGGTTATGGAGCTTACGATGAAAGGATTGGCATCTGGTATGGGCTCAACCAGCAACCGTATGTTCATAAAGGTCTAATCACAGTCATGCGAATGAGTCTTTTTTAATTAATTGGGAGCTTTGAAGACTTCAAGATTAAACTTACATGCACAAACTAGAACTACAAAAAGTAAAAACTAATATTTTAAACACTTCAAAACAAAAGGCATTAAAGGACATTCAATGAAATTATCGATAGTTATATACCACAATTTCTGATCAGTTATTTTTGGGGTAGGTGCCAGCCAAGAAGGGCGGTTTAATCCTGCCTTTGCAACAACTTTATGCACATCGTTACAATTATCAGTTGGCACGAACTCCAAAAATAACTGATCATAAATTGTAAATCTATCTATAATTTCGTTTATTATCCTTTGCTTAAGGTTTATTGCAATAATGCTAACAATCTTTTAATAAATAGATCTTAATGTACCTTAGTTTAAACCAGATATCCATCCTTACATAGTAAGCTCCATATCCATTCAAATCCACTAGTATGGCTACTTGCTTCCCACTTAATTCCTCTGAGGCGCCCGAAAAGAAGATGGCCCCGAGACCTTCCGATATTGAACTTACTGAAGGGCTGCCGATAGATAGAATCTTTACAAGCCATTGACATGTTATTACGAACATTATCATCACATTTACTGGATGTATTTTTATTTTATTTGTACACATCAGTAAATTTCAATAAACAGCTAAAAATAAAAATATCCATTTTTTTTTTTTTTTTTTTTTGTTTTAAGTTTAATATGATCAAATTAATTAGTTATTTAAATATCACGCAATTTTTTTCCGATTTCATGAATTATTATTAACGAATAGTGACCAATTATATCAGCACCTGTAGAGCTACGAAGTAATTTAAAAAAAAAAAAAAATAGAATAGAGTTCCGCTAATCCGGACTAGACTATATGAAATGAATATAATAATTTTTTTTCTATAATATTTTTTTTTTCTTCAAATCATTTTCAATAGTACGTTGTTGGTTAGGTTTTCGATCTACGAACAGTATATGATAAACGTATGAAAACGTCTTTGTGTTCAATATCAAAATTTCATATATTATACATAAATACTACAAAAAAAAAAAACAGTACATTTATATTTTAAAGTAATGATTAAAAAAAGTGTAAATATGTACATACATAGTATGAAATATATACATACATAAAAACAGGGAGTATATACATATACACAGGGTGTCTAAACAACTACGTGCAGTCCACTATATTAACCGAGAAATAAAATTCAAATCGTGAATACCAATTAATTATTTTTTTATTATTTCTCACCATATTTTAATATTCTGTGACGATTATGCCAACTTGTCAAATGACGGACTATTTCGGTAATTTATATTTGAAAACTTTTTTTTATAAAAAATTATAATATTTACATTAAAAACAGATTTTGCTGGATGTGCAATTTTTCATGAGAAAAAATATATTTTTTTCCAATAAAATTGCTCTAATTTCGCATGTTCCCGTGGTCATATTTGACAGCATACCAAGCAATGTGAGATAAATTAGATTGATAGGAATTATAATTTTAAAAAAGGAGGATTGATACAACACATCATTGTCTGTAAAAAATAAATTCAGTAAACAACAGGAGCCCAACAATTCCAAATTGAATTTCTGAAATAATTTTTTTTTATTATTACAATCTGACACAAATGATTTTTTTTCCTTCAGTGGTAGGTAAGGTGATGTACTTATAAATGCTACAATAATACTGTTTCATGAAGATTTATTAAAAAAATCCTTTAGAGAAGTAAAAAAAAAAAAAAAAAATACAATTTAACACTTTTTTCACTCAAAAATCAAAATCATTTTTTTTATTTGTGGTATGCTTTAAACATTACATCGCCCATATAATTTAAGTGCAGCAACCCTTATTTGGCTGAAATCATTTAAATCTTACTACTCATAAACGTTGAAAAATAACCGATTGTACTATTTTTTTTTTTCAATGGATTCAAAAAACACAAAATTTATTTTAAAAATTATTTTTAGTAGTAACAAACCTTAAATTATAAGCTGGTGCAGTAAAATATAAAAATATTAGAACTTAAAAATAAAAAATAAATAAATAAATAAAAAAGTGTTAATGTTGCGTATACGCAACAGTGGACGTAAATGGTTAATTAAAAATTATTGATACCCAATTTCCCAATTGGGTTGGTAACTCCGGAAAGCTAAACTATATTTCACATTAAATAATTCTTACATTATTTAATTTTTTTAACAAGCACTTTATAATATATAAATATTTTTTATGATTTAGCAAAAAATTAAATATTTATGAATCATTAGAAATAATAAAATCGTTCAAAACCAATCCAGATTTTTTTTTTTTTAATGACCAGATAAACATTTCCGATACTCATATTTAAATTTTTTTCCAACAGGAACGGAAACATCCAATTAGTTATAGGGAAAATCCGAGGAAACACATCAACAAAGTTTTACCTATCCTTCCCTTTCCATTCTTGATTTCGGAAATCCGTTCGACATCCTAAGGTGAGTACCAAAATATTTTATTTATTGTCTTACATTTTTAAAAACTTTAGTATATATAATTTAACAAAGTGCTGATGTTTTGAAAATTTTGTATGTTTTGGAACCGAAGATTTTAACATTCGAAACTAGTTTTCAAATAAAATTATTCCAACGGAAGTGGTAATAATTCATTAATCCTAATAACTATAAAATAATTAAACTATTCTGGAAAAGTTATATAACGGGTTATAACTTGAATTCAGGGCACGGTTAATATTTGTAATGAAAAAATGGTTCCTGTTTTTTCTATTATAGTACTTTAATTCGATAATAATTTTTGATAATTGAAAAAAATATTAAAATTGTTCACGAATATAAACAAAGTTTTAATTTTATTATTCAATTGATTAAAGCAGATTAATAACATAATTCTATGATAACATGCAGATAACAAATTTTGATTACCTATACGAAGGATACAGACAGATAGGTGGAACTCCCGTGTCGGCAGTCAAAAGACTCGCTCTACCTAGAAGAGATGAAGACCCCACTCGCAGACAAAGGTTGGCTACTGGCTGTAAGGGATGCTAGCCTGCCTTTCTCTTTGAAGGATCCATTGTTCAAGAACAATAAGGAAATCTTGTATTTCGTCGAAACTATACTGTAAAAAAACTCCCACATCTGCTACTGTAATGCCTTGGAGATCTGTAAATATTTGCTGAACAATTAGAGAAACCGTCAGCGAAACGTCTGTGACAACTCCAAGTATAAACATGTCTTGAAACGCTTTAACCAGCCTGTAGAGATTAAGAAACTAAATTTCAACCCGAGGTACGAAGAAATATGAATTTTTTATATTTTCCTTAACTGAAATGTTAATCTAGGTTAAAGTATATTTTTAAATTTTAAAAGAATAGTCTGAAAAGAAAATGGCCTCGGGAACTTCTCAAATAGAACTTTTATTGAAGTTCTATATTCTACCAGTGGGTATTTGCTTCACAAGCAATTGTCATATTAATAATAATATTTATACTAACAATTACAAATCATTTAGTGAACATTAGCTGGTCTAAAGTCCTCTACATAATTATCACAGTTTTATACTTTAGTAAATAGTTTTCACTCTTTAAAGATTACCTGTGAACAGTAGGAAAAATAAAGAGAAAAAACCCACATAAAAAAATAAAAAATAAATATATAATATAAAATAAAATAGAGAATAAGAATTAAATACAAATTATTACTTAAATACAAAACAATAATAATAAATATAAACAATCAATATACAGGGTGTCGCGAATTTAAATGGCAAAACTTCAGGAACTTATAGGGGACCGAAAAACTAATAAAAAAAGTCTTTTAGAGATTTGCTCGTTTTTGCTTAGTTTTAGAGAAAATCGCAAAAAAAGAAACAAAACAAGTTTTCATTTTTATACTTATTTATTTACACTTATATTTATGTTATGTTCTTTTTAATGTAAATATTGCTCAAAATGGTGTCCTCTTGCACCAATGCAAGCATTACACCAAGCACTCACTTGATAAATTGCAGCTAAACATTGTTCTGATGATATTTGGTTCACTGCATCTTTGATTCGGTCTCTTAATTGCTCTCTTGAGTTGTTTGACACCGAATAAACTTTCTGTTTCAAGGTTCCCTATACGAAGAAATCCATGGGTGTCATATCAGGTGATCTGGGTGGCCAAGTTACTACTCCTCCATGTCCAATCCATCGTTGTGAGTAATTTATATCCAGCCAAGCTCGAGCAACACTGCTATGATGAGCTGGACATCCATCGAGTTGGAACCACATTTCAATCCGCTGCTGTAAGGGAGTGTCATCTAAATAATTAGAAAAGTAAAATAAAGAAGTAAGAAGTAAGAACATAATATAATGTATGCGGCATTGTGGCTGATGCTATTCACACAAAAATATCTGAGTAACTGACTGAAGACTGATTTAGCAATTATAATCCTAGAAGGAAGCCAAAATGTAAACAAATAAAAGAATGTAAAGGGTAACATAAAGTGTTTACACATCTCACTGCCTATTCTGACGAACTTTGAAAGGTGATAATCGCTACCTGAAACGGTTTTGTTTTGTTTCTTTTTTTGCGATTTTCTCTAAAACTAAGCGAAAACGAGCAAATCTCTAAAGGACTTTTTGTCTTAGTTTTTCGGTCCCCTATAAGTTCCTGAAGTTTTGCCATTTAAATTCAGGACACCCTGTATAACAACTAGCATACATAAATGATGACTTTATGTATACATAGCAGTTGAGTAATTTGTTGAGAGGTTTATGTTAAGAGTACATGTTTAGTTCTTTTGTGCGTGTATCTTTTGTTGGAATTTTTATAATAGTTTCCAGTTTCTTTTACTAGGAGAATTTGTTTTTTTTTTTGCGAATTATGCTTTCGTTTGTTCGAAGACATGCTGTATTAAAGGGAGTAGGTTTAGGTCGTGGAGCATGGTTGATATTTTAGTATAACGAGGGTAATCATTGATGATTCCCATGCAAATGACTGTCATATTATTATTTTATGTTATCGTCTCATTTACTGGATGTATGTTTTATTTGCAGTTGTAAATTTCAATATAAAGAAAAAAAAAGTAAAGGTTGTCTGGAACCCTGAGGAGATATCCTACATGTTTTGTTGGGTTAAAAAAGAAAAAAATCTTTATTTCTTTCATTAAAATCTGTATATGCGATAAATAAAATAATCATCTGTAATATTTTTTTCTTTATTAATTTCTTTTATGTGTAAATGTAATCATTAAGTCATCTGTATTACTTATTGCCCACATGTGTGGTAGATTACAATAATTACTCAATAAATGTTTATTTAAAACAAAATTTCAAGTACAAATTTTATGGAAATTGGGTTTATCAGTAATATTCACAAATGGACATGTATAACACTGTAAATTACAATACAAATAATAAAAAATCACTTCTTTTTACTATTATTTAGTAGTTCACTATTCATACTTATTATGATAGCAATAAAAACAAACTAACTAAAATCGTGATTATTTTTTAACCTGTTATTATAATCAATTTTCAATTTACTTTATGTGATTTATCTATTGATATTTACAACTGTTCAATAATATAAATAAATCTGCGGTACTCTGAATTTATTCATGTCAATGACTTGTAAAGCACTTACCCATTAATAGCACATAAGTTCTATATTAGAATGTCACTAGGCCATCTTTTATTCAAAAGCCTGGAAGGATTATCGGGAACAGAATGGGAAGCAAGTTTGCGGACTTATGGATTCGTGTGGGTATGAGGTATCTTGTTTGGAAGAAATCAGTATCAAACAGAACATAAAGATCAGTATGGATAAGTTTATTTGTGACATAGTAAAGAGCGATGAGGATTTTCCAAAGAATTGCAGATTGTAAGGAATGGATACGAGAAGAATCGAAAGATTTTTTGGAACCCCAAATATTAATCCCGTATGTCCAAACAGGTCTAATTACAGTAATTTAAATGAGTATTTTAAAATTAACTGAAGGTATTGAACGTTTGTCAAGTAAATGCTAGAATATTCTATACTGACGAGCAGTTTTTTGTCGTTTTAGTCTTCATTGTGGATTCCAAATAAGACGTTAATCCAGATGGAGTCCTAGCAGATATGTGCAGCAAGGATCATTAGAATATTATGAAATGATATTGTAATACAGAATGTATACAAATTTAACTATTTACTTATTTTTTACGAACTACTCACTAGTAACAATAAAAGTTCATTATTAGAAGTCCTCTGAGCCATTTTTTTTTCAGATGCCTCGAAGGACTATTGGGAAAAGAATAGGAAGCAACTTAAGAGACTAGCGGAATTTATTATGAAAGGATTGGAGTTTACTATGAAAGGATTGGTATCTGGTTTGGGCTAAATCAGAAAAACGTGGAACATCAATGTATTTATGGAAAGGTTTGTGGCAAAGTAAGGAGCATTGAGAATTTTCGAAGGATATTCGATTACTAAGACTTGATGCGAGATTGAATAAGTGGAGCCCCAAAGCTCAACTCCGTAGGCCCTAATTGACAATCACCGAATTCTTAGTGTACTTGTCTGATAAATGTTGAAGTCAAAAATCCCTGGCAGTTTCTTGTCGTTTTAGTCTTGATCATGGATTTCAAATTATAAGTTCGTCCAGATGGAGTCTTAGCGGATATGTTCAACAGGGATCAGTGGAATATTATGAAATGATATTGTAATACAAAATGTCGTATGTTTAAGACAGTGAGTATAGATTATGAATTGAGATTATTAAGTGAATTTAAACTCGATTGAAATATTTTGGTTGAACTCTAATATTTTCTTATTCCTGAATTAATGTTTTTTTTTTTTGTTTTTTTTTCTATATATTGATAATTTAAAAATAATTTTATCTTTAAAAATTGTCATAATTCACCATGGATAACTAATGAATTATTGATTTTTACTAAATCAACTTTTTAGCTGAGAACAAGTGAAATCCGTTCAGCTTTGCATAGGAAACCATGCATATGAGCGATATATAATTTATTTATAAACAAACGAATCGAATACATTTTCCTGAGAGCTAAGAAAAGATATTTTCCTTTCGTATTGTTTTATAGAAACCTTTTATTTTTCCTTAACCTTGTACTAATATCTTATCAGAAGATCGTTCATGAGTAAAAGGAAATATTCGAGAAAATGTTCTGGACGCCAGAGCACTGTTCCAGACGGCGACATCTCATCTTTATATTCAACAGAACTCGATAACATCGATAAAATCTTTAAATTATTTCTTATAATGTGCAAGAGTATTTTTTTCATTGGAAACCAAAAAAATATAAATTTAAAGAACTAGCAGTTTTATTTATTCATAAATTATCTGAAATTGGATTTTGTCCTATAGTGCAACAAATTTTTAAAACTATATTTCCAGCATTTTCGATTACACGATTATGAAATTATAAATACAACTAAATCCATACCGTTATTTTCTTTTAGTTATTCTTATAAATAATTAACATTGGACATTAACATTACGTATAATAAACAGGAAGGTTACAGACGAAGATCTAACGTAGAGATCTACAGAGAAATCAAAGACCTGGAAACCGAGGTAAAAATTACGAGGCTGAAGTTCTATGGGCACATGAAGAGGATGAAGGAGAAGAGATTGAACAAAAAGATCTTTAACAAAATCATAGAAGGATAAAAAAAGCAAAAAAGAGTAGAATTAAAGAACTTTAAAATTTCAGATGCCGACTGTCTGGATAGAGAAACGTTCAGGAAAGCACTGAAAAATCTCACCAATATTAAAAGAGAAAAAAACAAATTGATGGATTATTCATTATAAAATAAACATTCATTATTTTTTATTTATTTTATTATTACTATGTCAATAGTTACTATTCCCTTATCCCAACCAAAAATGTCTGTTTATCGCTTTAGCATTATATAATTCAGTCTTCTTATAATATATGCCGAAGCTTGAAAATAATTCAGTCTTGAACCTATACTGCATATTCCTAGGTCAGTTGAGCAAACATACATATATTAACTGTTCTCTTATTTTATCTTAGTCCATCAATTCAGTAAGGCAATTTAGACATTATCACTACAATGCACCATACATAAGTGAATAAATTTTGCAAGCCTCTTTTTACTGTTTTTTAGCAAAATGTTTAAATTTTACGAAATTTATAAAAACAATTGTAACTATTTAGTTATTTTTCCGACTGTATACATTATATGCAATCTAAGTGAATTTGAGGAAAATTATTACAATGGCATGACTCACTAGTAACACTTCAATAAAATTTCTTCATTAGAAGGTCCCTTGGCCATATTTTTTCAGACACCTCAGAGGATTATCGAGAATTCACTGCGAATTGGGAAACTAGTGGATTCGAGTGAGTGTGTAGCTTGTAATGGTAGGATAGGTATCTGAACGCTGGTCCAGTAAATTTTGGAGAAGGCGAAAACAGCGAGAAATTTCTTGTGTTTTAAGTTCTGCGTGTAAGTTTATAAATAAATGAATATTACTTAAACTTGTTGGTGATGTTACGGATGGACAAAACTAAATAATTATTGGCTTTATTATTCACATTTTTTAATATTATTACGGTTTTAAATTCAAGTGCATGCAAATATGCCATTAGCCAAAAAACTGTTGCCCAGATTTATCAAATAAAACAATTTTAAACAGATAATGTGTTCCATTTATTTTTTCATAATAATGATCTTAAGTCTCCTAGTTCAATAATACACCACAAGTCTTTACTATGTTGGCAACGCGTAATTTTTGCTTGATTTCTTTTCAACAGTTTAAAGTAGTTCCTAATCGGCCCAGTAATCAGAAATATTGATAGATAGAGGATGGTGCGATTAAAGCGTGGATGAGTGAACCGTTCAACGATGATTTTGGAAAATTTCGAGGTAAAACTTCAGCCTAGAAAACTTAGGCGGTCGTGGCAGGATTTCTCTCCTCTGTGACGATGCAAAGTGGTTACTTACCATCTGGGCGATCGAAAGTCGAAAATCTGATGAAAGAAATTTTAATTTTAAGTCAAGAAAATAGAATGGGATGAAAGTTGGTAGACTGGTCGATTTGAGCGGTAATGGAGTTTACTATGAAAGGATAGGTAACTGGTTTGGGCTAAATCAACAAGATAAAATACATTAAGATCTTTATGGATTTGCGACAAAGTAAGGAGAATTTAGGATCTTTCGGAGGAATTTGAATTGCAAGGATTGGATACGAGACTATTTGGATGGTTTAGTGGACCACCGAAGTTCTACTCCGTACGTCCAAATAGGTCTAATCACTGTCATGTAAATGAGTCTTTTTAAATTAATCGGAATATTTGAACGTTTGTCTAGTAACGTCGAGCTGTTTCTTGTCGTTTTAGTTTTATATGTGGATTCCAAGTAAGACATTTGTCAAGATGGAGTCCTAGGTAACTGATATGTTCAACAGGGATCAGTGCGATATTATATGCGTAAAAATAACTATGAAATTTGTTGTAAAATAAGAAATGCGCTAAAATAAAAATGAACATTATTGAAACTATTGCAATTTTTAATGGCTTGGTATTTCAGAATGGAAGTACAAAGTACTAATAAAGATCCATATATGTATCTCAATGTACTTAGATTTTAATTTAGAAACTGATCAACATAAACACTGAACTATCACCATAAGGACTGAACTGGGATTTAAAAGTGAATTTCTCCATCAAATGGAAACAAAATTATTACGTTTAGATAAAATGGAGATATTACAGTTTTTATGAAAGAAAAACGTGGTTTCCACAAAAAAGTCTTGATTTATCGTATATCTGCAACAAATTGGAATAGAAAGGTGAGGTCTGCGGCATTTTGCTACATTTGTGATCTAGTTTCACCGAATTATTTTTTTTTTACACTAAGAGATACTCTGTATATTTCTAAATATAATCTCAATTTATTTTTTATTTATTTATTTTAAAACTGTTTATTAATATTTACTACTGTATACATATATTAATATTGATATTGTATACACGCCTCTACGCCACACTAGGGATGTCAGAAATCAATAATCATACATATATATATATATATACAATAAGTAAATATGTGTAAACTAATACAATTGTCAATAACATGTAAAGAAGAACTCACTAGTAGCACTTCAATAAAAATTCTACATTAGAAGGTATCTCGGCCATCTTCTTTTCAGACGTCTCAGAGGATTATAGGGAATTGAGTGTGAAGTTGGGAAACTAGTGGATTTGAGTGGTTACGCAGCTTACTATGAAAGGATAGGTACATGGTTTGGGCTGAATCAGCAACATATGGCACATTAAAATCTTTATGGATAAGTTTATTGGTGACAAAGTAAGGAGCATTGAGCATTTTTAAAAGGATTTTGGATTGTAAGGTTTGGATACGAGATGAATTGGAAGGTTTAGTGTAGCCCCAAAGCTCAACTCCGTACGTCCAAATAGGCCTAATCAGTCATGTAAATAAGTCTTTTGTAATTAGTTTGGAGCTTAGAACGTTTGTCTAATACATGTTGAAGTAGTCTGTAACGACGGGCAATTTCTTTCCGTTTTAGTTTTGTATGTGGATTTCAAGTAATACGTTTGTCCATTGGACCACATCCAATTTAATAATAAAAATCGACAAAAAATGTAACACTTGATTTCTATTTTTTTCTTTATTATATTATATTAATTTCTTTATTATATTTTTTTTTCTTTTTTAACGATAGTATCCCAAGAATAATGGGGCTTTTTATTTCCAAAATTGCTTTTGGTTATTTTACTGAAGGAGTACATATTGATGTTTCCTGCCCTATAGGATATACTGTTGGACTGTATAGAGCCAGCTGTGAAATTACAGGGGGTTTATACACCGAGGTGGGGGGAGTCCCCCCTTTGAGAACACCCTACATCGAAACCGCCATTGCTCTTCATCTAAATTCACACGTCATGTTGTTTCATAATATTACTTCATTCCACTAATCCACTACGTTTAACGGGCGCCCAGCTGCATCAATCTGCTTTTGTAATGTGATGCTTTGAAAGAATAATTAAATTTTATTTTGTGATTTTGAATGAAGCACTCACCAGGTACACACTCAGTTCTCACGGATTTTAGTGGCAATTTTTCGGGAGCTTCCTGGTCAAAAAATATTAGACAAGTACTCGTATTTTGCAGTTCCGACTAATGTGCCCTAGAAGCCGAGACAAAAAATGCAATAGCATTAAACTAATTTTTTTTATCTCTAATTTAAACAATGATATCGACATGACTCTTGCACCAAAATGTTTTCTTTGAGAGTCCAGATTTAGAAAAATCGGAACCGCTTCATACTGGTTTAGGTTGATTAATTTCTAAACAAATATTACATCTTCAAGCAAACTATCTTTATAGATTTTTTTACACAAAAAATTACGTCAGATTCTAATTCAACACACTCAAAAACATTGATAAACGTCTGTTCATTAAAATTTTTAAACCGATTATTATTAAGGCTTTAAATCGCCATTAAACTCCACACAAATTCAACTTGATTGGTATCGCTGGAAAGGGGAAAGCCTCAGATTTCTTTTGCTATATATAAATGCGAAATCCGATGTACAAAAACCTCTTTGAAAAGTTGGAAAACCCGCAACATTTTGATAAAATAAATGTCAAAGACATTACAAGCTTATTACCTCCCTATATTTTAGTTAAAAATGTGTAATTGATACGTTCAATCGTCTAACCGTAACTCAAGTTTTTGTCAATTTAAAAAAAAAAAAAAATGGCTTACCACTTGGTAAGGCGAATTTTTAAAGTTAAAATTTATTATTTTTCTATGTGAATGAAATTTTATATTTAAGGGGCCTTATGAATGCTAAAGTAGAATCTGAGGTCATTTTTTGTGTTAATAAATTTATAACGGTAGTTTGCTTAAAGATCTGATCTTTTTTTTTTACAATTTAAACAACCTAAACCAAAACCTGTTAAGCAGCTGTATTTTTCTAAAATTTTAACTCAAAAATAAAACTTTTCACAAATTTATTTCTTGAATAGTCATTTTTTTTTTCATGCTTAAAATTCTGCGTTATACTTCTATATCAGTTTATTAACCTTTAGAGCATGTTTCCGGAAAACGCTTTTCCCATTCCAAGTTAAGAACCTTTAAATATTATATATATTAAAGATTATAAAGATAATTAGTGTTGTATCGGTACTAGAATTTGTCGATTGTGTATATCGCTACTGGGACCAAAAATATTTATTCTCGCTTCTGGATACGCAATCCTGTGTTTCAAAAATAAATCGCTATTACAAAAAATAATGCTGAAAAAACATTCCATAGCATTTATTTATTGTATATAATACACGGACAGGCTAAAAATTCCACCCAATTGATTTTTTTTCATTTTCTCGGTTTAAAGATTCATTCTTTTTTAGGTGTATACGTCCTCATATACTTTAACCAGGGCATACAAAACGTATGGCTGTTAGATGTAACATTTTATCTAAATAATTCTTATAACAAATATACTAGTTAAATATATTAACAGTACAAAAAGTGTACTATATAATAAAAAAACATACTTTTTTTTTTTACCTGTCTTTAAACTCGCGATCACAGAACCACCTCAATCTTCCAATCTGACTTTTTTTTTAAAGTAAAGGCATTACACCTCTTACCTCCGAAAGAATTCGCCTTGTGCATTTAGGCAGAATTGAGGGAATTAAGGGATTAGAAGATCAGAGTAGATCGTATCTGGCAAGGGAACATCGTATCTTTGTCCGGGTCTTAGAGAAAGGTGGCGACAGGTAGTTGCCTGTGCGGCAAGATGATATAATACACAAACTAAATAATAAATATTTTTTCCTTGAGAGGTGTGATTTATTTAAAATAATAGGCAGGTGTCTCTATTTTTATTATAAACTTAATACCTTCATGATATTCCTCTGATCCTTGTTAACAGGTCCGCTACTTGGGACTTCATCTGGACAAACTTCTTACTTGTAATCCAGATACAAGACTGAAACAAGAAACTGTCTGGCGTTTTCGACTACATTTATCAGACAAACGCATATGGATTTAAGCTTTGGGGCTCGACTTATTCAATTCATCTCGTATCAAATCTTTGTAATCCATCATCCCTCGAAAAATCCTCAATGCTCCTTATTATTTCATAAATTAACTAATCCATAATGATCTAAGTGTTCCATATGTTACTGATTGAGCCCAAACCAAGCCAATTGAACCAGATACCAATCCTTCAATATTAAATCCCCATAACCATTCTAATCCATTATTCTTTTAACGTTCCATTCTATTTCCAATAATCCCCAAAGGCGTCTGAAAAAACGTGGCCTACTAGATAGTTTCTTTACAAGAAGATTATTTTTCCTCTCACTGTTGTAAAAATCAATATTTTTTTTAATTTTATTTTGAAAAATAATGAAAATTTCCATATGGCAAATGTTTTTTCGAGTCCATAAACAGTGCTTGAAGATTGTTATCCTTATATTCATAATCTATCAAATATTATCCATGGCTACAATTAATTAATTAACTAAGTTGTATTTTTTTTTTTATTATTAAGGTAATAAACAAAAAGGAATTTTTTATGGCATAATATGGAACTCCCACTTTATTAATTTTGTATAAAATACTATCATTTTCTTTGTTCTCATGATATTCCATTGACCTATTGATAGTAGAAAAGATCCGCTACCTAGGATTCCATCTGGACAACGTCTTACTTGGAATCCACATTCGAGACTTAAAAAACAAGAAATTACTCCAACAATTACTATAAAACCGTTCAAAGCACAAAATTTATTAGAAAATACTTATTTGCATGACAGTAATAAGTCCCATTTGGACATACGCAGTTGAGCTTTGGGGCTCCACTAAACCTTCAAATTCTTCTCGTATCCAATCCTCACAATCCAAAATGTTTCGTATGATCCTTGATGCTTCTTATTTTATTCTTATTCTTATATGCTTCTTATTCTTATTTTATGTCACAAATAAACTTATACGAAACGAAATAAACGTCCAATATGTTGCAGAATTGGCCCAAGATAGCTATCCTTCCAGGACAAGCTGCATAATACTGAAATCCACTAGTCTCCCAACTTGCTTCTCGCTCGATTCCCGATAACCCTCCGAGGCATCTGGAAAGAAGATGGCCTAGTGGCTATAGGTGCTGCTAATAGGTAGTTCTTTACAACTTATTGACATGTCATTGTAATAATTTTACCGCAAATTTTCTTATTGTACATATTGTATACAGTTGTAAAAATAAATAAAGTATAAGATAAAATATAATGCTCATTGTTGGTTGTAGCTCATTCTCACATACGCGGACTTTTTCCTAGCTAAGTGGGCTCATTGTATCAGAGTCAATTGCGTCTGTCAAGCTATTGTCGCCTGGGCTGGAACCACTCCAGGCTACAACAGCCACTGAACTCTGGCTGGAACTGATCACGTGTCGGCCAAGAACAATCAGATTCAAAGGCAGGTGAGAGTGCCGCTTCAGTAGGCGGATTCAATTTCAAAGTTCCGACTTCAATGCCCACAACACACAACGGTGCTTCCAAGTGCAGTTATTGGAAAAATTACAACAGGCTAAGTAGCTTTTATAAAGATAAGAAAAAAAACAGTAATAATTTCTATAATTGGTTAAATATTTCAGAGCAGACGCAGTAAAGGATAAGTCAATTTAAAACATTAATTTTTAGATATACCTCTATGCACAAGAAACATTTTACTCCCAAAAATGGATCGATACAACTAATAAATCATAAAACAAAAAAATACTCCGTTAAGACAGATAAAACTTTATAATTCAACACGAAATGAATCACAGCTTCACAATTAAAAAAATTAATTTACGAAATTCTTAACATTCATAAAAAAATTTTTTTACTGATTCCTCAAGAAACGTTTTACATTCATCATCAATTTTGAAAGTGTACGACAAATTTCAAAACGTCAGGCACTTTGCTATATAGATTATTTATTTTTTAAATGTTAGACGAAAAAATTAAACATTATGATACCTAAGAAGGCAAAATGTAAAATGTTAATGTCAATATTATATCAATATTCATACGCATGGATATTACAAGCAGGTATTTGAAATTCGACGCATATTAATATAAAATATTGATTTATATATTTTCAATATCAAGATGCATTTTTAATTCTTTAGTAAAGGAGTATATAATTTATTTTTCAGTGAATAAATCAGTTTTAAGTTATAACCTAGTGTGCTAATACTATAAAAATTAATAAGTGAATTAAATTATTTTGGTTTGATTTATATAGGGTGTATTTTTAAAGGGAAATGTAAAAAAAATTTTATAAAAAAATATTTAAATTGCAGTCTGAAGATGGGATAATATCCCGAAACATGTAACTTTGTTGATAAGATAATAAATGAAAGTTTTTGAGGAGTTATGCTCAAAAGGTGTATCTAAAAATCATGATACATATTTTTTATTATAAAATATTATAATTGTTGATTCCAGGGCTTGAAAATATGGCTTAGCCATGAAACGTTGCCCAAATAATAAAGATAGAAATTCTCTAATAAAGTTTATATAAAGAGATATCACTTGCTCTTTTCTTTTCTATATATCATAACGAATCTCATAACCAAATAGTATATAGCATAGAGCTTTGGTGTTACACTAAACCTTCCTACTCTTCTCGTTTTAGTTTAAAAAAATAAATAAATAGAATATAATACAAAAAAGAAAATACCAATCAAGGTGCTACAGCTTTTGTTGATTTTTATTTTTTAATTGGATATATCCCAGTTGAACAGATCCGCTACCTAGCCCGTCGTTACAGACTAATTCAACATTTACTAGACAAACGACCAAAGCTACCAATTCATTACAAAAGACTCATTTACATGACTGTGATTAGACCTGTTTGGACGTACAGAGTTGAGCTTTGCGGCCTTTCTAAACCATCCGATTCATCTCGTATCCGATCCTTACAATCCAAAATCATTCGGAAAATCCTAAATGCTCCTTACTTTGTCACCAATAAACTTATCCATAAAGATCTTAATGTTCCATATGTTGCTGATTTAGCCCAGATACGTATCCTTTCATAGTAAGCTCCATAACCACTCAAATCCATTATTTTCTCAACTTGCTTCCCACTCCATTCCCGATAATCCTCCGAGGCGTATGAAAAGAAGATGGCTTATAGATGTTCTAGTGTAGAATTTTTATTGAAGTGCTACTGATGAGTAGTTCTTTTCAAGTTTTTACATGTCATTATAATCGTTATCAGCTCATTTACTTGATGCACATAGTTTTATAGTAGTAAATTTTAATGAATTGATATATATAAAAAAAAATTAAACTACCTATAATTTACGTACGTGGACAATTTAGCAAGGTTTTACCTGAGAATGGGAAATCTATTTACTCGGAACATGTAGTGGAAAGAAGTAAATTTATATAAGAAGTATTTCCTGTACTGTGTTGTATTTGTTTAGATATATTATTTAGAGTAGTCTCATACTAATTGTTCATTAATTATAACGTTAATGTTAATGTTCCATATGTTGCTGATTTAGCCCAGATACGTATCCTTTCATAGTAAGCTCCATAACCACTCAAATCCGTTAGTTTCTCAACTTGCTTCCCACTACATTCCTGATAATCCTCCGAGGCGTCTGAAACGAAGATGGCCGAGAGACCTTATAGTGTAGAATTTTTAATAAAATGCTACTGATGAGCAGTTGTTTTCAAGTTTTAACATATTATTGTAATCGTTGTCAATATATTTACTTGATGTATATATTTTGTACCGTTGTAAATATCAATAAATGTATATTAAAAAAAAAAAAATTTAAAAATGGTTTATTTTGTTGAGTTATAAACATAATAAAAGGCTTAATATTAAAATATTATTTTATGTATTTTTTCAATATCATGATAAATATTTTTTATTATAAATTATTATTGTTGATTCCAGGGCTTGAAGATATAGCTTAGCCATGAAACGTTGCCCGAATAAGAAAGATGGAAATTTTCTAATAAATTTAGTATAATAATATTTTTTTTAAATTTATTTATTGAAATTCACAACTGTATAATAATATATAACATAGAGATTTGGTGCTCTATTAAACCTTCCAACTCTTCTCGTATCCAATCCTTGCAATCCAATACCCTTCGTAAAATCCTCAGAGCCCCTTATTATGTCACAAATAAACTTATCCATAAAGATCTTAATGATCCATATGTTGCCCACACCAGATATCTATCCTTTAATAGTAAGCTCCATAACCACTCAAATCCGTTGGTGTCTCAACTTGCTTTCCACTCCATTCCTGATAATCCTCCGAGGCGTCTGAAACGATGGTCTAGAGACCTTATATTGTAGATTTTTTTATTGCAGTTGTAAATATCGATAAATAGTTTCAAATTTTTTTTTTTTATTGAGATTATATTTCTAAATATATAAACATATTCCAAACCTATCAGGATACTACAGGTATCATCAATGTATTGACCAATTAATAGCTAAAATAAAGAAAGACACAGAAAAGCAAAAATCAATATATTTATTTGTATGTATATATTTTTTTTATATACATACACATTTGTAGGCACATATACATATTTTAATTACAAATAAAATGCAAACGAAGATTTTATTTATTCAACATCCTCTAAATCTATTCACGATTCGTTTAGATCCCCCTCACTCTTTTTACATCCTTATGACCAAAGGAAAAAAAAAAAAGGGACCTAGCAAAAAAAATGAATGAGGGACGGGATACGTCGAGGGATGATCTGTATATCCTAAGAGAGGAATAGGAGCGCATTTAGTGGAGTGCTTCAGCTAAGAGGGAAGATCTTTACACAGGCTTCCGTCCTTTGTTAATATTTTAATTAGGTGGTACAGAGTTAAAGAAGGGGGTTGAAGTGTTCCAGAGTTGTGGGTAGGAACTTGTCGTCATCTCAAGAAGCGGCAAATAGGAGTGAGAGAGGGTGGCGAACAGAGAGAGAGAGAGAGAGAGAGAGAGAGAGATAGAAAGAGAGAGAGAGAGAAAGAAAGTGGAAGGGGACTGGAGATAAAACCTCCCCCCACCCCCCCCTCTGCGAAATTATTTCGTACTTCCCTCTTCGAGTCGTCAATGGCCAGAATTCCCTCACAGAAACCTACAAAGGTTGGCCAATCCCCCCTGGGTAGTAGTCTTAATCTACCGCGTACAATAAAGGACCTATTACGATCCCCTGAGAGGCGTTCATTATGAAACTAATTTAAATTAAATCATACGTTTATATCGATTTCGAAAATGCTTACGATTCAATTGAGAGAGAGATTGGAATATAAATACAATACAGCCCAGTCTTGGTTTAATTCCTAATTTTGACTCTCGATTCCACCGACTCACAGTGGGCCAAATGAGGCAAAAACTGCTTAAAATACATTTAATTTTTTTTTTCCGTTAAATTTGCAACATATGTGTGTTTACTATACCTTAAGGCTAATATAGCTTGAGTTTCAGAGAGTTTTGTTGTATACTTAACAATGTGGAGCCTTCAGAGTAAAAAATAGCGAAAAAAAGGGAATTTATTTTTAATAAATTTTCATTATTAATCGTTATTATTTTATTACAATTTTGGTATTAACATATTGTTTTCTATTGTTTTGAACTTGGCAGAGTAGAAACCGAGATGATTTTGAAAATTAACTAAGTCAAATTTTGACTTTTTGATTTTCCGATTATTATACATCCTACAGTTTTTGTTCCTCTTTGTGTCTCTTCAATTCCAACGCTAAACCCTTCTTAGAGGTGTATAAAAACATAATATACAATGATTAGCTGCGTCCACTTGCGATCTTCACTTCCAGAGCTCGCTAACTTATATTTTACAACTCTGAGTAGTCAGGAGAGTGGAGGTCGTATTCTAAACTAACTATGTAGCTTATTTCTCTTTTCTCTTTGTAGATTTTGGAGCAATTAGCAATAAAAATCAAATGATGAATTTTTGAATGATAATAATGATTCATTTTATAGTTATTGTTCCTCTTTGTGTCTTTTTCAATCCAAATTTAAATATTTTCTAGAGCTATGTAAGCAAAAACATACTTTATTTTTGGAAGGGAACCTGCTTCCTTAGTACAACAGCTCGTTAATCTTTGAACTTACCGACATTTGATGTATACATATTTTTAACATAAGTTCTCCGTAAAAAACCAATAATAATAATAAGAGAGGGGTGGATATTGAAAAAACACTTTTGATATATTTTTTAATAAAAGTAGTAATGCCAAAAAGAAAAGTCATGAATGCTTTTTCCAGGAACTCCCATTTCATGAACCTCGATGTTAGATGTGATTTAGTATTTTTTAATAGTACCAAATCTTTTAAAAAAGAATTTAATTATTTACTGGTTATTAGAATTACTGAAATTTAAAAGAAAATTACTTTTAACAGTTTATGTAGGTGGGTACTACTAATCTTGGATTATCATAGCTGATGATTCCCAGAATAATTAATATAATAATGTGCAAAATAACGGTCCGAAATTTTCTCGAGTAGTATTAGAAAACTAGTAGAAAAGTAAAGTTTTACTAACAAACTCAGAATAATGAAAAAAATAATATAAAATAAGCGTGTCTTATTATCGTGTCTTATCCTATTTGGAAAATAAATTATCTAGATGCCTCATCGAATTCTACGTGAAAAACTACTAATAGAAGCCCACATGGTTTTGAGAAAAGCATATGTACAACGAAAATCATTTATTTTAAACTGATACATTCTCTCGTAATATTTTTTTTTTTTTTTTTTTTTGTTTTATCATGCCATCCAATTGGTTTGAGGGATGAGATTATTAAACCTTTTTACTCTACTGAGGGGTGTATGAAATTTCAAGTTTACAGATATATTTTTCCAAGAGTTATTGAATTATAAACAATTTTTTGCTTTTTTGCCCCACTGTGCAACTCTTCAAAAAAGAATCGCTATCGAGAATCGATATTCCAAAGTCGATTCCTAGGCGATAGTTTTTAAATACATAATTAGTATAAATCAATTCCATTCCCTAATGAAAACAACGCCAACAAAGGCTTTTATTTTTAACAGCAGACTGATTTTCCATTGTCAGTTTTGTTATTATAAAGGTATTTTCGTTACCCCAGAATTAATATTATGAACTCAAATATAATTGAATTTAGTAAAATTAATTATTTTTTTGTACATTGCACTGTAAGTTACTTTATATATTATCTGTTAAAGGTTATAAATGCTTTTGTGGTGTTAACTAATTTATTTATTGAAAAGTTTTTTTATTTATTTTTTTATTATTCTTTATTGAAAATAATACATAAAGCCAAATTAGGCTAATAAAAACATAGGTACATGTTTGGATACACATCCATCTCATGTGAAATAGTAATTAATCTATAAACAAGTAAATAATGTAAATTTGATAAAACAGCAGGGAAACTAAAAAAAAAACCTACACAACAGAATAAACAATACTAGTTCAATTTACAATTATAGTTAATTTTATGAATTATAATAAATAATATTTAAATTATAATCTAACCAATAATAAAGATATTATTATTATAATAAAGATACACAACTTATAATTACAAAATATAAACAAAATGATAATAAGACTACTTTTGTGATATAATACAAAATCAAACTTTTACTTATAACTTTATGTTGTGAAAATGTTTACACTACTCTAATTTATATACTTTTTTTAATTTATAGAAATTATTTTTTTTTTTTTAGTCTTTAAGTAATATGTGTTTTTTCCGCTTGTGTTTGTATCTTTTTAGAGTTTTTTTGTTGTAATTACCTATTTCTTGGATATATGGGTTTTCAGATATAGCAGTTGATACGAAAAATGACTTTGTTTGTGGGTAGATTAAGATCAGTGAGCATAGTGGCAATTCTTGTGTATTTGGGGTAATTATTTATGATTCTCATACAAATATTTTGTATAACTTCCAGTTTTCTGTAATTTGTATTACATGTATTACACCAAACAGGTGATGAGTAGGTTACGGATTATTGAAAAGTTGATGTTTTTTCAATACATCTGGTACGCTCTTAATTGATTATGCTTTCTAATAGCAATGTACTTTTAAACCGATGTATCGATACATAGAATCACGAATCGATTTTTTCGTACCGGTACCGGAAAATCGAAAAATTTTGGTACCAACACAACACTAGTCTCGAAAATCCGACACGGAACAAGAGGAAAGCCGGATTAATAAAAATTAATAAATTATTGCATTTTGAACAGATATTCAAAAATTATTCTGAAGAAAAAAATCTATTTATTCAGATATAATTTAATTCGGTCTCGTCGCGTCACTGATTCGTAAGAAAAATGATGGTATGATTTTAAAAAATGTGTATGGTCGGTGTTTGAAATGAAACAACTAGAAATGTTAATATAAAATATTGAAAAATAATAATACATTCTAAATTCCGAGGATTTATTAACCTGCCAGTGGAGACGAAGACCATTTCATGTGCTCTTGCTGATTTTTAAGAAACCGACGCACAGTTTAGAATAGTAATCCAGCGCGCCAAAAATCACTTATCTTAGGAACTCACAAATTTTATTGTAAAATCTATCTTCTATGTTGTATTTTATATTAAAAAGGCCGAACGTTTGAACGTTTGTCTAATAAATTTTGAAGTCTGTAACGAAGGACAGTTTCTTGTCGTTTTAGTCTTGTATGTGGATTCCAAGTTAGACGTTTGTCCAAGTGGAGTCCTAGGTAGCGAGCGGATCTGTTAAACAGGGATCAGTGGAATATCATTACTTCATATAATTGAAATAAATAGTACTTATGATGTCTTGACTGTTGATGTCATACACTGAAAAAAAAAAAAAAATCATAAATCCTTTAAAGGTAAAAAGAGGCAAATAATATTTTGTAAATATTTTCTTGAATAATAACTCTTTGAATCTAAGAAGGAACTTTTGAGTGGCAATTAGTTCCATTCACTTCATATGATTTTAAATAAAGAATTTTTTTTTTTATTATTGTTAGCATTTTTTTTTTTAAATAAAAAAACTTATTTGGATGTAGAGGACATTCTTGAAATCGCTTTAAAGATATTATTAATCATAGGTTACCAGTAGAAATGCATACCAACATCGCCAACGCGAGAATGAATGTTAATAAATATAAAATCAGATATCATTATTATTCATCCACAAAGACCGACTTTTAGGGTAGTGATTGGTCGAAGACCAATGTATAATATAATACCCAAGTGAAAAGTAAGCAAAGGATTAAATGTTGTTTTCCAGGGTATATAAGCAATCAGGATTCCATTCGTCTTTAGATTTGTTTGGATATTATTGTATTTACAGAAGCTTAGATTATTTTTCTTTGACACAATAAAACTTTCTAATATAAAAGAAAGATTCGTCAATAAAATTGGTGCGTTCCCAAGATAACTGATTTTTGAAACGTTAGATTGTTATTCTGAGCCACAGTGCGAAGAGGAAATCGGTTATAGACTCTGATAATTAAAATTTATCATCTGTTTTTCATTATTTTAGAACAGTATTCCAAATTGTTGATTTTTTTTTTTTTTACTTTAGACTATGTTATTTTCAATTATGTCAAAGGAGGTTCAATTATAAACACATAATATCAATACATATTCCTTATATAAGTTTATTTATATCCACTACGTTTCGGGAAAATTCTCATCCTCAGCTAAGACTTATACTGCTATGTCTAACTAATATTTTTTTTCATTATATGTTGAAGGAGGTTGATTTGATTTATTTAATTTTAATTGCATATCTCCTCTATTTATAATAAATTTACTACTACATGTTTCGGGGCTTCTATTCCCATCTTCTGGATACCTATTTCTGTGATTTTACACATTGTCAATTATAATAAAAGGCAACCTATTTATGACTAATTTTCAAATTCAAGACTAAAGCGACAAGGAACTGCTCGTCGTTACAGACTACTTCCACATTTACTAGACAAACGATCAAACCTACCAATTCATTACAAAAGACTTATTCACATGACTGTGAATTAGACCTATTAGGAAGTACGGAGTTGAGCTTTGGGGCTCTACTAAACTATCCAATTCATCCTCGTATCTAATCCTTACAATCTAAAATCCTTCGAAAAATCCTAAACGCCCCTTACTATGTGACCAATAAACTTATCTATAAAGACCTTAATGTTCCATATGTTGCTTATTTAGCCCAGACCAGATACCTATCCTTTCATAGTAAGCTCCATAACCACTCAAATCCATTATTTTCTCAACTTGCTTCCCACTCCATTCCCGATAATCCTCCGAGGCGTCTGAAAAGAAGATGGCCTATAGATGTTCTAGTGTAGAATTTTTATTAAAGTTTTTACATGCCATTATAATCGTTATCAACTCATTTACTTGATACACATAATTGTATAGTAGTAAATTTTAATAAATTGATATATATAAAAAAAAAATTAAATTACCTATAATTTACGTACGTGGACAATTTAGCAAGATTTTACCTGAGAATGGGAAATCTATTTTCTTGGAACATGTAGTGGAAAGAAGTAAATTTATATAAGGAGTATTTCCTATACTGTGTTGTATTTGTTTAGATATATTATTTAGAGTAGTCTCATACTAACTGTTCATTAATTAATTGTAATTTTTAAAACAATAAAAAACATGTATTTAGTTATAGCGAAATAAAATTTTAAATTTATGAAATAAAAGTATTTCTAAGAAACTGATATAGATTTTTATGAAATGTGAAATTTAATTGGCTTTATTAATTAATATATAAACGTTAGAAAAAGATAATTCTGAGCTCATACGTATTTAGTGAGAGTGTGAGAGAAAAAGAGAGAGAGCGAGGGAGGAGAGAGAGAAAGAGAGAGGTTAATCAATCTGAAAGATTAATTATCGATTAATTAAATATATTTATCTGACACTTTCATGCGGTTCGAACAACGAGTGAGCATTTCATTACCTGATCCCGAAATTAACATATCGGAGATCTGACATTTTATTTCGCATCAATTACTCCAAAATCCCCACTGTAGTGAATTTTCAGCAGTTTTATTTTTTATTTGGAAATTCTGAGATTTCATTTATATTTTTAGTATTTCAATTTTGTACAAAATGAATGATTAATTTAATATATATATATATATATTAGCACAATTTCATTTTCATGAATAAATGATAATGTGAACGGGTTGGATGGGGATAGGGTGAGAACGGACCGTGAAGCAGATATAAGATTTTTATTTAACAAACAAAAAGTCACTTTCACTAACCACAATCACTAAAATTTGATTGAAATAAACTTTGTTAGTTGGTTACACAGTAGTGGAAAGTTATGGCAACATTGAAAACTACCTTTAAAATAATACACCAATTAAAATTAATAAGTAGATTTTTTTTATTTTCATATTTTTTAATGAAAACGTTTCTCATATACATACTTTTTTAAGCGTGGAGACATACATACATATTCGCCATTTGTAGCTTGAACATTTTTTATTTAAAAGTTGCAATGGATGCATTCAAAGGGATTTGAACTTGGGTATCAAACAGAAATACGAATAGAGAATTTTTATTTGTAAAACATATAATAACAAAAATCCTCCTATGTACTATTTCTAGAAGCTGAAAAGGAAAAGAAAGAGGACGAAAAAGAATGTCGGATAAGAAATTTTTTTTTTTTTTTTTTAAATTATTTTATTGAGTAATTATTACAATCTGCCACAAATGTGGGCAATAAGTAATATAGATGGCTTAATGGTTACATTCACACATTAAGATAAGAAAATAGATTACAATAAAGGATGGATGGTTTAACCAAAATTTCTCGGTTCCCCCCCCCCCCCCCACCTCGAGCTAAATGGGGCTTTATGGCATTTTATCTTAAACATTATTGTTACTTATATTTAGATTTAGCTCACCAGACACAAATATGAATATCTTAGTGTGTTGAGAATTCAATGAATAATGAAAAATAACTTCTTTTTTTTTTTTTAATTGCCTTTTCCTGGATGAAAATTTGAAATTATGTGTTAAGTAAAACGTTCCATTCTGCTTTCTTTATATAGGTGTATATATATTATTTTTTTTAAATTTAATTTCATTTATATCTATTTGGACATACCGAATTGTGATCTGTGGCTCCACTAAACCATGCATTTCAGCTCGTATCCAATCCTACATTTGTAAATTTCAATAAATAGATAAATAAATTAAATAGTTTAATTTCATGGCCAGCTTCTCCGCTCAAGTCCTAATCGAATGTTCATTAGCGCTCTCCCTCAGCCTTCACTATATTTTGACACGAGTGATGGGATTTATTGGTCCGGTGTTCCCTGGAGTGCTTGTATATATTGTTTGATTGTATTTAAATTTAAATTTGTAATAAGAATAGTTGAATGTTAAGAAAAATGAGAAAAAGATGATCCGGGATACAGGAAAAAGAAAAAAAACAGCCTTTGATTGTCTCTTCTCCTATCTGGTTCCGTCGCCCTCAAGAAGACCTATAAGGCAGTTCGAAACGTCGGCATTCCATAAAAAAATTATTACTTGGACGTTTTCTTTTTCTTTCTCCTGCCTGCATCGCAGATCGTACCCGACTTTGGGGTACGTTGGACCAATCACTTCTGAATGCTCTGTGCCTTCCTTTCAGCCCAGTATTGCTTCATTCTTTCTGATCCTGCTTCCCTCTCCTCTTCAGAGATTTGGATTATTCATTTCGTTTAGATTTTGAATTGGGACCTCTCTTTTTTGTCTTTGGTTATTTTATTTTATTTTTATTTATTTATTTTTTTTTTTTTTTGCACTTTTATTTGTGAGCATATTTTCCAACGGAGTTCGTTGGTTTGGTCTTTTTGTTGCGAAAGTGGTCAACAATTTTTCTGGTTAGTCAATTTGGGTTCATTCTGAGGATGTGTCCATAGAAATCAATTCTTATCTTCCTCATTCTATCTGAAAGTTTCTCAAATTTTTGGTATAGGTTTTCATTTCCCGTGCGGATTAATTTGTTGATATGAAATTTGGGGCCTAGAATTTTTCTTAGTATTTTCCTTTCTTTGATCTCTAGCCGTTCAGTTGGGCCATGGTTGGTAATGGACAGTGTTTCAGCTACATATAGTGCTTCTGGTTTAATTACTGTCCTGTAATGTCTTATTTTTGCATTCCATGAGAAGGAGTTTTTATTTTTTATCAATACATTTTTTTTTTTTATTGCACACATTGTCTGAATAGATTTTCTACCTCCCATATTACTTATTGCCCTAACGTGAGGCAGATTATAATATTTATTTAAGAAAACATGTCTATCTCTAAAAAAAAATTATATTCACTTTATTGAGTATTATTAAAATAATGTCATCAATTAAAATTACTAATTTTAGCTAATGCCGAAGCTATTGTAACAATTTTATAGAAGATTATGTTTAGATAAGTTTTTAATGGGTGGAACTTCGCAACTCCTCCTCAAGTATCCGAAGAATCCCAGTATTCCCAACAACTCGCTGTACTATGCGGTGAATCAACGCATCCAGAGCCCCAGCCATCAAAGTTTCTCACCAGGTGGTGGCCCAGCACCCGGAGTGACGACGGTATCTGGAAAATTCCAGGAAGATAAAGGGTTTTCCAGGATAGCCGGCCGGAAGGAGTGGTATTTGTCAAGAGCGGCGGTGGAACGGTTGCCAGGGAGACAGGCCGGTCAGCTATTGATCCAACCGGACCTCCCTACACCTTCCCTCCGTCCCTTCCTTAAATGTTGCCACCGAAATCTTTTTATCTCCCCTATCCCGAAAAAAACAATTCCCCGATGTACGGCCCACGCGAGGAGTCCTGGAGGGATAATCCTTCAGAATGGATCAGGATATCTGCCTCACCATCCTGGCTGACTCCGCCTTCAAGAAGAATTCCGAATTGGGCCTTCGACTTTGGAGAACTAATCAAACACTACTTAGAGCATTAATGAGAAGACAATTCTAATTTAAAGTTTTTTAATTCTCAAGAGAAAAAAAACTGAACCGGTACCTATCTTATGCATAAAAAAAAAAAAAAAAAATTAAATGCTGTTAAAGTTTAGATCATAATTTATACACATCGCAAACATATAGTTCTATTTTATATCATAAAAATTATCCCTAAAATTAATTAATTAACTAAAACATAAACAAAAAATGAAATTCCTAAAGTAACGAATACTTTGATATCTTTGTAGAGGACACTTAAATAAAGAAACAAAGCATATAAGAGTCTTTGTACGCATGATGGTATAGAAGGATCAATACAATTAGGATTGACGAATTAATTGCCACTTCTATTAGGATTATTTTATTTGAATACTAGTTTCTAATGCTAAACTATTACCTAGTTTCTAGCTAAACTAGTAGAATAGTAAACTCTTCAGTTCTAAAAGATACAAAAATTTTTCAACACATCAGTGTTATGTTACATGGATTATATACACTAAAAAATGTAAGACTAGAAATTAACCATTAGTACTTACCTGAGGAGATCTAACAGATATCTGAAATATATCCATCGTAGAAAGGGGAAGAGGACTGGTAGGTTAAATTTTTGGGGTTTACTATGGGATTTTCCCATGGATGGTTTTGTCGGTACCCATTGTAAACAAATTTAAAATGGGGCTATTGGAAATGTTTATCTGTTGGACCAGATAAACATTTCCAATAGTCATAAGGGAAATCCCATAGTAAACCCCCAAAATTTAACCTACCTGCCCCCTCCCCTTTTTATGATGGATATATTTCAGGTATATTTTAGGTCTCCTCAGGTGAGTACCAACGTTTGATTTCTTGTCTTACAGTTTTGAAAACTTTAATATACATAATCCAAGCAACATAGTACCGATGTGTTGAAAATTTTTTATGTTTTAGAACTGAAGATGAATGTTTAGCATTCGAAACTAGTATCCTAGTAAAATAATCCCAATAGAAGTTGCAATTAATTCATCAATCCTAATTATAAGTCTTTATTTTAATTACCAAAAGTCGAACAAAAATTTATAAAACATATATTTCGAAGCTAACAAAATGATAGAAGAATCAGTAAAACTAGTTTCAATACGAGTAAAAAACAACAGTTATTGTATATATATTTATGTATGTATTTATATCTGTATAACACTTAAATAAATAAACGAAATTATTTTTATTTTAATTAGCGAGAATCATTAAAAAAAGAAAGTAGAGATAAAAAATTCAGCGAAACCATAAAACTAGTTTTTCGCCACAATACCTCTAAAAAAAATTATTTTTTAGAAGTTTTATGTAAACTATATATATATATATATATATATATATATATATATATATATATATATATATATATATAGAGAGAGAGAGAGAGAGAGAGAGAGAGAGAGAGAGAGAGAGAGAGAGAGAGAGAGAGAGAGGAGTGGTGTAAATACGGGCAACCTCTTTAGTTTTTTTATTTAAAGTTTCTTTTAACTTGAAAGATTCTAGATTTTTGTTTTTCATTAACAACTATAGCGAGTTTCTTAAATGCGAGAAGGCAAAACAATGATAAACATCAATTATTTCATTTCAAAAACTACGATTTAAAAAACCTTTCAAAATGGGGTGTAAATACGACTCTTCAAAAAAGTTACCAAAAATAGTTAAGAATAGGATAAAACAATTCATGGAGTTCTGCAGAGACTGGAATAAGTGATAGTCACTTGGTCTGATGAATACGGAGGATGGGGCAGAAGGTCTCATCCAAAGCTTAATAATTTATTGCGAGTGACCAATGAGGTGAGGTGCCTTGCGCTGTCTTGGTGGAAAACAACACTCGATTTGCCAGTTCTGGGCACTTTTTTTTAATTGATTGATACAACTTTGTTGATAGCGAACAGTATAGAGTTGAATCAATTGTTTGTTCTGATAGCAATAGCTGGTTTCAATTTCTTGTGAGGGACCAGACCACGGATTTCAAAATTTCCTGTAAGAAATTTGCCATACCAATTTTCTCACTCCAAACTCCTGCAGCTCGGTTACCTTTTTTAAAATAATACAGCAAAATGTGCAGGTAGTGAATGATATTTTTTTTCCATTTAACAGTGCAATAGCAATCAAATACTAAGTTAATGTAAACAAGAATTTACATAAATGTAATATTGACATATTACAAACAGAGTAAACAATCCAAGTTAGGGATTAATTCATCAGATAAGAAATGGACCGTAATGATATAAAAATAAACAGAAAAACCGAAAGAACTAATTTGCCAACCCAATATATAGTATTTCGTAACATCCGCGGACAATTGTGCAATAATACATAAGTTAGATATATCAATTACATTAAAACTGTAAATGTAGAGATACATAAAATACCCTATATGTGAGACACCTGTTGTTGTTTTTTTAAGGGGGGGGGGATTAAATACGATTGTAATCAATCATAACCATTGAGATTTTTCTATTAATAATATTTGCTTAAAATGTATTTGTGTTTCTTAATGTCATTCTTTGGCTATTTTGTTGATTATTCATGGATTTGTGTTATTCCTCGAATTGGATTATTCACGGGGGCTCAGTCCAACCACCCCGTAGATTATAAGCAGTTTACTGTAGACGCATTTAAATGCCTCAAGTCCACAACAACCGGTTAACTAATATTGGTTAACCAACGCTATCAACGGTAAATCAACGCTATCAGGATATTGATATCCTGAAAAAATCGCAAGACGCTTAAGTTTAAGTTAAGTTATTTAACGGTTATTATAACTGCGTCTCCAGGGGTTCAATGTTTCATGAATGTTTTTAATTTCAACTTTAAAGAAATGATGCCCCACTAATCCCTGTTGGACAGATCCGCTACCTAGGACTCCACTTTGACAGACGTCTAACTTGGAATCCACATACTAGACTAAAACGACAAGAAACGGTCGTTACAGATTACTTCAAAATTAACTAGACAAACGTTCAAAGCTCCCAATTAATTACAAAAGACTCGTATACATAACTGTGATTAGACCTATTTGGACGTACGGAGTTGAGCTTTGGGGCTCCACTAAACCATCCAATTCATCTCGTATCCAATCCTTACAATCCAAAATCCTTCGAAAAATCCTCAATGCTCCTTACTTTGTCACCAATAAACTTATCCATAAAGAGCTTAATGTTCCATACGTTTCTGATTTAGCCCAAACCAGATACCTATCATTCCATAGTAAGGTTCATAACGATTCCAATCCACTAGTCTCCCAACTTGCTTCCTCCTCCATCCCCGAAAATCCTCCGAGGCGTCTGAAAAGAAGATGGCCTAGAGACCTTTTAGTGAAGACTTTATTGAAGTGCTACTAGTGAGTAGTTCTTCACAAGTTATGTACATGCCATTGTATTCACTGTCAACAAATTTACTTGTTGTATATTATTTTGAACAGTTGTATATATCAATAAATGAGAAAAAAAAATTTTAAAGATACCTATTTTTAGATTTTGTTGGATATCGCGATAATAGATCTTCACAAATAAAGTAACGATCATTAAAAATTAAATTTTGTCAAATGTCCTACGAAATGGAGTTCTTTCTTTTATGTAAAATATTACCATGAAACGTATGTTCGGAAAACATTTTAGCCACCTCTTAAAACTTGCCTTTTTAACTCTGAACGCTTAAATTAAATTAAAACTAAACATATCCGTAAAGGGAATTTAATTTCTACAACATCAAAATTAGTGATAAAACAGATGTTCAAATTTTTTCCTTAAAATTTTCCGTTTATCTCCAGTCCCACCAAACTCAAGAGAATCGAAAATATTGGTACCAACCCATCACTATTGTACTATATTCTCATTTTTGTAGAAGCTCTAGAAAAAAAAAAAAAAAAGCTTCTAGCTACTACCAGCTTATTTTAAATAGTTGAATGAAACAAAATATTGAACAGGTTGTTTCAATAAATATTTTCTAATAATATTATTTTTATATATTATAGAACATTTATTTTCTAAAACATATTGTTTATGTCCATTTTCATCGGTAACTATCATTTTGATGGCCATTAATTTTTTTTTTTTTTTTTTTTTTTTTCATTTATTGATATTTACAACTGTACAGAATAATATACAAGTAAATGTGTTGACAGTGAATGTAATGGCATGTAAATAACTTGTGAAGAACTACTCACTAGTAGCACTTCAATAAAATCTACACTAAAAGGTCTCTGGGCCATCTTCTTTTCAGACACCTCGAAGGATTATCAGGGATGGAGGAGGAAGCAAGTTGGGAGACTGGATTGGAGTGGTTATGGAGCTTACTATGGAAGGATAGGTATCTGGTTTGGGCTAACTCATTAACATATGGAATATTAAGGTCTTTATGGATAAGTATATTGGTGACAAAGTAAGGGGCATTTAGGATTTTTCGAAGGATTTTGGATTGTAAGGATTGGATAAGAGATGAATTGGATGGCTTAGTAGAGCCCCAAAGCTCAACTCCGTACGTCTAATCACAGTCATGTAAATAAGTCTTTTGTAATGAATTGGGAGGTTTGATCGTTTGTCTAGTAAATGTTGAAGTAGTCTGTAACGACGAGCAGTTTCTTGTCGCTTCAGTCTTGGCCATTAAATTTAAAATTAAAATTTTCAGAAGTAAATCATTTTTATTTTTTATATATAAGAATTTTCTGGTGAAGAAAACCTTGTTTATGGATGAAAAAATTTCCTTTAATTTTTTAATTTTTCACCATGAAAGTTTCTTCTCGTTTATATATAACAAATATAATTCAGCAAATTATTTTGGTTGTGAAAAACAGAACAACTGAGGAAGGATAAGGCTTGTTTAATTCCTCTCTTGCAGTTTTGATTCAATTGTCAATATCGAATACCCTGGTAATTATGAAAGCAGTGATTACATACAAATTACCTTAGTTTTTTATTTATTTTTTTACCTTTTCCCAAATACGAAATATTGAATGCGGTAGTTTCTTATCAGGAATTTAATGGAAAATATTTTTTGTTATATAACATTTGTCCCTAGGACCTACCATTTAGGAGCTATGTTAGTTTGAATGAAAAAAAGTACTTTTTAAGCCTCAATTTAAGCAATTTGATACTTTTAATAATAAAATGTAAGTTAAGAATAGAAATAGATCATAAATAGACATATCCATGATCTATTATTTTTTCAGGGAGGAATTGAGTTTTTTAATTATAAATTGGTAAATCCTTAGTTATTTTGTAGATTAGAATACCAGATTCGGTTGTTAAATATACTCTTTACGAATAAAAGCATATTAACATTCAAAACATTAGCTATTAGGTATTCAGAAATTCAAAACATAAACAATGTGATGCACAGATAAATTTACCAGTAATAGGGAAAACCTCTAAGTTTCTCTATTTAACACAGTAATAAGCTGACTACCCATCCGGGGTCGAGTAAATACGGAAAATGCGTATTTTCTCTCCAACAACTCAAATTTCACTCGTTGCGCCATCAGCTGTTTTTTTTTTATATATACCAATTTATTGAAATTTACAACTATACAAATATGTACATCAAGTAAATGAACTGATAACGATTACAATGACATGTAACAACTTGAAAATAGCTACTCATCAGTAGCACTTTAATAAAATTTTACGCTAGAAGATCTCTAGGTCATCTTCTTTTCAGACGCCTCGGAGGATTATCGGGAATGGAGTGGGAAGCAAGTTGAGAAAATAGGGGATTTGAGTGGTTATGGAGCTTACTATGAAAGGATAGGCATCTGGTTTGGGCTAACTCAGCAACAGATGGAACATTAAGGTCTTTATGGATAAGTTTGTTTGTGACATAGGATTTTTTCGAAGGATTTTGGATTGTAAGGATTGGATACGAGATGAATTGGATGGTTTAGTAGAGCCCATAAGCTCAACTCCGTAAGTCCAAATAGGTATAATAACAGTAATGTAAGTCTTTTGTAATGAATTGGGAGGTTTCATCGTTTGTCTAGAAGATAAATGTTTATGTTTGAACCTATGACAGCCCACTGAAAATTTCAAAATCGAGATATTTTGCCAAAACATACATATTTAGCATGCTGGCGTGGATATTTTACTGGACTTGATCAAAACATATTATATTGGTTAAATTTAATTTAAATTAAATTTAACCAGCTTTCAGATGGAAAAATGAAATTTTGAATCGAACAATTAGTTTCGGAGTTCTAGCTAATAGAGTGCCGTCAAACGTGTTTTCGCGGAAAAGTGCGACCTCAAGAGTGCTAAAATGAGGGGTGTAGAGTGCATGGAATATGCGATAGTTTTTTACTTCATAGCTTCGTTAGGAATAGTTAGAAGGTAAACAAACTAAAAGTCCTCGACCCTGGGAGATGCGTTACGATGGAGGGAGGGAAGAAGCTCCCATTTTTGGGTTTTTCGATTATATCTCGAAAATGGTAGGCTCTAGCAAATGTGCTACAGATCAAAATTAAAGCTAATTAATTTCCTATAAAATTTTTATAGGAAGCAAAATATGTATTTAATTAGTAAATTTATTGCTGTACAACTTAGATTCTGATTTATTTTCTGAGAAATGATCTTGAAAGGCACTAGAAACAAATGATTGACAAAAAGTGAGCGAAAAAATTTTTTTTTGCGAAAATTATCGATTTTCAATAACGTATATCTCGAAAACGGTTGGAATTTTGACAAATGTGTATATAAAAATTTTAAAGGAAAATTAATTAGCTTTAATTTTTATTTGTGACGTATTTCTCTAGATTTCTCTAGAGTTTTCGAGTTATCTCATTATCCATGTCAAAAATGGCATTTCATAAAAAAATAAATAATAATAATAAAAAATATATATACCACGATATATTGGCGTATCAACATTAGCTGTCACCGATATAGCGTGTATCAATATTCAAAGATCAAAAAATTGTTGGTATGGAATATCGATATTTTTCTTACAATGTCCATCCCTAGACATAGAATTTAAAACTAGAGCTGAATGCATCATAATGGTGTGAATTGCAGATAGGGTTCACAGTATATTTTCGAGTGGTAAACAGCCTTGTATACGTCCTTGTCCAAACCTGTGAGTCTATATCGACCAAGAATATTTGCTAAAAGCCACAAACCAAGACATTCGATCCATATTTCACAGTTATTTTCAGCATTTTCATTATTAACAGTTCATCCTGAAAGCACTTTAATGAAACAGACATACAAAATACAAAGCCAGCAACAGGTTGAGCCAGTCTGAAGCTTCATCACAAGCCTCTCTCCGGTCCGTTGCTACTGACAACCAATCAAGGCCTCCTGTTCGTTCAATCAAATGAGCTTAAGCCAATCAGAATCCGTTGAGAACGAAATATGAATTCCTCCTGTTCATCAGCACAAGAGAGAAACGCTAATGGACTAAGTAACCAACTGCCCAATCAAATCCGATGTTATGCGTCTAAGCCTACCCTGCAATGCATTTCGCTAACATTCTTCATCAACAAGAACATAAAGCTCAAACCTTACCTTATCCAAGGCGATACACACTATTCCATATCATTTAATTCTATGTAAACATCTCTTAACATTCTTAATTCTATTGCTATTGAACTATCGAATTATTCCTATCCAAAATCCTTAAAACCATAAGTAGATTACAGACTCTTATTAAATCTCCAACAAATCTTGACTTCATGACCTTATATCTTATTTATTCTAAAAATTATTGGCCTAACAATACAAAGGAAGTCAGTCCGTCTGTTCAGATGTCACTGAATTGTATTTAAATAAGGGATAAAAAAAAAAAAAAATTAAAAAAACTGCATTTTTATTTTGAAAAGGTTCTTGTTCTAACTTAAACTATTTTTTAGGAACATTTTTGCTAAACCTTTTATCATAAAGATCCTTCGAAAACGTATCTACTAGAACTTTTATAGTAAAAGTTCTTTCGAAAACCTTACCAAAAGAACATTTTTAGAACTTTTTAGTCGGGACTTTTAAAAATATCTCTCACCACGTATGCTGATGACACTTGTGTTTTATCATTAAACAATGATCTATTTATTGCCTTCCAGACATTCCAATCCCATATCATAAACCTTCAAGAATCCCATCAAATAACCTTTACTCTTCGTCGTAAACCTATGACTTCCTGTTCTTCAGTATCCTTTAATTATGTACCATTAATCCCCGTTGAACAGATCTGCTACCTAGGACTCCATTTGGACAAACGTCTTACTTGGAATCCACACACAAGACTAAAACGACAAGAAACTTCGACTACTCGACTACTAATATATATATGACTGTGATTAGACCAATCTGGACGTACGTATGGAGTTGAGCTTTGGGGCTCCACTAAAGCATCCAATTCTTCTCGTATCCAATCCTTACAATCCAAAATCCTTTAAAAAATCCTAAATGCTCCTTACTTCGTCACAAACAAACTTATCCACAAAGATCTTAATATACCTTATGTTTCTGACTTACCTCAAACCAGATATTTATCCTTTCATAGCAAACTCCACAATCATTCAAACCCATTAGTATCACAACTTGCTTCTCATTCCATTCCAGATAACCCTCCGAGGCGTCTGAAAAGAAGATGGCCTCGAGACCTTCTAATATAGTACCTCATTATATAGAACATTTATAAGTGCTGCTATCAATGGGTAGTTGCTTTAAAAACAAGTGAAGTGTATAATATATTTGTATATACGGTTGTAAATTTCAATTAAATAAAAAAATAAAATAAAAAAATCTCAGCTGTAAGAGAGGTTGTTTAGTTTTTTATTCTTGCCTCTTCTCCATTCTTGGTCAATTTTTATGGATTCAAAAATCATTTTAAGCACCATCCAATTGTCTTTGTCTTAGCCCACGCTTCCGAGCCGTAAGTTTACACTGGATGGACAAACACTATTTCTGTGATACACTCTGTAATTCGAGGTTCTCCCACTCAACTGTGGACGAAAGGTCCAATCTACAAAGACACAGTTGGAACATGCTACGATTTCCACTCGTACATGCTCTCTTTCAGCATCTCCTCATCACTCAACAAGTCGTGCCTTTTCTAATGTTGAAAATTATAATTTCTTATTATTTTCAAGGAAGAAGAGATTCATCAAAGAAGTCGGAAATGATGACACTAATGCCGACAGAAAGAAATATACTTCTCAGCTCTCTATCCACTATCCTCATTTTTCACGGGCAATAAAACTGTAAGTCCCTAATTACCATGTTTCTCGTTGAGTTTTCATAAAAGTATGAAAAATATAGGAAAAATGCGGATTTTTGTATTTGAGTTATTGTGATCCAAGTCCCTTGTAATATAATTGTTTTGCACTCATCATTTCTTTTCCGCCTCACTCCAAATTTCGAGCAATCAACTGTTTATTTTTTATATTCTCATTCATTTTTAATAATTTTATTTTAATACATTTTTTTCTCTTCACTTTTCATTCGAGCATGATTATGGCCTTAAACTGAAATACGAGAGACATCTAGTGGAAAGTAGAGCTGCTCACTAAAATTGCATTGTTATTTGTTTCGGATCCCAGCCATGGTAATTATTCGCTCGTATTTTTTATATACCTAGTCTGGCCAAATGTTCTGTCACACATATAAAACGCTGACCTTTGTACTGTTTTTTTTTTTTTTTTTTTTTTTTTTTTTTTTTTTTTTTTTTTTTTTCTTCTTGGTTTTAAGATTTGTTGCCCAATCCTATATAACCACCTCTGTACTGTTGGAAGTTATTATAGGCCTCGAATCTTAATCCTTTCTGTGTTTACATGATAAGGCATTGGAATAATATTAAGCTTCTCAATTAAAATATGTTTCTTGTGGTAGAAAGAGAATCATGCTCTGGTGGTAGCTCTGTCCCGCTCTGGAAAATTTCCAGGCGAGATTTTCAAGTTGCTCAGGCCATAGGGATCAGTAGGCAATTTGTTTATTGCACCTTTGATAGAATCAGGGAGGCTCACTATATCCAAGACAGGGCTCGTTCAGGTCGCCCAAGAAGTTTAAGGACAGCAGCAAAGCTTAAAGTTGTTAAGAACTGGATACTAAGAAACACTCTCCCTAAGCAAAGTGTGATGTCCCAGAAAATGAACATTCGAGTTGGATCATTGTCTCGGGTGTTGAGGGAAGACCTTGGATTACGGGTCTACTGGTAGCATACAGGACACGCCCTTAATCGACGTGTTAATCAAATTAGAAAAGAAAGGAGTAAAACACTATTGACACGGTACGTAAATGGTAAAAATCAGAAACTTATGACAAAATGTTTACAATTGAGGAAAAATTCAACCGAAAAAATGAGAGGGTATATACTAAACGTTCCCGAGAAGCCTCTCAAATTGTCAAATCACACGTTTGATGGTGTGGTGGGGAGTCAGCTGGAACGTGGTCATAAAATTATATTTTCGTGTAACTGGAGTCAACACAAGTGCCACAGTCTACCAAGACGATATTTTGAAAGGCGTTGTACTACATTTGAAGTATAGGCTGTCCAACGGAGAGCACTGGGTTTTCAACAAGATTCTGTACCAACTCAAAAAGGAAGAACCACTCAGGCATGGTTTTTGGACAATATGCCTTAGTTTATAATTTGAGAGTTTATAATTTATAGTTGAGTTTATAATTTTTAGCCCCCTCCAGCCCTGATGTCAATCCACTCGATTATAACTTGTGGGCGGAATTGGAGGCCATGGCCTACAGAAGAAGAAACAATACCCTCGACACCCTCAAGGAATCCATTATCAAGGCAATAGACGAATTTCCTATAGAAAAGGTGCCTATGGAAATTGACAAGTGACCAGAGTGAATGTTGAAATGATGTTGAAAAAATAAAATGAATAGTGCAGTACTTCATATACTAAACTTAACCGTACAGCAGTATTTTTACCATTATGCTTTTGTATTTTCAGTTGGGTGGCTTGGTTTATGTGCATAGCTAGGCCATTAAGTTGAGAATTTTTATGGTTTAATACTTGACAAATTATTTATTACCAAAGTTAACTTTAAACTTATGATTTAAAGAAATATTTGTTCAAAGCTCCCAATTAATTACAAAAGACTCATTTACATGACTGTGATTAGACTAATATGGACGTACGGAGTTGAGCTTTGGAGCTCTACTAAACCATCCAATTCATCCTGTATCCAATCCTTACAATCCAAAATCCTTCGAAAAATCCTCAATGCTCCTTACTTTGTCACCAATAAACTTATCCATAAAGATCTTAATGTTCCATATGTTGCTGATTTAGCCCAAACCAGATATCAATCCTTTCATAGTAAGCTCCATAACCACTCAAATCCCCTAGTTTCTCAACTTGCTTCCCACTCAATTCCCGATAATCCTCCGAGACGTCTGAAAAGAAGATGGCCCAGAGATCTTCTTGAGTAGATTCTTTTATTTTTTACTGAAGTGCTACTGATGAGTAGTTCTTCTCAAGTTTTGGCATGTTATTGTAAACTTTTTTTTTAACACATTTACTTGATGTATACTTGTACAGTTGTAAATTTCAATAAATTGATTTAAAAAGAAAAAAAAAAAATGAAATATTTCAGTAATAAATATGAGATAATGTATTCTGAATAGTTAAAAGGTGCAATGAAAATAGAAAAGCAAAATTAAAACTAATTTACAATTTACCAATATATATTATTATATATTTTAACATTTATAATTTTTGTTTACATGTGTAAATGTTATATACTAGTAAAATATTTACCCAAGCCGTATACATCAATATAAGTAATAAACAACTTGCGACAAAAACACAATTTATTTTTATTTAAAAAACATTATAAGAATACTATATGTTATAGAAAATATATTTGTGTAACAGGTAAGATATAACATTGAACAATCTTGGAGAAGCAGTATCAATAAAGTAACCCCTGTATCTAAAAAGGTGTTAAATCATTTAACTTAATACAATAATTATGTTGTACACAAGCAGTAGTGTTGGTCCAGATTTGCAAAGTTACTTCGGCTTTGGAAACAATTCAAACAAGTGATTAAACACTTATAATATAGTGATTACAATGTACTTTATATTCATAAACATTTAAAAGCATCCAACTAGGAGGTATCTCAAGGTATATTATATAAAAATAAAATATTCCTTTTACCTTTACATGAAACACTAATATCTCCAAAAATATCAGCCCACCATTTTTTGAGATCTTTAATTTTGTTCTGTAACATACATTGAATACTCATGGTATATTGCTAAATATGCAAGAAGTAAGCATCAATGAAAATATTTATTTTCATTACGAACCACTTTTAGTGTTAGTCTCTGCCCATTCTCATGATAATAATAAATTATATATAATTGTAGCTATATTAGGAATGAAAACCTTTTTTTTCAAAAATGGTTGCTGCTAAAGAAAATTCTTCAGAACTTGTCGAAGCAAGTGTGTGAATTACCTCAAAACATGACCATTTTTCTTACTGATTTTCACAGTACATAACTCACTAATAATAAAATCATCAAATAGGCTTATTTGGGACTTTATAATACTTGGTTCATTACATCATTTAGAACACAATCATCTTTATTTGAAGTGTAGTACTTTCTTTGTATGTCTTGTAGAATGTTATTGTTAATGTGTTCGTATAATGTGTGGTTTTTGATATTTGTTTTTATTCAATTGATTTTACAAAAAATTGTCAACTAAGAATAAATATACAAGTAGGAAGAAAAATGTGTTATGACAAAATTTGGCATATAATTTCCAATTTATTCTCATATTAAAAACCAAAACATGTTTCAGAAATCAGTGCCTACCTCAGGTCACATAATGATAATAGACTTATATCTGCATAGATACACTATGCTATTTTAAAATAATTTAATTATAATTTTATGATAGATTTATTGTAAACAATTTTACGACTGTTAAGGTTTTATTTCACATTTGGATGAGGTAGTGTCCCGAAATATGTCAATTTGTTTTATAGTATGATAACAAAGAGGAGATTTTTTGCCAAATTTGTTTATACCTATATCAACTAACTTAATAGGCATTGTAACTTGATTAACAGCGATTCCAAGATTCCAATAGATATCTATTTCCTAATTTAAAACAGCATTGCACTAACTTAAAATTTTAATTGAAAAGATTTATTTGTTGACAGTAAATATGACTGTGAAGATAATTTAGGGATCAGTCAAATACAAAAAAATTAGAATATGAAATAATAAATCATTATTTTTTATTTTATTTGCAGATGCTTCAGCCGTAACATTGATGGATACCATCAGAAATGTGGTTATAAAAAACATTATTATTATCTGGCATTACGACTCACTGGTTGAGTCTCACAAGGGGAGGACACACTCAGTCTCTCACGGATCTTGTTGGCAATTTTTTTGGAGGTTCCTGGTCAAAAAATATTAGACACATATTTTGCCGTTCCGACCAATGGGCCCTAGAAGCCGAGAAAAAAAATAAAATAGCATTAAAATAATTTATTTTTTATCTCGAGTTTAAAAAATGATATCGACATGATTCTTGCACCAAGATTTTCAGTTTTGATTGCGAATCAAAGGAAAAATACAGTCGCTCCATAGATTTTGGTTTAGGTTAATTAAATTCTAAAAAAATGATTAGTTTTTCAAGCAAACTACCTCTATAGATTTTTTCACACAAAAATTGAGGTCAGATTCTAATTCAGCACCCTCAAAAACATTAAAAAACGGTTATTCAACAAAATCAAAAAATATCATTTTTTTCACCCTCTTCCAGGAAAATGAAATTTTAAAACCGATTATTGGTTACATACCTTTAAATCGTCATTACTTTGTCATGCAATTCACTAGTTGGCATCGCTGGAAAGAGGAGGGTCTCAGCTTTCTTTTGATGTATATAAATGTAAAATTCGATGAACAAAAACCTATTAAAAAAATTGGAAAATCCGAAAAACATTTTGATTTTTAACTTGAGTTTGAAACCAGATAGGATGATGAAACCAAATACATTTCAAGCGTATTTTGTGTAAAAAAATAAAGTTGATACGTAAAACCGTCTAAGCGTAATTCACGTTTTTATCAATTTAAACAAAAGTTGCCTACCATTTTGGTCAGGCAAACTTTGAAGCTTACAAACTTTTATTTTTCTATTTGGATGAAATTTCGTATTTAAGGGTTCTCTTGAATGCTGAATTCGAATCCGATATCGGTTCTTGTGAAAAAATTATATTGAATATACTTCACTTGAAAAATTTTAGCTTTTACACTGTAAAATGTGATAGAAAATTCTTTTAGCCCTAGAATTCCATCTCAACACCCTCAAAACTCAGGAAACGTATGTATATATATATAGATATCAATAAAAAAAAAAATATATATATATATATATATATATATATATATATATATATATATATGTATGTAACCAATAATCGGTTTTAAAATTTCATTTTCCTGGAAGAGGGTGAAAAAAATGATATTTTTTGATTTTGTTGAATAACCGTTTTTTAATGTTTTTGAGGGTGCTGAATTAGAATCTGACCTCAATTTTTGTTTGAAAAAATCTATAGAGGTAGTTTGCTTGAAAAACTAATCATTTTTTTAGAATTTAATTAACCTAAACCAAAATCTATGGAGCGACTGTATTTTTCCTTTAATTCGCAATCAAAACTGAAAATCTTGGTGCAAGAATCATGTCGATATCATTTTTTAAACTCGAGATAAAAAATAAATTAGTTTAATGCTATTTATTTTTTTTTCTCGGCTTCTAGGGCCCATTGGTCGGAACGGCAAAATACGTGTCTAATATTTTTTGACCAGGAACCTCCAAAAAAATTGCCAACAAGATCCGTGAGAGACTGAGTGTGTCCTCCCCTTGTTAGTCTATTCAAGCATAGACTGCCAATTTTCTCTATTATGTGATGCTACCCTCCAGTTTCTGAAACCAAGCAATGATCTCCCATCAGCAGCCTCACACTCTTTCATTAAAACATCAGGTAAAAAGTAGAGAATATAAAAAAAGGAACAAATTTATATATTTGGAGATGAGGAATAAAAAAAAACAAACAATTATCCACTCATTAGCCAATATATAAGTTCTAATTTTATATTAATATTATCTTTAACTTTTTAAAATATTTATAATTGGATGAAAAATAATTATAGTTAAAACAATGGTTTTGCTCATATAGCATGTCAATAAAAAGAAGAAAAAGCCTAATCTACCCAATTGTCCCTGAAGAAGTTGGAAAGCGCCTGTGATACTTAGAACCCTGAGGGTAAATCCAAGTGCCCCTCTATATCAGAGAACATAATTATATTATAATAAAAGCACGCCGGGGATGAAAAGAAACCATGAATAATCCAATGGACGATCATTTTATTTGGCAGGTGGGGACTAAGTCAACAAGACCGAATTTCAACCTCTTGATCTCAGAAACGAGGAATAAAGGAAATAAAGGGGCAAGGGTGAAAATCCCTTTTATTTAATAAGGGATTCTAATTGAACCTTATAAAGAGCACTGGAGTCTTCCTTTATGTGACTTTTTCATTTGTGAAAATTGGAAATCATTATTTTTGACAAACGAAATAAGAAGAGCCAACCTTTTTTTTTTTTTTTTTTTTTTTTTTTTTTTGAGATATTTTAACGTTCAGCGATTATTTTCACCTATCAGTATTTGTTTGAGCTCCCATTATTAAATTCCAACTAACCCCAAAGCACATGTGAATATTCTTTGGTCTAAAAATTCTTTAGTTCAAAACAGTTAGTATTTGATGGGATAAAATGGAAATTAATTCTAACATTAATTTGAATGGATATTAAGAATAAGAAGAAAATGAACTTTATTCTGGGACAACTTGTCCCCTCAGAGTAACAAAAGAGTGCAATACATAGGGCAATCGCCTAGCTATGATAATTAATTATAATAAATACTAATAAAAATTGTTTAATAATTGAATTATGAGTTAAAAAATAAATGATAAATCTTGTAAAAGGATACATCTTAGGTATACTATTATAGTGTATATAGCATAAATATTCATGTTTTACATTTTCTCGGAAGATTGAAGATCCAGGAGGTAAAGAAATAGATGATGTTTAAAGGAAGTAAGAGTCGAATTGATATGGGCAATGGATTCCATAAAGAGGAAGCGCGGATAATAAAGGATTTTTCGAAGGATGCAGTTCGATGCGCAGGAGTGTACAGGTTGATGGGTTGGGTTCAAGTATTTAAGATATTAGTGGGATACGTTCAAGCTAGGTTTAGTTGTAATAAACTTGGGCATTGAAATAATTAAGGATATAGTTATTTGTGACGAAGTACAGAGTATCGAGGATATATTCAAAGGATTTTAGACTGTAAGGATTGGATACGAGATGAAATAGATAGCTTAGTGGAACCTCTAAGCTCGACTCCTTATGTCCAAATAGGTCTGATTATAGTCATTTAGATGAGCAATCGTTACCTAATCTTGCCTAATGTTTTGTTCGGCAATCAAATGTTTTGTTTAAAAAATTTTTTTATAATAAAATGAAATAAAAAAAAATAGAATGTTTGCTTGACCAAGATTCGTGTACTTGTTAGTACACTAGTCTATAGATCACCCCTCCTAGGACGGAATCTTCCATACAGAAGACCAGCATCCACAACTTTAGCGGTGATTCAAGAAATTAAACCGTTCCAATTTATAATTTACGTGAATATTGAAAATTAATTAGGAGGTTTGTAAATTCTATTAGAAATCAATGTTCCTTCACCCGGAGGAAATAAAATCCTTTAAGATAGTATATGGAAGTGCCTACAAGTCATATACAAAAAAATAATTTATTATGGAATCGTAAGATAGTTTCAGAAGAATTCTTTAAAAAAATGTTAATTTTAAACGGCTGCTGCTATCTGTCGGTAAAACCGGTAACCTTCACGAAGTGAGTCATCATAACCTAGTAAAGAAATCACATCCTAATATAATTTTCTATTGTACCAACTAAATAGAAAACACACATATTTCTCTGATATTTACTTATAACCTTTGAAGAAAAGATATTTCATTTTTCATATAAAAATACTTAAGGTATTATAATAAACATTTTAACGCGGTAATAGCTGCAACAGGATTTAAAAACCTTAAATGGAAGGTTTATTTCTTTTAATATTATTGAGATGTCTAGTATGATTGACATAAGTTCTTCTGAAGAAGTAAATAAAGAACAAACGTAAAAACGTAATAAAGTGCCAACGTTTCTGGGAATACTTTCAGCGTTTATCGAAAAGTAGTTTTAAAATGAAATTTTATGGAATGCTGAACGTAAGAAAATTTCTTATATTTATCTGTTTATTGATATTTACAACTGTATACAATATATAATACAATGTAATTGTGCGGAAAAATTATTGCAATATGTCAAAAACTTACAATGGAGTAGATCATCAGACCTTATATAAGAAAATTTGATTTAATTCTGTGAAACAGCGCGATTAAAACCAAAACCAGACAGTTTTGGAGTTAAAGAGAAAAGTGAGCCAAAATAAAAACTTGGATTTCACAACATTACGCGGTTTTCAGCCTGCTGGCATGGGTACTTTACGGATCTTGGTTAAAATTTTATAAATGGATTTTGATAGTAAATTCAATCAGTTTTCAGATTGGAAAAAAGAAATTTTCGATCGAGCAACTAGTTTCGTAGTTATAGCCAAGAGAGTATTGACAACCCTGTTTTCACGAAGTGCGACTTACCGCATCTTAGCCAATCTTTGAGTTCGTGCAGTAGGCAAACCCTTGTACCGATTTTAATGTTAAATGAGATCAATCTACGTTTTACTTACGGTGCTTTCGTTTTCGAGATACAAGCCGGAGAAAGTACCAACATTTAATCAACAATCAATTTTTATTTCTATCGACATAGCACAGAGTAGGAATAGGCAAATTTAGTCTTTTAAAATCCCATCTTGCCCTAAATTTAATGGTCTACAATTTTTTTATATAAGACTACTAGATTGGATTAGCAGTTTTTGTGTTATAGACTATTAAACATGATCAAAACTAACTTTTTGATAAATTTGGCCGAATTCGTCGATTTTTTACAATCAATTGTGGATAAACGCCTGAACCAAATCCAACTTTTGAATGTCTTTAGACGCACAATTTAATAAACTAATTTTGTAAATAACATATTTTTGTTGGAACAAATAGTTTTGAAGTTATATATTAGAGTGCATGAAATATGCGATAATTTTTGACTTCACAGCTTCGTTAGGAATAGTTATAAGGTTAATATACTAAAAGTCGCTGGGGGGTGAGCTTACGGTGAGGGGAGGGGAGAAGGTCCCGTTTTTGAGTTTTTCGATTATATCTCGAAAATGGTAGGCTCTAGCAAATGTGCTACAGATCAAAATTAAAGCTAATTAAATTTCCTATAAAATTGTTGTTATACATAATTAACTTTCAACGGTTTTTGACATATATGTTATTAAAACTCTAATTGTTTTCAAGAAAAAAAATAATATTACCTCACTTTTTGTCAAGCATTTACTTCAAGCGCCAAAAACTTATAAATGAAATTAAAGTAAATTTAATGCCCTACAACTTATATTTTGACATTTTTTTTTAGAAACGATCGTGGAAGGCACTAGAAGCAAATGTTCGACAAAAAGTGAGGGGAAAATTATTTTTAACTTGAATTATTATTATTTTTTTTTTTTTTTTGTTTTGGCGAAAATTATCGATTTTGATTGGTATTGCTGGAAAGAGAGGAGTCTCAGTTTTTTTTTTTTATGTATACAAATACGAAATTCGATTAAAAAAAGGTTAACAAAAACCTATTTGAAAAGTTGGAAAATCCGAAATACATTTTGATTTTTAACTTGAGTTTGAAGCCAGATAAGAAAATGAAATTAAACACATTTCAAGCGTATTACCACCCTATATCTTATGCAAAAAAGTAAAAGTACTTTTTACGATCTAACCGTAATTCAAGGTTTTATCAATTTAAATTTTTTTTTTTTTAAAATTACCATTTATTTGGTCAGTCAAATTTTGAAGGTTACGATTTTTTATTTTTCTATTTTGATGAAATTTCGTATTTTAGGGTTCTTCTGAATGCTGAATTAGAATATGACCTCATTTTTGTGTAAAAAAAAAAATCTATAAGGGTAGTCTCCTAGAAGATCTATTCATTTTTATGAATTTAATAAGCCTAAACCAAAACCTATGAAGCACCTGTATTTTTCCTTAAATCTCCACTGAAAAATTCACAATAGTGTCGCCCAGTTAATATGTTATTTTATGCTATGAGACACTGGCCTAGAAACAAGTAACAGTTATTTTGTAACAAGTATTTGTAACAGATATTTTTTGGACCTGTATCTGTCGTCTCTGTTACTGAAAAATATTGGTTTAGACCATCCCTACCAAGAACGATAACGGCTGTCGCAAAACTTTGTACCGCATCACGTCAGCAACTGTTCGGCAACATGGTACATGTTAGGTCCATACCCTAAAGATACCCAGGCTTGTATACTTTTGCCATGCATCCTCCTTGAATTATATGATCGATCCTACCTCCCCCTCATGGCGGACACCTCCGCCATTTTGAGGACCCCCTCGCCGAAGTGATCCTGCCTCCCCCGGGAATCAAGTGAACCACCCGCCGAGGACGAGGGCACTTAATCAAAGAGACCTAATGGTTGGGTTAGCGCTGAATCATCATCATCATTCCAGCCAGCTCTCGTCGATAAGTGAGTTGCCTAGTCCAGCTGTCGTCTTCCTAATCCTCAGTACAATCTACTCAGAACTCCTGATAAATTTTACAAACACTCCCCGACAAACGTGTAGTTTTGTTTGTGTAGTCCCCGAATTTTTCCAGTTATTATTTTTATAAAATGTAATAGTTTAACCAGAGCTATTAAGAAATGTTTTAAACACACAGATACTTCGATTTGAATTCTGATTCTCATTTATCACGAAATATCAAAAACATTAATATTTACATGCGACAAAACTAGGCCAGTCTCAGTTCTTGTCTAAATCTCGTTCGAAGCACAATGTTATAAAACATTACGTCTTTGTGTTTCATCAAATCAAACAATACCAAGGGGAAAAGAGTTGTTAGAGGGTGAAATGTACGTAACTAAAACATTATGTCATAGTTGTGAGGAGAAGGACGATGACTGATTCTCCTCACAAGTGTGGTTCGGTGGCCCTGAAGAAGACCTGCAACGCAGGTTGAAACGTTGGCCCGTATTAAAGGATTCTTCTTTGACGTGGTGTTATTATGTCATAGAAATTGGAAAATGCTCCTTAAAGTCAAAATTCAGTATGTGATTTTATTAAAAAAAAAAATTAGTCGTTTCGGTCGTCTGGAGGGCTTCACCCCCAAGCCCCCCCCCCCTTGGTTGTGCTAGTCCTCCCATAGTTTTTCCTAAATTTTTCTTTATTCGGGCATGATCCTGATTTTCTCATAAGTAGCCATTGGTTGATATGAAGAGTAAATTCTTTAGCTGGCCTATCCAGTGGTATTACACTTCTTGTGAATGTGCAATATGAAATTCAAATCTTATTATATGGGGTACAGGCGATTCTATCAGCTGGCTTGTTTAGAATATTACTCCACCATTATATAAGGCATTTAAATATTTTTAGGATTATTTTCACTTAACCTGTTTCTAGTCTTACCTAATAGCCTGGAGTATCGTAAGGTAAACACAATTTTATTAACACATTTTAAGAAGTTCGACTCTACTTTCTGAAGTACCTCTAGGTACCTTAATGCCAAAACATTCGAATGCCTAACAAGAGACTAGGCAATCTTCGTACGAGTATTACAACGAGAAGGAATTGGAATCGGATGCGGAGAACGTTCGACTACGAAACGAATCGCCGTTACCAATTTGTAATGGAGAAGGGTTTACAACTGTACAGTAATGCATTTAGTAAATTAGTGGACCAGTGAAATACATGGCATGTCAATGATTGTAAAGCAACTTGGAAGGTCCCTAGGTCCTCTACTTTTCAGATGCCACGGAGTGTAATCGAAAATTGAAGGAGAAGCAAGTTGAGAGATTTTCGGATTTGAATGGATACAGAGCCTAACATGAAATTCCATCGCAACCTTTCCAACCATCCCAACCCTCTGGCTCAATCATTACCCACTTCCACACATCCTGATAACCCCCCCCCCCCCCCCACTGACTAAAACGGCAGTGGCCCCGAGAGCTTTTGTAAAATGTATTTATTTTGGTATTCATGCCCTGAGTAGATTATACTAGTAGTAGAATGTACTATAGCGCTCTCACTTAGCCTCTATTGGGTATTTTTACACCAGTGACGCAGCTGATAGAGAAGAGCTGGGACCTCTTTGTATCCGGCTTGTCTCTCCATAAGTGGAGGGACGGGTCTGGCTGGGGAGATTCCTAGGATGAGTGTGTATTGTAAATAAAGTACGATTGTGTTTTTAACTTTTAATTTAATTTTGTTTTATTTTTTATTATTACTACTATTTATTTACTATTGTTATTTTTTATTTATTTATTTTATTTTTATTCTTTTCATTTTACTATTTAACTTTATTTATATGTATATTGTATATTTTATATTGTTTATGTATAGCAATTTTCTATATTCTTTTTTTTTATATATTATATATATATATATATATATATATATATATTCTCTCTTTGTACATAGTGGGTGAATGCAATCATACGACATCTATATTACATATTGCCCACGTTTGTAGCAGATTGTAATAATTACTCAATAAAAATTATTTAAAAAAAAAAAAAATTTAAAAGGATTAAAATTCCTACCCTGTGGTCAGAATCCATGCCCAACCGCCAGTTGTTTCTCCGAAATAAGGGCACCCACTTTATAGAAACTGGATGTGTTCCAAAGGGTTTTCCCAACCAATAAGTCAATCATATTAAACATCTATTAGTAACAGTCAGGAAATATATCCTTGCATACATTGAGGTATGTTGTATGGACTACAACTAATAATTGCAATACTTGAAAAATGAAGACTTTTATAATTACCGAGGATTACAATTTCACAAATGAAATAAATATAATCAGACAATAACACAATTTGATAATAATTTTTTGCTATTTTTAAGATTTTTTTTGTAACCGAATGAATATTATTATTCATTTCAATTTGGTTTTCGAGCCCAAATACACCATTAAAACAACATCCAGAGAAATATCAGTGCTTCCTCTCATCTACAGTATTTAGTAAAAGGTTTTATTAACATTTGCGATTTCTTAAATAATACGAGAAAACCAAAGCGTTTGGATTATTTATCATTCAATTCTTTAGTGAAGGAAGGAGTATTTAATACATTATTAAAATTGTAATTTGAATTCTTTTCTTGTACATTATTTAAAATGTAATTAACTTATATATTATATGTTGCAGATAATAAATGTTTTTTTTCTGTTTACTGATTCATCTGTTGGTTAATAATTGTTGTTCTTACAGTTTTGCTTTGATTACTTTATTTTTTATTTAATAGCGTATCACTTTTAGATTGTGGTATAGGTATCAAGAATCGATTGTTTGTTATCGGTACCGGAATCGACGATCGAATAATGTTGAATGAATAATATATATAGAAGTTAAGTTCGCTCAGAAGAAAAACATAAAAAAAAAGGAAATTAAGGAGCTGAATAACACTCACGAATACTGGAAAAAGACTAACTTTATTGTCTAGCAATCCTCTTTATATACATTCTGGTGGTTGTTTAGGATTAAGCTGGGAATTAGGATGTATATTATTCCCCTATACACCTTAACTCCCCCCCACCAATTTACGAACAATCCTCGTAAACTCCTACACAGGCCAAACAACCAACCGCATTAAAATATACAAAAATCAATGTTACAAATAACCAAAAAAAAAAAAAAAATCACTTCTGTCCTTAACTTAAACTTTCACCATGCTTTGACAGATCTTTACATATCTCCTTCAGTACAAAACTAAAATACAACAAACAAAACAACAAAAAAAAACTGTTACACTTCTTCTAATTTTCTTTTTTACATTATCTACTATTTACACAAGTTCCTTTGCATGGAAAAGAGAATACCCCTCGCACTTCGACTAATGACCACAAGAAAGAGTAATACGAGAACGATCAATACGAATGAGAATAATAAACAGTAATAATGAAACACAAGAAAAATTAACGATAATCAACTAGAAACGACTCAGTGCAACAAAAGAAACGAGAACAACCACTTAACGTATAAAACGATAGAAACGAGATAAACGATTGGAATGAGATAAACGATAGAAACGAGAAAAACGAGAAAACGAAAAAATTACTTTAGCGGGATCTTTAGTTGTTCCAGATGCACCGTCCTTAGCTTCCGGGGATCTTGCATACTCTGAATGGTGACAACATAATGTTCCAGAATGGCAACGACTTTAAAGGGCCCATCATAACGTATATCTTCCTTGCTCCGGTTCGACACTACCTTCCTGTACACAATAGTTCCAATTGCGACCCTTTCCATCCTATCGCGAACCCTGAGATTCTCCCGAATCACCCTCCTACTTTTTTCCTCACTGAGCCTCTTACGCGCTCTCTCCCATCTGGGTCCAAGTGCCACTTTGTTTGCCACCAACGTCTCCGCGAACTCCTCATCCACTACTGCCCCACGGGTATCCCTCCTACATTCTCGAAGACCAAATAGCATTTCAAACGGCGAAAAACCCGTAGCTGTATGAATAGAATGATTATACGCCACTATTGCCTTAGGCATTGCCATACCCGCCTCGATCCCCTTTTCCGCGTAAAAGACGCGAAGGTGGTCCCCCAGCGTACTGTGTAAGCGTTCGACCGCCCCTCGGCCCTTCGGGTGTCCTTGAGTATTCAGATGCCATGCCACATCTAACTTCCGCATCTCCGACCTGACACTGACATTGTCAAATTCCCGGCCCCCGTCCGAAGTTATCCTCTCCGGTACTCCATAAAATTGAAACCAGATTCGAAGGGCGTCAAGCACCGCCTCAGCCGACCTATTCTCTACCGGGTATACCAACGCTATTTTACTAAAAATATCTAAGACGGTTACCCATTTATAACCTTTCCATGTGAAAGTGTCTATTTGTAAGTCCGTCAGTGGTCCTATTGGTGTTTCCGTCTCTTCCTGTCTTCCGTTTGGAGGGTGTCGATCGTATTTCGTCCTGTTGCAAATTTCACATGATTGTATCACTTCCTCTATCGTCTTCCTCATTTTCACCCAAAAATACTTCCGCTTTAGTGCCTGTAAAGTCTCCTGTACTCCCCGGTGATTTGTTTTGCCCTGGTGATACGCTACCGTGACCTCCTTTTGCCGATCCACCTCCTTTACCGTTTCCACCATAAGCTTACACCGTACAAAATTCCTGTCCAGCCCTATCCTCTCCGTCCTCCACAACCGTTTTACCTTCTCCCACACAACCGCATTTCCAATATACAAATAAAAAGTTTTCCCCGGTCGAGACTCATCTTTTAGAACTTTACTAATCAATTCTTCCAAAACTCCTGGTTCCGACCAAACCGTGGTTATATGAAATCTTCCCTCCCTTCTATACTCAGCCTTTGTCAGTCCTGTAGTTTTAGTTTTCCAAATTATCTGGTTATGTTTTTCGTTAAAGATGTCCTCAATTTCCTCCATCTCTACTGATCTATCCCCCTCCGAATTGTCCTCTCGTACTGTTTCCCCTTCGTCTTCCGTTACTTCTGACTCCCGCTCCCCTTCTCCTTCCGGTGTCCACTCCCGAATACTCCCCGGCTTCCTGCTCTATTGCATTTACTTGTAAAGCCCGCGATAGCCAGTCGGCCATAATATTCTCCTTTCCTGGCTTATACACTACCTCCATATTATATTGATTCAGGAACTCCTTCCAACGGGTGACACGCGCCGACGATTCTTTTAACTTCCCTACCCACATTAGGGGACGGTGGTCCGTGTGAACTTCGAATTTCCGCCCGAATACATATGGCCTGAAGTGCTTGATGGCCCATACTATTCCTAGCAACTCCCTCTCCAACGCGCTATATCGCGCCTCCGTATCTGTGAGTTGCCTACTAGCATATGCCACCGGTTGCTCCCATTTTTCGCCCTCCTGTGACAGTACGGCCCCCAATGCGTATTCGCTTGCGTCCGTCGTAACAGTAAATGTCTTGGAAAAGTCCGGGAACACAAGTACCGGTTCTTTTTGGCGTCTGTCCATGCACGTCCGTATGTTTTGCTCAATTTCCGGCGTGATAACTATTCGTTTTCCCTTCTTCAACAAGTCGTTCAAAGGTACCAGGTATCGTGCCATTTCCAGGACAAACCGTCTGTAATAGTTAAGCGTCCCAAGTAGTCTCCGTATGCCTCTCACGTCTGTCGGTATGGCCATTCTCCTTATCGCTTCCACCTTCTTTATGTCCGGTCTTACCCCCTCTTTTGAAATGGTATGTCCCAAGAAGTTAATTCGGTCTTGTCCCAGGATCGATTTTTCTAGCGACAGTTTCAGTCCAAATTGTCTCAAGCGGTCAAACACCCGTCTTAGGTCCTGTACATGTCCTGTCTCGTCTTTACTGAATATCAGTAAGTCTTCCATGTACACCTGACAGCTGGCCTCATCCAACCCTCGCAGAAATTCGTCCATCATCCTTTGGAACGTTATAGGGGCGTTTTTCAATCCGAAGGGCATCCTGGTGAACTCGTAATGGCCCCTTTCAAACGTGAACGCGGTCTTATGCTGATCTCTTGGGTGCATTCTGATCTGATGATACCCCGCCTTCAGGTCTAACGTGCTAAACACCGTCGCGCCACCCAACCGATCCAGTATATCCTCAAATCTCGGAATGGGATACTTTTCATCTACCGTATTCTCGTTCAGTTTCCGAAAGTCCCACCACCACCCTGTACTTTTCACGAGTTCCCTCTTCGCTCTTTTTCTTAACCGCCCATAAGGGACTGTTGTATGGGGAGGTACTATTAACTATAATACCCTGACTCTTTAGACTCTCCAATTCCTCCCTGATGTGCTGGCGCAACGCCAGGGGATACCTTCTTTCTTTCACGAATGTCACCCTGTCTTGTTTTAGCGGGATCTCGTGTACAGTCTCCCCTGTCACACTCAGTATTTCCCCTTCTTTAAAAAAGATATCGGAATACTCGTCTTTTAATGACTGCCGCCAATCTCCCTTCCGATTGATCACCCCGACCACAGCTCGTCCCCCTTCTCGATCCCTCTCACATGTGTAAACCTTTTTCCCAATACGGAACACCCATCGATCGCCATTCCCCTTAATCCTGGTCCCTATCTTCCCTAAAAGGTCACACCCGATGATACCCCCGTATTCGCGAGGCATGTCTTCCACTAAGTGCACCGCTAGTTTTTCCTTCTCCTTCCCCCACGTACTTAATCCTATCTCCGCTTCCCCCTCTACTCTACAGGGCCCACTCAGCGTAATTAATTTACAACTACACGGTTGTACTCGGGGTATCCTCTCCTCTTTACATGAATTTCTTATAACCTCTTTACACATTATTGTATTCGAACTTCGCGTGTCAACCAGACACCACACACCCTTCGCAATTTTTATAATAGGCAACCCTCCACTTATGCTCTTAACACTATTTACCACCACTCGGTTGCCCCTCTTTTTGCACTCACCTCATACCTCCTCGCGCGCTCTCCTCTCCGCCGCCGTCCTTCGCTCCCCGCTCCTCCTGTCTGGCGTGCTCCTACCCCTGGTTCCACTTCTTCATCTCCTTCCGTCTCCGAAGTCTCCGATGATCTCGTGGATTCCGAAGGACGTCTACTTCTCCTCCATACTCGCTGGGCGTTTACCTCCATCGGCTCCCCCTGGTTCGCTCCTCTACGTCTATTGATGTAGGGGCACTGTCTCGCGATGTGACCTTCTGTGCCACATTCGAAACACCTTGTGCGGGGACATGTGCGCTACCAAATGACCCGGTTTCCCGCATCCATGGCATTTTCTTTCTTCCCTCCTCCACGTCTTCTTATCCGTTCCTTGCCTTCTTTCCCGCATCATCGGACAATCCCGACCTCCGAAATCCGTTTCCCTTCTTCTCCATGGGTCTCCTCGTGGTTGCGAGCTTCTACCTCCGTCGGTCCGTTTGTAGGTAACCCTACTCCATCCGTCTTCCTTCCGAACTTCTTCATCTCGAGCGCTGGAGTCCACCATTTCTCTAGCACACTCCACGAAAGTCTTGTCCCTCCGAAGCCCTTCCTTTTTACCTGTCTCCTTTGCAAGCTGAACCTTTAGAATGGTTGATAGAAACGCCATTCTCGCTTCCACCTCCGCTGCTTCTGTCGTCTCCCTCATCTTCTCGGTAATTATGTTAAAATGAGCCAACAGCGATCCCGCATATTGCCCATTAGATTGATGATGCCTCCTAGCTTCCCGAAACATTCGGAAGATGTCCTCTTCCGGGGTCCAACGACCGCCCCCGAACGCCTTCTTGAGTCGATCCTTCACCACGACCCATGGTGTGTCTTCATCCGCTTGAATTACATTGAGTATGCCGCGCTTGACTCGGCACACTAACGTTGCTCTTAGTGCGCAGGCATCCACTGGATCTAGAAGATTCTCGCCCATCTTTGCTTCTATTCTAGCCATCACTCTATCTCCTCCCTTTAAGAAGTGATTCAGCTCCCCAGTCTCTCCATCGTACCTCTCGATATCAGCTATTGCCCTCCTTAAATCTTGCGACATTGCTGTTTTGAGCTTCAGCAATTCTAAAGCATTTGCTTGGGCCGCTGCCATATTCGCATGAGCTGCTGCTAAAGTTTCTGGTGGTAGAGGCTGCAACTCCGACTGAACTTCGAACGATGGCGGCTTTAAAATGTTCTTATTTTCCATCCAGAATTTAGTTTAATAATTTGAGAGATAAGAAGCGTAAGAACAACTTGGATGATACTGATGTTCACAAAAATGTTTAGCGGGAAAAAAATTTTAAAAAATAAACTCACCAAGAGAATATGTTCAAGCGCTCCCGGGTTTCGGCACCAGTTAAGTTCGCTCAGAACAAAAACATAAAAAAAAAGAAATTAGTGAGCTGAATAACACTCACGAGTACTGGAAAAAGACTAACTTTATTGTCTAGCAATCCTCTTTATATACATTCTGGTGGTTGTTTGGTATTAAGTTGGGAATTAGGATATATAGGGAACATTTTATATATAGGGTAAAAGACCCAATAGTGGACACTGACCCAATAGTGGCCACTTGGAGTTTTAAATGCTAATAATAAGGTTTATGGAGGTCCAATCAAGTTTGCCAAGCAAGGTTAGTAGTGTCCTCTACAGTTGATGTGGTATACCAGGAATGGCGTAAGGAACCATGGGAAAACCAACCTTTGCCTTTGCACTTGGCGTCTTCTGTTTAAAGCTGAACTTGGCTCTACACCTGTTGGATTTGCTAAAGAGGTAAGCGAACACATTTATTTTTTTCACACTTAAATGTTGATAAATTTCAAATATTCAAGATATCTACTATACTTATAGAATAGAATGTTTTCTTTGCGTTTTCCGTATTTTGTTTCGCGTTAAACAATTTCTTGTTGCGGTAAGATTAGGTGTCCACTAATGATTCGATATAAGATTCGTGTTTAAATAGTGGACAACCCCTGTACACTAATGGTGCTTTCGATTATATTTTATTATATTTATATTATTATATACGCGGAAAGCGGGTGGATGACATGCGCTCTTTTCTACGAATACTTCTCGCCTTATAACGCAACACGAAAATGTTTGGCCCAATGTTCGCCGAATCTGTTTCGTGTTATGTCATAACACATAACACGAAACAACGAAGAAACAGTTCTCTGTCAACGTTTTTAATCCCGGTACAAACTTCCAAGGCCTCTAGTTTTCGGGGCATCTGGGAATGAAAAATATCTATTTCCTAACTCAATTGATGTCCCACGGTAATTTTATTGAATAAACTCGTTCTGATTGATACAGAATTCTTAGTTCTTATTATACCTACTAATTTATTTTATATTTACTTATGAATATGAATATTTATTTACAGTTGAAATCTTTGATATTTAATTAATAAATTATACGTGCATAATAAGTACTTCCTTAATTTATTTTCTGTCCTTCTACACAAATATAGGACAAGAATGTTGTTCTACATGAGCCATTATTCTGATAAATGTACATAAAGTACAAATAAGACTCTTAAGTTATCTTACAATAAAGAATTTATAGTGTCCACTATTGGCGCATGGGTGTATCCACTATTCAAATTTTTTCAATTTTATGTGTCCACTAATCATGCAAATTGGTCCTTCGGGATAATAAATTTTAAAAATATATCCAATTCATAGTTTGCATTTTTGGGAAAAGTTTTGCTTTCTTAGAGGGTTTGTGCATATGCAACTACTTCTCAGTAACATTTGAGGGCTATAATAAACCCAGGACAGTTCAAAATGTCGAAATAATTTCTTAACCTGTCCACTATTGGGTGTTTTACCCTATAAATATCTTTTACTTCTTCTTGTTCTCCGTGACGCTGCAACCTTTGGTAGGTCCTGACCTCCTCAATGAGCCGCCGCCATTCGGCTCTATCAAAAAAAAAAAAAAAAAAAAAAAAATATATATATATATATAGGGAGAAGAAGATAGTCAGGGATGCAGTCAAAGTAACACCACGTCAAAGAAGAATCCTTTAATACGTGCCAACGTTTCGACCTGCGTTGCAGGTCTTCTTCAGGGCTATAATGAACAAAATACCAGAAGTGACCAAAAATAGATGTGACAAAAATAACAGACCGATAAACAGATGACAAATGGAATACAGAATGGCATAGATAAAAAAAAAAAAATATATATACAAAAACCGCATAGAAAAGACCAGATACATAAATAACAAAGAATACAGAGATTCCAGATTCCATCCAAGGAATGTCTGTTTCGGGGAAATAATTTTTTTTTTTTTTTTTTTTTTATTATTTATTGAAATTTACAACTGTATATACTAAAAATAAAATACATCAAGTAAATGTGATGAAATTGATAAAAAAGACACGTCACTTGTTTTTAAAGCAACTACCCATTGGTAGCACTTATTAAGGTTCTACATGATAAAGCACTATATTAGAAGATCCCGAGGCCATCTTCTTTTCAGGCGCCTCGGAGGGTTATCTGGAATGGAATGAGATGCAAGTTGTGATACTAATGGATTTGAATGGTTGTGAAGTTTGCTGTGAAAGGATTGAAATCTGGTTTGAGCTAAGTCAGAAACGTAAGTTATATTAAGATCTTTGTGGATAAGTTTATTTGTGAAGAAGTAAGGAGCATTTAGGATTTTTCTAAGGATTTTGGATTGTGAGGATTGGATACGAGATGAATTGGATGGTTTAGTGGAGCCCCAAAGCTCAACTCCGTATGTCCAAATTGGTCTAATTATTGTCATGTAAATGAGTCTTTTGTAATTAATTGGAAGGTTGGAGCGTTTGTCAAGTAAATGTTGAAGTAGTCGATAGCGACGGGCAGTTTCTTGTCGTTTTAGTCTTGTATGTGGATTCCAAGTAAGACGTTTGTCCAGATGGGGTCCTAGGTAGCGGATCTGTTCAACGGGGATTAGCGGAATATCGTTAAAGGATATTGTAGGACAGGAAGTCGTGGGTTTACGACGGAGGGTGAAGGTTATTTGATGGGATTTATTTTGATTCTCCATTTTTGACACCATTCTTGAAGTTTTATGATATGTGATTGGAGTGTCTGGGAGGCAATGAAGGGATTATTGTTTACTGATAACACACACGTGTCATCAGCATACGTGGTTAGGATGGTGCTAGGATGCGTCGGGATGTCAGCTGTATACACCGTGTAGAGGATTGGACCTAGGATACTTCCTTGAGGAACACCTGCAGATTGGGCAAAGAGAGAGAAGTAGGAAAAGTTATGATTAACTTTGAAGGTTCTATCACTAAGATAGGAACGGATGATAAGGAAGTATGTAGGAGGTAGGAATTTTCGTAGTTTGTACAGCAGTCCCGGGTGCCAGACTCGGTCAAAAGCTTGTTCTACATCGAGAAAGGCTCCCGTGCAGTACATTCCGCGCTCCAATGCGGAGGAGACAACGTCCCACCACACGATGACATTGCTGGATTGTGGAATGTGATATTCGGAATCCAAACTGGTGGTCTGGGATTATGTGATTGGAATCTAGGATAGGATACAAGCGCTTTAAGATGAGTTTTTCCAGGATTTTACCCATAATTGGCAAGAGAGAGATAGGACGATATGAGGAAGGGTGTTCCGGTGGCTTTTTGGGCTTGGGTATCATTTTGACTATGGATACTTTCCAAGGATCAGGAAAATATGTTGTTCGGAGTACAGCGTTATATATGAATGTTAGGAGCAGGATGGCTTTCCAAGGAAGGTGTTTTAGGATATAGGATGTGATAAGGTCATGTCCAGGGGCTTTCTTGGTGGGTAATCTTTGGATGATACTTGATATTTCTGAGGGATGGAATGCTTTAGGAGGAGGGGACATTTGAAGTGGGATATTTAATTCTGTTTCAATACTTTCAAGATGATTTGGGTTAAGGATATCAGGATGAGGTTTAAAGGTATTGAAAAGGTGCTGGCCGAAAATTTGAGATTTTTCTTCGTCAGATCTTGACCACGTTTTGGATTCAGTTAGAAGAGGGTGATTACAATTTTTGTAGTTCAGGAGTTTTTTTTGTGGCCATCCATAAGGATTTGTCAGTCGTGTTAAGGTTTTCAGTATATTTATATAAATTTTGAATTTTGAATTTTTTTATTTCTGTTTTTAGTTTGTTAGTCAATTTGGTGTAGTTATTTTTGTCTGACGGATATCTGGTTCTATGCCACCTAGCTCTTGCTTTTCGCTTTTCTGTCAATAGGATGCGAAGATGTTGTGGCAAATTACTCTGGAGAGAATTGTATGTTTTTCTTTTTGAGGTGTTATCTTTTATGCTATTGCGTATTATTGTCGTTAGTATTTCTATGGCAGTATCAATGTCTTGTTTTGTTTTAAGTGGAATTTTTAAGTCTATTTTCATTTCCAAATCATATCGAAAACTGTCCCAGTCTACTCGGCCAGTAATCAACGAAGGATGGGTGGGTTTAGGAACAGAAATTGAATACAGGGAAAGCAGTACCGGACTATGATCAGATGAAAGGTCATTTAGGGATTTTATTGTGAGCTGGGATGAAGATACCTGGAAAGTGATGAATATGTCGAGGATATCGGGTCGTTTTTTGAGGGATGTCGGCCAATATGTAGGGTTCATAGGTGGAATGATGGAATAGGTTTTGGATGTAGAGACTCGGGATAGGATGCTGCCACGGGAGTTGGATGATCGACAACCCCACCTTAGCGTGCTTAGCGTTGTGGTCTCCTCCTGCAATGAAACGAGGTCCCAGAGATTGGAATAAGGATTGAAGATGACTATAGGAAAGGGGAATATTTGGTGGGCAATATACAGCTGAGAAAGTTAAATTGTAAGGACTTGTTGATATGATAACCGAGGTTGATTGGATTTCTACAGTTGGAGTGGAAGGAATAAGGGAATGGGGTAAGGATCTGTGGATAAGGATACAAGAACCAGCATGTGCTGTGTTGTCTGGATGGTCCGACCTATAAGTGTTATTGTCCCGTATGTAGAACTGTGATTTGTTTGTGAAGTGGGTCTCCGTCAGTAAGGCAATATCAATGTTATTGTCGTGAAGAAATATATCAAGTTCGTCTCGGTGGTTAGTTAGTCCAATCGCATTCCATAGAATGATAGCCAGGGGCTTTGTGCTCATTGTGGAATATGGAAAGGGACTTGATAAAGGACTGTGGTGAGGAGTGAAATGAGAGGTGCGATCGTTTCTTTTAGCTCTGACAGGAAGGACGATAGGATGTTATTGATGTCTGCTGGATTTGTGACAAGATTTGATTCGGGGAGCTGTGATGGAGGATTGTATCTAGGAATGCTAGCAGGGATTTGTCTTGGGATACTAGGAACAGAGTCAACTTTTAATGGTGTTTGGGTTGGGAGGTTAACTATGGAAGAAGTTTGGATTGGAACTGATTGTTAACTCTGTGGTGGTAGTTTCACATGTAGAGGTAGGTAATATGGAGGAATGTCTTGATTAGGACGTTGAGGAGTAGGTTGAGGTTTGGAAAGTGGAGGCTGTGGTCTTCAGGCATGTTGCTGTAGCATGTGGTCCAGCACATTTGACACATCTGGCTGGATGGTGACAATATGATTTTGTATGCCCCAGAGTTTGGCATCTGGTGCACTGCACAGTTGTAGGTTTTTGTTTAGGCTGCTCAAATCGGACAACTGAGTATACCAGTCATGTAATTTTGAATATTTCGATGTTATTGCTGGCTGGTTCTAAGTCTACATAAAATAAAGGTAGGGGAAACTTCTGTGTAGGGTGGAGAACATTCGAGATGTTTCTCACGTTGTGGCCAATCTCTTCAATATCTCTCTTTATTGCTTCTGTAGGAGTGGAATTATGAAGGCCTCTTAAGACAACTCTGTAGGCCTTATCTTCTTTTAGCTGATAACAATGGAAGTTATTAAATTATTATAAATTATTAATGTTATATAAAGTCTTTAACACGTGAGAAACATTGTTTGTTTGTCCAATAAGATTCGCTATTTCTTGACAAAATGGAAGGTAATCCTTTACATTTGATACAAAAACTGGTGGTGGTGGAGGTTCTGTAAATTCTTTATTTTGTTGAGCTGGCTCGGATGGAACATTCTCCAGGGTTGCAAATTTATTACTGCTTGGGATTGAATAGGTGGATTGTTCTATTTTTGTGGCTGCAGTGGATTTACTGCGAGTTGTAGGAGCTGGTGTTTGTTTTCCTTTATTCTTTTTTGTATTTTTTTTATTAGGTGAATTCCCGGCAGATCCGGGGGTAGCGTTTCGATGACGTTTTTGTAGCATTCTTTGCGACAAGTATTGAGTCTGTCTCGCTAATTTCAGATATCGCGAACTCTTCTTCCGAGTCAGTATTCTCTAAGTTCATTTTGTAGTCAAAAATAAATGTTAAATAATTAATATTAAATTTATTATTATTTTAACGAACAAAAATTAAAATTAACGAGATAAAAATAAAGAATTATTGTAACATTTTCTGAATATAAAAAAAAAGAAAGTCTTATGTAGTGAGTCTCGAACTCGGAAAAACGGAAAAGCAGTCCAGAGCCTACGCCATGAGCTACCAGTGACGGTTAGAAGAACTAGCAAAAGTAATATTTAGCTCAATCTGGAGTGCCGACAAGTAAGAAACTGTTACTCGTGGATAGTCTGTACCCCACATGCACCACTTTTCTCACGGTAACGGTTCGGATCGGCGACACCACCAAACTAGGTTGACCCGCGCTACACCGACCAGTTCGATCCTTACGCTTCACTTCATGTTTACTTTTTTCGAAAGTTCATTCCTATAACCTGACATGTAAACAATCACTTCTACAGTTTCAACTTGGATTGTGTTGTTTAGTTTGTAATATTGATATTTAGACTTCTTAAATGTAAATAAGTGAAACAGAAGTTAACAAAATGAGTTTCATAAAGGATTAAGTGTTTTATGAATTCATGTTTTTCTTATTTCATCTAATCTTATGTGTAAAAGTGTTATAAAACTTAAGAAGATTAATTTGTACATGGATTTGGTGTTTTACATATTTATATTTGTTCTATCAATTTAAGTGATAAAATTTACAACTTGTAAAAGTGTTATGAAACTTAACAAGATTTATTTGTACATGGATTTGGTGTTTTATATATTTGTATTTGTTGTTTCAATTTCAGTGATAAAATTTCAGTATACATATTTTGTGAATGGATTCTTTGTCATCCATATTACATTTTGTGCTAAAGTGAGACAGATTGTATAATTAATTCAATAAAACATATCAGTTTATAAATAAATGTGAGAAAGTATATCACAGGTTTTTTGTTTTCTTATATCCTCTTCCCATGAGAAAATATAGCAGAAATTAACATTATCACTCTCAACTAGGACTCTGTCTTATATTATATAATGGCTTATAACATGGAGAATTGACAATGTGAAAATAATCACAGATTAAGAGGTAAATGACAGATTACTATATAATTGTAGAACTATTGGTATATTCTTATAGATTAATGTGTTTTTAAAAAAAATTAGAAGCCTGATGATTGAACATTGTCTCCGAAATATGTAGCTACAAATGTTAAATAAATAGGAGTTATGCCAAATAAATACTTAAGGATTCTGTCTTTTTTATATTTATAATTTGTTATTTTCACTTCTTTGACAGAAAGTTCATCAGGAATTAACTTTACTGTTGGTTCAGTAGTATATTAATTGTTGATTAAATTAATATTAATTCAAAATTGATTTAGTGTCTTATATTTCGATATTTCCTTATTTCCACTTTAATATTTTCTTATTTCTCATTTTAATATTAGAAGGTAAACAGAAGTTAATATTACTTTGAACAGGGATTTAGAGTTTCTCAGTAAATGTAAGAGAATAACCTTTCCCCTCTAAAAGCAGGGACTAGAACATCGAAATAAATCGGAACAAGGTAAGAATCGATAAAAGGTATTCTGAGCGCGTTTAGGGGTTGGTGTCGCCGATCCGAATCATTACCTTTCTCACTTATAATTGTTAATATAAACACTGACCTGACAAAATGTGATCACAATATTGTTCACTGTAATGTAGATCGTTGGTACACGGGTTTACAAAGCAGTAGATAGGTTAATACCATTGAGAAAACAGTTTAAAGTCAGAGCGATAACGGGAATGATCTGCTGTTTCGGCCATGACACTTTAAACTAACTAAGAAATTTTTTAAAACTAATTTAATTGTCCACGTAACCAGAAGGTCGTGGGTTCGAATTCCACCTGGGAGGGTTAAAATTTATTTCGTGGCGAACCCACTAAAAAATCTTGACCTTCCCACCCTGGCTAGAATAGGTTGGTAACCTGCAGGATAACCCTTCCTTCCTGCCCTAGTTGGAGTACATAAGGAATTTAAGCCCCAAAAAACAAACAAGACTAATGTAATTAAACTTAAAAATTAATTGAAATTCAAAAATTATAATTAAACTTAAAAATTAATTGAGATTTAAAAATTATAATTAAATTTTAAATTTCAGGGGAAGTAAAATTTTAATATTTTTTTAATCAAAAAATAAATGCAACATATGAGTTTTTCGCCTAAGAAATCAACAGTTCTACTCAAGTTTGGGGTAATTTAAAAAAATATTGATTTCTGGATGCTAAAATTTTGTCCTCATATTTTCGTGTTACAACAATTTTTCTCCCATACAGTATGAGGTACATACTATGAAATATTATGTTATGTAAACGTTTCTTGATGACGAAGATATCACAAGTGCTAAAAGAAATTAAAAATACAACCTGATGAAAAATAAAAACTATATAAAAAATTCTTATGTTTACTCAACTTGTCTCGCGCGGATCTCATTGCCGCGTAGGGTGGCGTCCCACGGGTGGCGGATGTGGGGATGGTCGGTGGAATTTATTTTTAAGTTCCCCGGCTAAGTCCGATGGGCTCGCTGACCAACAATAAGTATACTATGTGGTGTGGAGGGATAATTATTGTTTCGGAACTGAGTTTCTGATGAAGAATAAATTTTTTTCCGCTTTGAGGGACGTACAGTTTATTAATGGTAGGTGGTTCAAGATTGCGTTAATTAATATTCATTCTCCTACCGAGGATGGTGACGATAAAGTTAAATGCGATTTCTATGATACATTAGAGCGAGTTTACGATTAACTACCGCGATATTGTATGAAAATAATATTAGGAGATGCAAATGCAAAAGTGTAAAAAAAGTAAGAAATATATCACCCAACTATCGGAAAAGAAAGTCTGAAAATAAAACACGACTTATAAACTTTGATATATCGAAGGATCTGATAATCAAAAGTACGACGTTCAAACATTAAAATATTCATAAGTATAGGGGGACATTACCGGACTCACAAACACGCAATCACATCGATTATGTTCTACAGCGGAGATGGCAAAACAGCATAACTAACGTGAGAACATACCGTGGGGCAGAATGTGGATCAGATCATAAACTCGTCGTCACGAAAGTACGTCAAAAGTTTATAATAAACAAGAAAAATAAAAACAATATTTCGTCCGATAAATTTAATCTGGAGTTATTGAAAAATCCGTTAATTAGAAGCGATTTCGCCTTAGAAGCCAAAAACAGGTTCGATGTTCTAGGAGCTTTAGATGAAGATAGTGAGGATATCGACAATTTATGGTAAGGCATCAGGGATAATATTAAAGCTATGGGGGATTCTTATCCAGGCCGTATTGAAAATAAAAAGAATACCAGGTATGCAAGTTTAAAATGTCGTTTATTTCTTAAAATATATACACAGTAATTTAAAAAAAAGTATAATATATTTTATTCAAAGTACTGACCCTCGCTTTCTACACATTTTGTCCATCTCTCGGGCAATATATGGATACCATTCCAAAAGAATGCTTCATCTTTATTTGAAATCCATTCATCGAGCCATTTTCGTACGTTTTCGAAATTGTTGAAGTGTTGCTCCGCCAATGAGTGTCCCATCGATGAGAAGAGGTGATAATCAGAAGGCGCCAGGTCAGGTGAATACGGCGGGTGGGGTAGGAGTTCCCAACCAAGCGAAGAAATCGTTTCCTTAGTCAATCTGGCTGAATGTGCAGGAGCGTTATCATGCTGAAGAATGACTTTGGCGTGCCTGTGAGCCCATTCTGGGCGTTTTTTTCGATCAATGCGTGACTCAAATTGATCATTTGTTGTCGGTAGCGCTCGGTATTGACTGTTTCGCCGGGTTTGAGAAGCTCGTAGTAGATTACTCCCTTCTGATCCCACCACACACACAGCATTGTCTTCTTCCCAAAACGATCCGGTCTTGCACTCGATGTGGATGGTTGTCCTGGCGTTACCCATGATTTTTTTCGTTTGGGATTCTGAAAATAAATCCATTTTTCATCGCCAGTTACAACTCGATGCAAAAAACCCTTTCTTTTGTGGCGTAAAAGCAGCATTTCGCACACAGTTTTTCGTTTTTCCATCTGTCGTTCGTCCAATTCATGTGGAACCCATTTTCCAACCTTTTGAATCTTTCCCATAGCTCTCAGGCGATCGGAAATGGCTTGCCTAGTGACATTCAACTGTTCTGCCATCATTTGTTGGGTTTGGGTATTGTCTTCGTCTAATAAAGATTGCAATTCGAAGTCCTCAAACTTTTTTGGTCGATTTTCTCGTTTTTGATCAGTAACATCAAAATCACCACGTTTGAAACTTTGAAACCAACGTTCACATGTCCTGACGGTTGGAGCAACATCGCCATAAGTCTCAACAAGAATTCGATGACATTCAGATGCCTTTTTCTTTTGATTAAATAAGAAAATCATGACATGCCGCAAATGCTCTTTTTTTGGCTTAAAATTAGACATTTTTAACACCAAAGAAAGGTATGATACGTCCACGTAAACGACTTAAAAACAACTGACTTTTGTAAACAAATGACTAACAAACAAAATAGCGTTTAGAGATAAGCAAATCCTTCAATAGGCTAAGAGCGCATTCTATTGGAATTAAAACGACATTTTAAACTTGCATACCTGGTAAACCTTGGTTCGATGATGAATTTTTAAACGCGTGTGAAACGAAAGCTGCTAAATTAGAAGCTCTCAATAATCCGAGAGAGAACAATGCCGAAGCTTAAAAAACGAAACCTCTAGATTCCTCAAAAACAAAAAAAGCGAAAAATGATATAATAAAATCGGAAACAATTATTATAGGCTCGAAACGTTTACGCGATACGTTAATGATATGTAAGGGATGTCTATAAGGGCGTTAACGGATCGCGTAAACGTTTCGAGCCTATAACAAAAGGAATAAGGGATGAAAATAACAATATACTAGCGGATCCGGTAAACATAGTATAAGAATTCAGAACATTCTTTGATAATATTTTAAGTTCGAAAAATAACATAAATTCCCCTCCTACTTTTCTCAGAGCAGAACCATTAATAGAAGAACCGAGTAGGGAGGAAGTGAAATAGCGATCATAAAATTAAAATCTTATAAAGCAGCCGGAATCGATAATATCCCTGCCGAATTATTCAAAGCGTGTAGCGATGCTGGAGTTTCTAAAATTCATCAATTAGTAACAATGATTTGGGAAAAAGAAAAAATGCCCGAAGAATGGAAAGAATTTATACTTATTCCGATTCACAAAAACGGCCCTAGAACAGAGTGTAGCGACTATCGTGGTATTTTATCCTTCCGACGTGTTATAAAATATTTAAATCAATTCTAACGAACCGAATTACTGATTACGCGGAAGAAATAATTATTTTTTACAGAACATTGTCGTATTACATCAGGTTGTATTTTTAATTTATTTTAGTACTTATGATATCTTAATAATCATGAAATGTTTATATAACATAATATTTTTAGTACCTTTATTAATACATCTAGTTGTAGGGAAAAGAAACAGTTTTAACTGGAAATCTGAGGGCATCATTTTTTAATAAAAAATTGAATATGCATATTGAATATTTGAGATTGATTTATCAACCACCAACTATCCGTACCATACCATTATATTTCAAATTCGTTGAATGAATTTTATGTCAGCAGCAAGTATTCAATATATTTTTCAATATAGCAATTTTTGATGTCCACAAGGGCCAATTCACAAAAACTCTGGCAAACGCAATTATTTATTGTTGATTTAATTTAACCAAAAACAGTTGCAACCAAATCTGTGACCTGTAGCATACTCATATATCTGCTGTAGCCTCTGCTTCCCCTGTTGTCTCAGTTAATTTATTGTTTATGTCTTAACTCCTTAACCCTGTCTTAATTCTAAGGATTTTGTTGTCACCCATAAACAGACAAAATGGTAATATATTGGTTGAAGTTGGGTAATAACAATAGAAAAGAAAAATAATTGAATAAAATAAAATATACACAAATAAACATACCATATAAAAATAGAACTTGAAACTGACCAATTTTGTCTAGTTAAAAAGTATGGGGTAACAATTTTCACATTTATCTTAAAAAATAAATATCATGAAACTATTTTACTTCAGTAATTTCATTTTAAATGTCCCTGCAACCCTACCCTATTAATAGAATTTCCCTTATCTTATTACTTGATAAATCTAAGGGGAATGATGAAACCAACCATTTACATCAAAAGCAAAACCATTTTTTTAAAAAAGAAATATCAAAGACCTTAATTTAATTAATACAGTTGTTAAATAAAGCCAAATTTTAAATCACCACAGAATAACTGTTTTTCAATTTAAATCAAAAGAAAAAATATTAGATAACACTGACCCATTAAATGGACTATTTCGCTTCGATATTGTAAAGCTGTTCAATAGCCCTCACTATTTAAAATTAGCACTAGAAGCTGACAGCCCAATTTACTGATAAATCTCACATTTTTAGTATTACTGTTTAGTATGGAGATAATGTAAACATAAATGTTCTTTTAATTGCTTTTCTTATTATATTTTCAATTTTTCATTTGCGTTAACTGCTAATTTTCTACTTACTTACCTTATTGTCAACAAGCTTGTTTTGTTTTTTTTGTTTCCTTATATATCAAGTAGCCTTACTTAGCAATCTATGAAGACTCAGATTGATTGATGATAAGTTTAGTGAAGTAGAATTAATAAAAGACCTAAAAGCCTATTCCAAAAAATATGGGATGAAAAGTATTTTCTGGATGACAACAGAAGCCAAACCTCCTATGAATATCACAGAACCATTTATCTCTCCTCAGTTGATTATAAGGTGTATACATAAATATCACAGTGCCAGCTTAGATCTTTTTTAGAGGAAAATATGGAGGAAGAGCTAGCAGTATTCTCCCCAGGACTATTTTTTCTCCCAAAGAATGGTGGTAGGGACAGCATGAGGCAGAGGTCACTATGTCTATTTAGCTTTCCTTGACCTCAGAGCGGCATTTGACTGTTCCTCGTCAAGAAATTTGGAATGCCTTGCAGAAGAAAATACCTCCTAATTTTATTAGAGCAATTAAGTCAGCCAATTAGGATGCCAAAGGGATATGTTTAAAGGAATCCAAAGCTGCCCCCTTCAGACTAAGGAAAGAAGTGAAACCGGGTGACAGTCCAAGTTATCTTCTACTTGATCTTGTTATGCAGATATGGAAGATTGTATAAGAACTCCCAGGACAACAGTAGGATTTTAGGAATCTCTTTTCTGTCATAAGTTTTCTGTATGCAGACGGCAAAGGAATAATTGCTGATAGTCCAGAAAAATAACAGTCAGCCATGGATGAAGGTCCGAGGAATTGAAGAGAAGTCAGAAAATAAAACCGAACAATCATCTGCAAAGGAGAAGAACTAGAAGCTGCTTACAAGTATGAATATCTGAGAACTGCAATAAGCAGACATAAGAATAGACCACAAAGCCCTCAATCAAATAAAGGCTAACAGTGTTTTCTTTCAAATATCCACAATCCTGATTGGTAAAAGAGGTGCAAAAAAGAGCTTATTTAAGGCTGTGTTCCTTCCTGTTCTGCTATTTGGGTCCAATAGCTGAGCCATCCATGACAATCATTCTAGCAAGATCACCAAAGCCCAAATTAGGTTCCTAGGAAAAGTGGTGGGCAAAACCAGGTGAGATTGTGTACGTAATGAGAGCATCGGAAGAACCCTTGAAGTAAGACCTTTCATGGATGTGATTGAAGACTATCAGCTGAAATGGTACAGGCATGTTTGTAGGATGGGAAATAACTGAAAAGCCAGGTGGCTAATGGAAGCAAGACCATTAGGAGATCACCCCATTGGTAGGCCAAAGCATACATATGATAGTTACATCGAAACATTAGGAAGCAATGAGGGTTACTCAATGGCAGAAAAAAGAATGAACCAGGGTGGAGATGAATACAGAAAATGGGTCTAGGCTTCTCCACCCTTAACAAGGCACAAAGGAGATGGCAGAAGATGACGCACATGGCATTAGCCAAAACGTTGGAATAAATAATAAGAAGGAATTTAAAAGCACTTACTTAATTTTAACCCCTTGACTGTTACCTCAAAAAAAAATCATAACAAGATAATTCAAAACCAATCAAACTACTTAAAACAGTAGTTTAAAAGTATACTGTGAAAATGATTTACAGCACAATAATAATTCTAAAATGGAACCAGAACTTTTTATTTTAAATTAAAAGATGGTTTTCAAAATCAATACAAAATTCAAGTAGGGTAAAAAAAAAAAAAAAAAAAAAAAATCATAAATATATTGCTTAGTAAGAATGCAATACCAAAAACAAATATATTTCTTATCATAATGTAAAATTATTAAGTTTTAAAGCCAATATTAAGGCAACAAAATAATGACAAATATATATACATCTTAATTATCACCACTTCTGTTAAAAAAAAAACAACTCTAAACCATTAATTTTTATATAAATTTGTAACTAATACAATACATAAACCCATATTTGCTTTTTCTATTGTTTATGACTAAGTCTTAGGGGAATGAAATGAAAGAACATCTTAAAAAGTATGGTTACTAAAATACGTATTTTATTTTAGACCTAGGAAATTTTTCTTTAATATTAAACTAAGCATGACTTGTATTAGAAATACAGCCTTGTTAAAATTATAAAAGTAAAAATTTTGATTTAATATCTCATATTTTCTAAAAAACTGTATTTGTATAGTACATCAAATTTTAAAAGCATCAAATCCAGACTCTATGCTTCAGGTATGTATATATGCATAAGTGTGTGTGAGTGTGAGTGAGTGAGTGTGTGTATGTGTGTGTGTGTGTGTGTGTGTGTGTGTGTGTGTGTGTGTGTGTGTGTGTGTGTGTGTGTGTGTGTGTGTGTGTGTGTGTGTGTGTGTGTGTGTGTGTGTGTGTGTGTGTGTGTGTGTGTGTGTGTGTGTGTGTGTGTGTGTGTGTGTGTGTGTGTGTGTCTGTGTGTGAGTGTGTGTCTGTCTGTGTGTTTTATATATATATATATATATATATATATATATATATATATATATATATATATATATATATATATATATATATATATAGAGAGAGAGAGAGAGAGAGAGAGAAAGAAATGTTATACAATTACTCACACACACATACACATGTTCATATACATATAAACACATAAATATATATCAATGTCTAACTATATATACAAATTAAAATATATCACTGATATATATTTCTGTTTTTTTTTTTTTTACTAATGTTTTATGAAATAACTAATTAAAAAAAAAAATTATGAAATACAATAGTGCTCATAACACAAGAAAAAATATAATAAATCTCTTTAATATCCAACAAAATAATAAAAAGTGCGATATTTACAATATGGAACATCATTCAATATATTCACCTCTAATCTAATATATTCATACTTTAATCACAGATATTGTTTAGATTTATTTTAGTTACAATATAAGAAACTATTAATCAGAGATCAATTTAAGATCAAGCTAGCTCAATTTAACTAAAATAAAAACATACACATTAAATTTAGAAACGACATGCTAAATAGTATTTAAACATAATATGGGTTCTTTTTCTTCTATTCCAAAAATGGCAAACAAGATAAAAATGCTCAAACACCTGTGTGTGTACCATAAACATAAAATTGGTCATAAAAAAACTCATATATTTATTAGTCAAATTAATTATATATTCACAAATACTAATGTATAATAACAGCAATGCTTTTGAAAAACAAAAACAAAAACAAAAAAAAAACATAAAATATACACATACAACAAACATGGATGGCAACAGTGTTTCAGGAAGCCCTTTTATAAAAGACGTTTGATATCATGTAGGAACTAAAATTAGCTTTAAAAAAAAATTGCTTTATAATTAAAAAAAAAAAAATATTGATAAAGAATGAAGCGACATTTGAATTGACAGATATATTTATTTAATTTATATTCCAATTAGTGACAATATAAAAGGGTATCTTCCAGCCAGAGTGGTTAGCTTCAACTTCTATAATGCATAAACAAGAATTCTACATCGCCATTGCTAGTTCCTTTAAAAGGTAAGCAACTAAAAATTATTAAAATTGATTTGGTGATTATTGGTGAGAAAAAATTAAAACTATTTGCCTTATTTATGTTTTAAAACTCATTACTACAGAGGAGCATTATTTGTCAAATTATAATAAATGAACATTCTTCCCGATAATGACACCCAAAATTGACAATCAGAGGGTATCGATCATCAATGTGCCATTCTAATTGCAATTCAATCAATGAAATAATACCCTGTTCCTTAATTTATTTCAGTAAGAACCTATAACATGAACGGTTAATCACAGATGATTTCTGCTTCAACTGGTTTCATAACTTGTGAGAAGAGCAGCATCTACTGGTTCCATGCAAGAAGGACAGGTAAAGCTTCTCATCAGCCAGTCATCGATGCAATGAACGTGATAAATATGCATGCATGGTAAATATCGCACATTATCACCGACCAAAAACTCCATCATGCAGATTACACATCTGAAAATGAATGAGTATAATCAACAAAAAGTTCAAAACGTACATAAGATCAATTTACTAATTATAAATTAAATTTGATCATTTTTTCTATTAGCAATAGAGAACATTACATAAAACCTAGAAGAAACTTAAAAGCATCCAGGAGTCCATCATAGCAAAAATCTCCAAGTATAAGGAACTAGCAGCGGAATTGAAATTAATATACAGGCTGGATATAGTCAAAATTCTACCTCTCATAATGTCATGCAACGGATTGATTCCACAAGTAATGGTAAATTTCCTTCAAGGAGAAGAGAAGGATTATTCATAGACAAATAGTGTCATGATTAAATAATAAATCAATAAAGCGGACCAGAACATAATAATTTACAGAAACGACTTGTGAAGCTATAAAAAGCATTCCTGAATGGGCCTAACAATAAAATAGAATGTTTCAAATAAGCGATATCAATTAAACAAGGAATTCTTGAAGGAGATCAAATGAGTCCTCTATGATTTTATATAGCAATCAACACTAAAATCACTAAACTGCTCAAAAGTTATTTAAAGGATATCACCTCGACACATAAACAATACTATCTATCATACTCAATAAACATGGCAGATATTAAACTGTACGCCAGAAATAAAAATGACCTCAGAAACCTCCTTGAATAAGTAAGAGCTTTTAAAAATTATTAAAATACATATGAGTCTCGGAAGTGATGTGTGCAGTATTACATGGAAAAACAGGGACACTTAAAGAAGCTAGAAACATGGAACGCCCCAATAATATTGTACTAAATCACCTTGAGGAATAAGACTCATTCAAGCTGTAGAGAATTTATAGACTTTTGGAGTTAAAGGAGAACATAAAGAGCCAATACAAAGATTGTTCAAAAAATATTTAAAACATCTTAAGAACACATCTTTCCAGTAAGAATAAAGTAAAAAGTTTGAACACTAGAGATTCCCTTCATTGGCCTACTCCTTAGGGAATCTTAATTGGTCTACTATAGACTTGGAATCAATGAACCAGAATGGAACCATGAGTTCATATGATTAATCTTCTAAATCCTACATGACGACATTGAGTCTTTCCAGAAAAATTGGGAAAAAAATACCTCCACGATCACTTAAAATCCAAGAATTCTAGAGCTGTATAAGCTATTATAACGATGATTAAATATTTTACTGTTCTGAATTTGGTATCAACGGAAAACACTTCAGTTCCAGCCAGAGAAAACCTTCTAGTCTTGAAGAATAAGGAATTATATGGACAGTTCAACCACTACATGAAGACCACTGGTCTCTTATGTGGCTGAAACAAAAATTCTTAAGGAATCGCAGAAGGCAGAGCTTCTTGAGATCGCTTGTATCGTCAGAAAATGTTTAAATATCCAAAAATTAATAACCCTTCAAACTAAGCCTAACTAACAAATTCTGGGTAGGTGATATTTCCAGTTAAAATTGAGAAAGAGAGAATAATTATAGACTAATAATAAGGATTTTTTTATAATATCTTCTTTAATCTTATTTATTTAATTATTCTATCCTTTAATATTATACAAAGAGAATCAACATTTTATCTTTTCTTTAATTAGCTTACACTGTAACATTAATAATTAATTTTATTTTGTTTATAAAAATTTAGACTAAGAAACCATATGTATTAATGTTTCTTTTGTTATTACAGATTTTTCGAACTGTCATAATTGATAATCTTCTGGACCATCAATTAATAGTGAAAAGACAATTTCAATCCAGCATCCAGCAACAATTATTTTTTTTACTTATTCTAGAGTTTGAAAATACTATTTCAGATGACTGCCCTGGCACATCACATAGCATTGCTCCTGTGAAATTCAGATCTCTTTACATTAATCCATCTTTGGCTAATATTAAATTTTTATTATGGTCTCTACTTCATTGAAAAAAACAATGGATTTCTTTCCTGAAAAACAGAATAAAATCAATAGTTCAATTTAAAATCAGTTCAGAAGCTAATTCAATAGCCTTCAATGAAACTAATAAGATTCAGGATTCGAACAAGGCAGCTGCAGAAGATGTCAACAAATTGTCAGCATTCATAGGTTAATATCACACTCAAGACAATTGCAATAGAGAGTATGGAGAAAGTAATTCCCCAGTTAATAGATTAACACTTAAGAGCTTGTCATACACATTTGTCTGATTATGATCCAATTAACCAAAATATTATGAACCCTATTTCAAAATAAATGATAATTAGGATGTAAGTAGCATCAACACATCTTGTACGTTAGACTGGGAAAATGCCTAACTTACTTTCATTTTTATCACTTTTTTATTTTTTTTAATTGTTTTCTTCGTTAAAATCAAGGAAGGTGCACTCTAGACATCAACCATAAGATATTCTCCTTAGGTGAAGTAAGACACCTCGGCTGGGAATCGATATACTTAGGCGAGGAGATGATACCCAGTAACCACTAGCTTTATTGGCTAGTAAGGCAGAAGGAGGCTACTAGAAAATTAAAGTATCTCTGGTTTTCACCGGGAAGGGTCCGATGCCAGTGTGACGATGGCCAGCCTATAATGATCATCAACAAAAAAGATGTATGTAGAGGCAAACAATGCTGATGTTGGTTCGGCAAGTTTCAAGTATTACAGTGAAGCTCTGATTATTCAGAACAATTGAGGTCGAAATTGATCTGGATAATCAGATTTACTTTTGAATTAGGGTATTGGAATAAAAAACATAAACATATGTAATGTTTTAACTATGTATTTTATGGAACAATTAAAAACGTGGCTGTTTATAAAATTATATTTATGTAACAACATCGGAAATAGTGTATGTTCGGATACAGAACTCATCCACCAATTTTTTCCAGATTTACCTTTCCTAAGACGTTCTACAATGGACAGTTTTTTGGAAACAGTTATAAGTTTTGCAACACGTTTTCTTTTAGGTGCCATAACTCTTTAAGTTTATAAAGAGACCCCTCGCGCTGGCGATAGCACCCAGACCTTGGCAAAGCCCGTGTAAGATGGATCTACTTTCCAACATTTCCTTGTTCCTTGGATTAATCCAGAAACAGAAAATCTGATGAACAGAAGAGATATAGCCAGAAGGTGTTTCAGGCGTTCCAGAATTTCTTGTGAATACTACCCTTTCAAATTCCACCTAACCATATCTACCATGCGCCCAATATTATAATATTATAATTTTGCCAAGGCAAAAGGAAATTCTCTGTTGCCAGCTCCACATCCAGTACACATAAGCCTGTAAAACACCTGATAAACTTAAGTCCCTTTCTGTTGACTCCTGTCCTAAAGAGCCTCCAATCAATCTGTAACCCTATTTTATTGTTTAATTTCCAGTTAATCCAGACAACTTATACTTTCTTTGCATTTCTCCTGATGATATAATAGCCTCTGTTTTTTAATCACAACAAATAATTTCAGTGATGATAAAATTCCAGTAAAAATGATCAAACTTGGCCTTCTTGCAATAAAGTCAACACCATCAAACATGTGGTTTGACGAGTAGAAGGTCTTCTCGAGAATTCATAGCATATACCCTATCGTAGCATATAGCATATATATAGGAATTTGCAGCATATACCCAGTCATTTTTTTGGATTATTAACTCTTTTCATAATAAATAATAAATCAAAACCAAAACAATGACACTCTAAAATGAAAAAATATGGAACTTCAAATAAAACAGATTAGAAGGACAAGTTAAACCTCTGTATGTAAAATGAAAATAAAAGATTTTAATTCAGAGAAAAAGTAAACTCAATTAATTTAATCCACTTTGTTACAGCATTTACTCCTCTTCAAAAAATGATCATTATGTGACATGTTTCGGGGTCTTCCATCCTATCTTCAAACATTTTTCTGCTCTTTTTCTTCTCTCACTAACGTCTTCATTACAATGTAACACGTGGTTATTTATTATGCCTACCACTCTTTTACTTCATTTCTTCAATAAAGGAGTATTAATATTAATTTATTTAATGCACTTTGTTACAGCATTTACTCCTCTTTAAACAATTATCATTATGAAGAAATTAAGTATAAGAGTGGTAGGCATAATGAATAACCACGTGTTACATTATAATGAAGATGTTAGTGGGAGAAGAAAAAGAGCAGAAGAATGAAGATGGGATGGAAGATCCCGAAATATGTCACATAATAATAATTGTTTAAAGAAGAGTAAATGCGGTAACCAAGTGAATTAAAGAAATTACTCAGCATAAATATAAATTTGATATATATCACATGAATCTGTACGTTTGTAAAAAAAGTGTATGCAAACTCATCATTCAAAAATAAATTTTTTTAATCCTAAAATTAATTTTATAAATGAGATTTATATTTTAAAAATTTTTTAACTTACTCTCTGTTCTTCTTGCAGCCATCATAACTTCCAGTTGGCAGATGTTGTATTAATCCTAAGCGTTTAGCGATTTTGATTTGTTCCTCTTCTGTTAGTTGATTTACGGGTCTACTAATATTTGGAGAAGGATAATATACAGGGACGGCTTCCTATAATTACAATTAAAAATTAGATTAATCAATACCAATAATAGTAAAACAAATCTAATTCTCATAAATAATACACAACACCTCTTATTGTATAACTGCATTATTTAATCCAACGATAATAAAAGAACTACAGAAAATTAATTTTCTTTCAATTAAGTAATTGTAATATATTTTCAATTTTAGAAATTTCTTCTACAAGGTTTTTATCTTTAACATTTAAACTAATATAAAGCTTTTCAATCATTAGTGGGAATCTGACTGAAATCATAAGTATTTTTTCTATCAGCCTGACCTGTGTTGTCATGACTGTTTAAAGATTCTCAACTATTTTAATTTTTAAGGGATAGTTAATGTTAATCAAAAGATCACCCTGAAATAGTTGTCAGCTGATTAAAAAAAAATCCACACATACAAAAAATCCTTCTACAAAAATCCTATAAAAAATATCTCTCTCTAGAAATGAACACTTAATATTTTACTTTATTTATCATTAGAAATGACTAAAAAAAATGTTTCTTGAAATAAATTTGCTGTATAATTAAATCCAAGATACAATAACCAGAATAACCATGAAATATAGAACCATGTGGAATATTGATTTTTGGCATCAGTCGAAATACTCATAATTGAAACTAATAATCAATCCACAAGTCTGGCAGTTAACTGTTAAAACTATTAATTAAGTTCCGTTGTTTTACTAATACTGAACATATGAGATATATGTTATTTGGCAAATACGTGGTAAGTTAAAAATCCATACCAAAAATGTTTCAAGTTCTTATACTGTAGCAAAGTTTAAGAAACAGCTAGGATTTCCGGCATTGAACCAGAGGCTCCCTTTCCCAATAACTATAGCTGTATCAGTAAACAGTATTCCAGTATAAGATTTTTAACCCTTCATCACTCACGTGCCCATTCAGAGATGAAAAGTCGCACTGAATACAATTGTACTCCATTTTTTTTTCTTTTTATTTATTTATAATTTGTTATGAAATGATCACTGAATTTCATTAATAACTTATTGTTTTAATAAAGGAATACAAAAAAATAAATAATCATTTATTTTATGAAAAATAGAAGTTTATTGGAAAATTTATCTAAACAAAATAATTATTCTCCCACTCAAAGATTAGTCCTTGATACTCAGACTCATGAAACTTTAAATCTTTAAGATTACTGTAATCAGAAATATGAATTTTCAAAAGGGTCTACGTCACGTGAGTGATGGAGGGTTTATTATGCACAATAAACTCATTTATCATTCACAATCAGCCCATCCGCTGTCTTTTAAAAAAGTAAAACAGCAAACCGTTACTAATAATTTAATTTAATAAAATTAATAATTTAAATATTAGTATCATTCAGGGACTCTGTCCTAGTTTTTACCCAAAATACTTTTTTCCTGATTGTGAACTTCCTCGGAATATTCTGATGTCTTTGTTGCTAGTTCTGGAGGAGTAAAGTTAATCGTCTACATTCCCCACCCGAGAGGGAAAACTATCTTTTATCAAATTTAAGCCAGTACTTACTGTCATTACCAACCCATTTTTTATCTACACTCAGTGAAACGTTCGAAACAGTATAATTATTATAATTATAATAGCTTGTCTCAAGCGAAAGAATGTGTCCGGTGCGAGTGCTTTATCTCTGTTCTAAGAACGCTGACTCGATCCAGCTCCTTCTTCTGGAGGCCTACCTGCATGGTACGTTTGTCTTTTCTTCTGCGGTCGCTTAATATTTTTTAAATGAATTTTTTCTCGCGTGTTATAATGTTTTTTACCAATTAAAGCGGTTTTACTATGTTTAATTATTTTTTTAATCTTTTCTTTTTTAATTTTTTTTTTTAAATTTTGATTGTTTTTGCCTATTAGCTACAAATACTGTTTCCGGGATTTCGTTTGGCAATTCTTCACGATTTTCATTCATCCTGGTTATATATTTTTCTTTTGCTACCTGATTCTTATGATTTATTTGTTTATTCATTTATTTCCAGATTTTCTGGTATCTATACGAAACACTATCTGACCCTTTTCACTGACTAATTATTAGGGATAAACAGTCCTAGCTACAATAATTTGTAAACTTTTATTTTCCTTGAAGCATTTGACAGTCCAATAGATTGAATGTCAACCATGATAATTAAAATATATTTAAACACAAACAAAAAACTTTTACTATGATTTGTTCTACACTAATTTAAAGATCAATCAAATATCAAAAAAATCTTGAATTGATAAAAGCTGCATGGTTATAGTTGAGATAAATAAATCTTTTTATAAAGTCAACAAAGGAGTTAGTAGTCTATTTATCTTCAAATAGAGAAACAGTTTTGTTAACTTACTGCAGGAAATCAAACACTATCTGACCCTTATCACCTGCTAAGTATTAGGGACAAATAATATAAAATAGTCCAAATCGGTAACTATATGTAAATTTACATACATATATACCTATGTAAATTTATTACTTAATACCTACACATTAGGCAGCATGTCGGTAAATGAAGTTAAGATATAAGAAAAGAAATTCAGGAATACCCAATAACAGTTAAAAATACACTCCCAGTCAAAAAAATCGCAACACCTATAAATTTTTGATTTTTCGAGCCTAGCCCATGATTTATTTTACTTCTTGAAATGGGATTCATTTATAAATTATCTCATGAGAGACAGTAGGGATTATTCACCCCTTTGTAACTCACTATTTGTCAACAAACGAAGGATTAAATGTATTTCTGGATTGATTACACTTCCTCTCATAGTCGGTATTTTGCCCCGTACATCAGTTTCTTACTTATTTCATTATCTTTGTTTTATTCAAGTGATAATGAGTAGTTTAAGCTGATTCAGTGAGAATAATAACTCTTTATGAAGAAGGAAGATCTTTGCGAAACATCGCCTTGGATTTCATTTATTTACTGTTTCAAGGGCCATTAACAGGTACAGAGAGAGACAGGGAGTCACTCAAGACAACCAAATTCTGGACGTCCTAGAGTCACTAATCCCGTTGATGATGGTTTTAAGAAAAAGCAAGCGCTCAGAAAATGCAGTTCAACAGCTTCAAGTATTAAAAACTTGATTGCTCTCAGAGTCTACTGTTAGAAAAAGACTGAGAGAGGCAAACCTTTCATTCAGAAGGCCTGTGAAAGGGCCTCTTCTTACTGAAGAACACTGTAAACAGAGACAACAACTTGCAATGGAACACCAAGCATGGACTGTATTCACTGATGAGGTAAGGGTGGCTCTAAACAGTCCAAATGGCCGTGAGAGAGTATGAAGAAGACCTGGAGAAGGTCTGAAGAAGGTACTGTCAGTCCTGAGTGTAAGTGACAGTGGCATTTGGAGGGGGCTTGATCATGTACTGGAGTGGAATTTCTTTGGAGGTACGTACCGAGTTGGTACCGATGCAAGGATGGGCCTTAAGACTGCTGTGTTGGATGAGTGGGACAATATCCCCCAAGATTTCATCAGAAACCTTTTTAGGAGTATGCCAAAAAGGATGGAAGCCGTTATTAAAGCCAGAGGAGGCAATACCTCTTATTAAATTTTGTTCTAAACCTTCTTCTTTTTCTTTGTCTTCCTCATAGTGCCATTTCTAGCGTCGAGGAGCCTCTATCCAGCGTAGCCACTCCTCCCGGTCTCCGCTTAACCGCTTCATTTGGTTGAAGGATTTGCCTCTTCTAACTCCAATCCTCTGTATAAATTCTTGATACGAAACTCTGGGACGCCCTCGTGGTCTCTTCTCAGTGGGTCGAGCCTCTAATACCTTTATAGGGTCCATGTCCTCGTTCATGCGGCAGACATGTCCAAACCACTTCAGTTGCCTGTTTTCCAAAGTGGTTTTGAGTTCGGATACTTCCAGCTGCTCTCTTATAGTTTCGTTTCTAATGCGATCCCTCCTAGTTTTCCCCACCGATCTACGTAGGAACCTCATTTCCGCTGCTGTTATGCGACTGTAATGTTTGTCCAACATGGTCCAGCTTTCTCCGCCGTAGGTGAGAATAGGCAGGTATACTGACTTATAGATATGCATCTTTGTCTTTTTATCCACTTCACGGCAGCTGAGGATAGTGCTAGTGATCTGGTAGTATGCTTGATTCGCCTTCGATATTCTGTTTGAAATCTCCGCATCAATCTTACCAGAGTCAGTAATTACGGTACCTAAGTAGACGTAATCCTTCACCACTTGAAGAACCTCTCCGCTGCAAACCAATTGGACGTCTTCCTGTTCCTCTCTCGCCATAACCAGCACTTTACTCTTGGAGGCATTTATTCGCATACCTTTCCTCAGCAGCTCTTCTTCCCATTCTACCAGTGCTTGCTGTAGTTTCTCCTTAGAATCGGAGATGAGGACAATGTCATCAGCATATAAAAAGCTTTGTACGAGGACTGTTCTCATATTCCAGTATCCAATTTTAGTCCAGGCAGTCCGACGCTTACAGATTTTATGGATCTCGTCCATAAAGTTTATAAACAGGAGGGGGCTTAAACTATCTCCCTGTCTAACTCCTCTTGCAATTGGGAAAGGTTCTGATTCTGTGCCATTTATCCTTATCACTCCAGTGGCTCCCTCATAGGTTGACTTCACTGCCGCAATCATATCTCCTGGCACACCCTTTGCAACCAAAGCATTCCAAATTTCTTTTCTTGGAACCGAGTCAAATGCTGCCCTAAGATCGAGAAATGCAATGTACAGGTTTTTGTCTCTGTCCCGGGCCTTTTCAGCGATGATCCTGAGAACAAAGACATGATCCTGGGTCTGCCGGCCAGGACGGAAACCAGCTTGCTCACCTTCTAGCTGCCCTTCCACAATCCGCCGGAGCCTCTTTTCTAAGATGGAGGTGTATAATTTATAGACCACAGAAAGCAGACTGATGGGTCTATAATTATTACAATCCGTGGTATTGCCTTTTTTATAGATTGGAAGGATTATGCTATATTCCCAGTCCTTGGGAATTTTTTTTTCGATCATATACTTCCTGAAATAGCTTTTGAAGGGCTTTAAGGAGTTCTTGTCCACCGTATTTCAAACATTCTGGGGGGATACCATCCCTTCCCGGTGCCTTTCCTGTTTTTAGAGTTTGGATAGCGTCTTCTATCTCTTCTTCTTCTATTATCTCTAGGCTTTCCAGAGTAGAGGGCTCACGTTCTTGGCAGTGACGAATTTCTGGATTCTCGGAGAATAGTTCCTGAAAATGTTGTTTCCATCTGGTCAAGATCTTTTTCTTGTCGGTAAGCAGGGATCCATCGATATCTTTTACGTTTCTGACAGGCTTGTTTTTGTTTTTGTTTCCTCTTAAACATTTAATTTTTCGCCAAAACGTTCTTATGGATTCACGATGGTCTTTACTCAGTTTTTTTTTTACCGAATTCCTCCCAGGAGCGCTTCTTGGCCTGGCTGACGGCTACCTTGCATTCATTCCTGGCTCTCCGGTAGTTTTGCAGTTTTTCCTCGTTTCTATCTTGGAGGTATGCTTTCCAGGCAAGCTTCTTCCGAGTAACTATCCGTTGAAGGTCTTCGGTCCACCAGTCGGTCCGCCTCCCCTTACCAGATGTTTTCCTGACCCCACATACTGCTTTTGCAACCTCTAGAATGCAAGACTTTAGTGTCCTCCAGATATTTTCTACGTCTCCATCGAAAGGTATGGTTCTTAATTTATCTTCTAGGTTCTCCGTGTAGCGGAACCTCTTTTCTGGATCATCCAAGGCCCTAACATTCAGGGTCTTAAATACCTTCGGTTTTCTTTTGTAGTCTATGACTATCTTTGTATCGGCCACTAGCAGAAGGTGGTCACTGCCTATCTCTGCTCCTCTCACAATCTTGACATCAGCGAAATATTGTCTAATGTGCCGGTCATATATAAAATAATCAATTATACTGTTTCGCTCCAAGGAAGAAAAAGTAATTTTATGTATTCTCCTGTGCGGATAGAATGAATTCCCTATGAGGAGGTCATTATCGACACAAAAGTTTATTAGCCGCTGCCCATTGTTATTTTTCGCATTTTCGCCTCCATGCTTCCCAGAACGCCATACCCTGATCTAGCATCATTTCCTGTTCTGGCATTAAAATCCCCACTCAGGATTACTGATCTTCCTTTTTCCTTTATTTTATCTACAATTCTTTGTAAATCCGAGTAGAATGCCTCCTTTTCCATAACACTACTATCTTCGGTTGGTGCATACACCTGGACTATGGAAACACTGCCAATGGACATCTTAAAATCTTCTATATTCTAAACCAAAAAATTAAAACAGGAAAAAATTAACTTTTGTTGTTTTTATTAAACAATTGTTGTATGTGTTCAATATTAATTATTTATTTAATAAAATTGTTTATTCTTGACAATCTTTGTTAATTGAGAAACATAACACCTGTTTTTCCCGAGAAATTAAAAACTTTGTGGGTGCAATTTTGACTGGGAGTTTATTTCCTGTTCAGAACAAATTGTATTCTTGTTCAATTAGTATCATAGTAAAGATGGAGCATAACAAAGAAGAACAATCTATTGAATGTAGCGATTATTATAGAAATAGTTCTAAATCCAAAAAGAATCTCTGCATAAAAAATCTTGTGAAAAAAATTGTTTTTGTTTGCAGCCACTAATTACCAAAAGCTCGCAGTTAGTATCCAACATGACCAGTATTGCAGCTGAGAATTATATGGCATTGGCCGCCTCTTTTGAAGCCCCTTTCCTATAAATCTGGGGTTTTATGCATACTCTCTAGGAATATATGCCAAATGCTTTATTTCTCTTCTGAGTTATCATTTGTTACTTGAATTTTTTTTTTTTTTTTTTTTTTTTTAATCATTTTCATAGATCGAATAATTGGTAAGAGTTAAATTATACTTACTTATAAATGTAGACCAATAAAAGTTTTTTTTTTTAAATTCTATGCCGAAATAGCTAATTCAGGAATCTTATTTTCCAGATAATTTCTATTTAAATTATTAAGTTTATTAGATGGTTTGGATATCTTTGCCAGATTAATGAGGACCGGGACCCGAGAAAGTACTTTGAGGCCAAACCAACAGGAAAATGTACCAGAGGGAGACTCAATGGACGGACTACATCTCCAAGGTGGGAGAGAACAGTGGCAAAGACTGGAATGCCATGAGGGCGCTGGCTTGGGATAGGGAGGATTGGTTTGCCTGGACAGAGGCACCTCCACGCTGAAAGACACTAAGGAGGAAGAGAAAGAAGAACATAATTAAGATTTATTGAACAATTAAGTTGATTTTAGGTTTTTAGCAATAGAAAATGTTCATATAAATTTCATGTTCTCCTAATATTTATGCTGTTTTTACTTTGAAATTCTTAGTAGACACGCAAGAAACTTGACTATCAAATTTTATAAATTTGTTATCACCTGTTACTGTGTTACTGTGTATCCTATATTACTAATGTATTTTCAAGTTGAAGGGTTCATGAAACAGTTTTTAGGAGTTATTATTAGTTATATATTTCTTAGTTAATTGTTATCAATAAAATTAAAAATTTCACTTTTATAATAAACAGTTGAGAGACTACTTTCTGTGGGTTAAGTTTACTCATTATTTCCCTATTAATATATCTTCTTTTTTTTTTCTTTTTTTAATATGATCCACTTTTTTTTCATTAAAACTGTTGTTTTCAGTGAAAAAAAAAAAAGAGCTCAGTTTTGCTTTAAAAAAAAAAATAAGTTTACAGATTGTTGTAAACGTAATTAACATGAGAACATGAAATTCATATTTTTTAACACTAGTTGGTCCCTTTTGTGATTTTCAAATTTCAATGGTCCTTATTGGCACTACACTCACTTTATGTACTGCAGGTGCTAAAGTTCACCTAATGTCTTTGTTGATTTTTATAGTATAGGGGTCTTAGGCAAAAACTGGCCAACATTTCCCTCAATTGAGTACAACAAAACATATAATAAAATCAAAACGAAACTTCAAAAGGGGTGGAATTTTCCTTCAGAGAAATACGGAATGAGTGTAGTGATAAACCAAATAGAACCACCCTGTTCTATGATATATAAATATTATTTGGAATTTTAATTGAATTTTGAAGTAGGTAATGTAAAACATCTATTGGATACATTGCAGTTCTAACAAGAAAACGGTTTGATGAATATAGCAGTAAAAAAAAAAAAAAAAAAAAAAAAAAAAAAAAAAAAAAAAAAAAAAACCACTAGGTTTTTAGTAAGTATGAATTTCACACTTCAAAATTTTTTTCTACTTTGTATTGGCGATGTATTAGATAATGCTATCAAGCAAAACAAATATTTTTTAAATAATACAATTTTTTATTCATTAAGATAGTTTAATAAAATTAAAATCAAAATTTATAACTTAAAAAATATAAAAACAATAAAAAGTGGTATTCTGTTCGATGAACTATGAAGAAAGAAAAAAGCTTTGATCCTTACAGTAAACTAAGTTTTTCTCAATTCCTACCGAACCCATCATTGAAGAATTCATTCATCATCTATCTGTGAGATTGGAAATCACTAAGAAAGTATGTTACTGAGTCATATGCAGTTTTTGTAGTAGCTGCAAAATTTCAGCTATATGTGGAAAACTAAACACCTTTTTTCAGACTGTAAACTCGTTATTAGTTCCAAATATCATTTTTTGTCATTTTATTATTTTTACAAAGATATCTCCTGGGCTCAAAAATGTTTATAAATTTCATATGTATTTTAACTATGCTTTGAAAAAGTTTGTTTTAGTTTTTTTTTTCTTTTTATTATTTACAAAAGAACATATATATAAAATTGCTATTTTGAATATTTTCTGAGGGTTGGGTCCTCACAGCCCTTCACCCACCCGCTATTGTTTAATCGTATTTTTCATATTATGATCAACCTATGCAACCAAAAATCAATCTTTTGACATAAATTTGTTGAATTAACTTATGACTAAGTGCCTATAAGCGTTTTTTTTTTTTTTTTTTGTTTTTAATTCACTAATTCGCCAGATAATTAAAAAAAAAAAAAAATCAGAAATTTCAGCGTGAATTTAATGAGGTTTTTATTATCAAATCCGTTTACAGATCTAATATTGATGATTTCGTTCACAAATGAGAAGAGAGATAAATTTGCCCCTTAAGTGCTGCCATCTCATAAAAACAAATCTCATTAAAAATCAGGATATTTAGTCTGTATAGAATCGAAGAGATAGTATTAATTTTTTATGCCTCATGATTTCATGATCATGTCAACATGAAATAAACAATAAATCATAACTCACAATATTTATGACACTCCTGTATTATTATATTATTAAACATACTGTTATGTTACACTTTAGTATTAATATATTAATTCTATCAAGTATTATGTTTAATTTTTTTTTTTTTTTTTTTTTTTTTTTAAAGCAACCTAGCAATATTACTTAAAGCTAAGGTCCTTCCAACATGTGTATACCCTACAGTTCTCTACGGGGCCCAAACTTGGACATTAACCAAAAAACATGAACGTAGATTAAATGTCATGCAGATGAAACTTTTAAGGAGCCTAATGGCAATTACTAAGAAAGAGAAAGTTAAAAATGAATATATTCTTTGTAAAATTAATTTTAAAAGCTTAAGGGTCGAAGCTCATCGGCTGAAATGGAATAGGGCAGGACATTTGGGAAGGAAAAAGGACGAAAGATGGTCCAAGGCATGCACCGAGTGGATCCCGAGAGAAGACAGCAGGAAAAGGAGTCGCCTACATCTTAGATGGAGAGACGAAATGAGACAATATGTAGGCGACAATCAGTGGTGTGTGGCGAGGGACAGAATCAGGTGGAAGAAAGTTATCAGCAATATATAGTTTCTTGTTCTGTTTTATAAGGTTTTTGTTTTTTTCTGTTTTAATTAGTATATATATTTTTTTGTTCCTGTTGGCTGTAGCTGATTTCTAAGTTCCTCCTATGGGAGAAGCTTTCTTCTTTATAGATGCCAATAAAGCTTATTATTATAATTATTATGTTCAATGGATTATTTCTTTTTATGGATGTCTACCTCCATAGCATTTCACTTCTCGGAAAAAAATCCAGTTTTACTGAAATATCAAAGCGTGATTTAACTAAATTTCATTTAATGAGTTTATACTTTGTTTGAATGGGGACTAAACGGCCATAAACATTAAAGAAGTCTGGGGTACCGGCAGTGAGAATTAGTGCAAGGAAGTTTATAGAAGGACTCCTTCCATCCGTTGATTAAGATATTCTGAGAGATTTTATTAAATAAAACCCCATAACAACTCTTCAAGAACTTGCATAGAATCTCTAAGTCAGAAATCAATCACTGCAGACCAGCTGAAGGCAATAGGAAACTTAAAAAAGTTCGAAACTTGAGTATATCATCAACAGACTACCAAAAAAAAAATCACCATTATGCTGTTTACACTGGACTTCTTTGCTTAAACAGAAATGAACCTTTTCAAGACAGAATAGTCATTAGTAATGAAAAGTGTATTCTATACGAAAATTCAAAGCATTCTGGATAGTGGCTCAACTAAAGAGAAACAGTTCATTTTTTAAAGCCTCCAACTCATAAAAAGAAGGTAATTGTTGCTGTTTGGTGAGCATTATTTGGGGTAAATCACTGCAGGTTCTTGAATTCTGGTGAAATTATCAATGCTGAAATTTATTGTTCTCAAAATAATGCTATGCACCCGGGATTGGCATTAATAAAAAATGAGTTTTTAGAGTTTTTTAATACCAAAAAAAAAAAAAAAATACTCCTATTCACAGAGCATAGATAAATTATTAACTCCTTGGCAGAAATGTATTGCGTGATAGAGAATATTTTAATTAATTAAAATATGTTGTCAATCATTTATTTAATTTAGTGATTTAACCATAAACATGCATTAATATCCATACAACCCAATCATAAAACTACAAGCAAGGAATAATAAGAAATAGGGGTACCGTTACGCAAGTATGTCTCAACAAAACCTACCTGACCCGCACTACATCGACCAGTTCGATCCTTACGCTTCACTTTGAGTTTACATTTATCGATAGCTCATTCCTATAACCTCACACGTAAACAATCACTTCTACAGTTTCAACTTGGACTGTGTTGTTTAGTATGTTATGTTGATATTTAGTCTTCTTAAATGTGAACAGGTAAAGAAAAAGTTAACAACATGAGTTTCATAAAGGATTTAGTGTTTTATAAATTCATGTTTTCTTATTTTCTCTTCTCTAATTTGTAAAAGTGTTCAGAAGTTAAGAAGATTAATTTCTACACGAATTTGGTGTTTTATATATTTATAATTGTTGTATCAATTTAAGTGAGAAAATTTCAGTATACACATTTTATGAATGGATTCTTTGTTGTCCATATTACTTATTGCCCTAAAGTGAGACAGATTGTAATTATTAATTCAATAAAACATACTGATCTAAAAATAAATGTGTGAAAGTATATCACAGGTTTCATATTTCTTATTTTCACTTCCCTTGAGAAAATATAGCAGATTAACACCATAACTTCAACAAGGATTGTGTGTTTTATATATTTATAATTTGTTATTTACACATCTTTGACATCAGAAAGTTTATCAGGAGTTAACATTACTGGTGATTTAGAATTATATTAATTCTGATTTAATATAATATTGATTGATTTAACGTTGATTTAAATTAAATGACAACATTGATTTAAAGTCTTAAATTTTGATATTGTCCTATTTCCACTTCATTATTTTCTTATTTCTCATTTTAATATCAGAAGGTAAAGAGAGTTAATATTACTTTAAACATGGATTTAGACTTTCTCCGTAAATGAGGGAGAATAACCTTTCCCCTTGAAAAGTAGTGACTAAAACACCAAAATAAATCGAAACAAGGTTAGAATTTATAAAAGGTATTCTGGGGCTGGAGACACATTTTAGATATTAATAATAATTCATATTAAGTTGAATTCCTAGTTTATTGTACATTAATACTAAAAATATAACATATTGTTAGGTGTTCAATTTGTAATGACAAATAATTTCTAATTAGTTTGCATGTATCTTGAGTTAACAGCAATGTTAACATTTACAATAAATCTGAACTAAAAAGACAATAATAGCTGCTGCTACAGATCTAAACACTGTTTTTTAGAAACACAAATAAATTAGAGTGAAGTAATTAATTCCTAAATTAGCCAATTAAATATTAAGAATTCTAATAAAGAACCATTATCTGACAAAATCAATAACCAAGTTAGTTTTAACTAGGGTTAAATATTTTTTTAATTCGTAATCAAACACAATTAACTCATCCGTTTCATTAACAATGAACCAATTGTAAAATAAACAATATACTTAAGTAATTTGAAACTAACAAACACTTATAACTTTTAAACATTTAACAGATTAATTAAGGAATGATATCAATTTATAAATATTTACACCTTGACTACTAGAGAAACCCAGTACTTGTTTTAGGTTTTAGATATGTAATGGCAAATAGTTTCTGAAAAGTATTTATTTAAAAAAGTTTAAAGTAATAAGTTACAAATTAAGTGAAATATGTAAATAATAAATGATGTTATAGATCTAAACATTTTTTTTAATTATTAGTTTAAGTATCCCTAATTTACACACTTATATGCCAACCAAAATACTGTCAATAAACGGCAGCTAATAAAAGTGATTTATAATTAAGAAATAAAGGGTTTACCAGGTTATTTGAATGATTACAAAAAATTAAACAATCAAAAAGTATAACATTTTAGAAATAAATGATTAGATGTAAAAATATAACATGCAGATTGACATTGATAATAAGATAAAATTTCATAACTAAATGAAAATTTACTTGTATAGCAGTTGAAATAGAGAACAATGGTATCATTAACATACCAATGCAAAGTGAAACATAAAGAATAAGACACAAAGAACATAACTTGTTATTGCCAACCACAGTAAAAAATTGTATGTAATTGGTTATGGGAAACGTTTACACAAACATTGCCTGTATTAAAACTGATTCTGGTAATAATAACAATTACTTACAAAAAAACATACCCTGTAAGGAGGTGGGAGACCAAGATTGTCAGAACTAGTATCATTTGCACTCTCACTACCCCTTAATAGAGAAATGTCATCTGCAGAGGAGCCTTTCAGGCAATTCCCCATTTTTAAAGGGTCTCACTAGATAATGCTAAAACATTTAAAACCATTGGTTCTCATCCACGAGTCCCTGTCAAACAAAGAACTTCCACATATAACTACAGACATCGACTTGAATTATCATCCCAAAATGATAAACAGAATTGTCAATTTCCATGTCCCTTCCGATACTTAACTAGTCACTGGCATAATATCATCTAACAAACTATAAACAATACAGGCTGAAATTAAAAAAAAAACTTAGTCATTCTTTCAATCAGCTGGTGAGTTGGTTATTTTCGAAATCTTAACAAAGACTATAAACAGTGTAGCCATACGGAAAAAACAACCATTCATAAAACCATATGCAATAGCTATAAATTTTATACTTATGAATCTGTACATTTTTAAGAGTAATTAAATAAATTATGTATTTTATGCAAAAGATAAACATCATCAGGATTATTATATATTGTCAATTAAACTATAAATCTAGTAACTACAATTTTATTATAGCAATATTAGATTTATTGTTTAAGCTCAATGTAAATATATGGAATACAAAAACATAGTATCTAAATAAAAAGTAGCATTGTCATTTCGCTGAAGACAACGAATCATTGTTTCCTATTCTCAATCCCACGGCAGAGTTATTTTTGTACCAATGCAAAAAAAAAAAAATATTCTGGTAGTTCTATAATCATGATTATTCTATTTTATCTCGGCATCAGGCCAATTTTTACATACCGAAAGTTAACTTCAGTCTGCTGATTATTTACTGTAGCAAAATGAACTGTCAAACACTATCATTTTTTCCAGGAATAAGTCAAAGGAATCAAATAACAACACCGAAAATTGTTAATGATTTCGATTAAATTCGACGTTTTAATCAAATCAAATTCAAAGCTAGAGAAAGGACATTAGGGTAACTTTTTTACCGGGGGCTGAATTGGAAACTGCAGTCATACACAATCAACTGTAAATCAAATACCGAGTCCAGAAATATGTACATTTTTCAGGGTCTGCCTACCTTAATTTCAGAAGAAGATTTAGAATCGAATTTTGGCACTACCACAGTAACTTTTGGAACTAATAACATGATGAAGACAATTTAAAAACATGAATAGCACTTAAAGGGGCTCATGTACTCCCTACTAAACAAGTTATTCAATAGCAGCCGTTCTAAAAAAATGTATGCTGTGTTTTATGCTATTTATGTACAATAGTTAGATTTGTTCCAAAACTTTGAAATAATACTTGAAATAACTTGAGCGAACGTCAAGTTACGCAAATGTTTTTATTATGTTTAACGCAACTGGCAGCGCAACGTGTTGTTCGGTTACATTTGCAGAGATACCATTAACAACAGTTCTTCAAAGATAATTGAATCCATTTGCAAGTAGTTCTAAACCTAAATAGTAAATTTAAACATTATATTAAAATAGTTAATTACCTGAGAATGAGAGAATTCAAGCGGAACTACCTCTGGTGATTCGGCAGATGAAACTGTCACTGGTGACTCAGGTGGTTCGGGAGTGGTATTTAACTCCGATGAATCACGAATGTAGATATACTCTGGGGATTCAGGAGAGCTGCTCTCTGAAGATTCCGAAGAGCTGTTAACCTCTGATGAGTCAGCAATGATTTCGACCTCTGAAGATTCAGGAGTGTTGTTAACATCTTCTGGTTCGGGGGACGAAATCATCTCTGGTGAATTAGGAAGTGCTTCCATTCTTGTTGGTTGAGATGATGTGGATGGTGTGGGATCCGGTGTTGTCTGAGACTGCATCTTTCGACATGCAACTTTGTCCCTAGCTACTGGTACTGGTATCGGTATTTTTCCATAATTAGTTTTTCGAGCGGAGCGGCGAAGAGTGGGTGCTACTAATGATTTTTCGGCAGACGCTGGCTGTGCTGTTGTCCGTGGTAGCGCCTTTCGACGGGCAGATGAAATTTTAGGTTCTGCGATCAGCCTTTTAACAGGTTTAATTATTCGGGTAGAGCGGCGAAGAATGGTTGTAGCGGCTGATGTTTGCTCGCCTTCAGAGCCAGATAGTGGTTGGGCCGCACGTTGTTTATCCATAGCTAAAGCTGGGAAAATATGATGAATGATTTGTTAAGAACAAGTACTGCCTATTGTGTCCTATAATTACAATAAAACGTCTAATTTACTCAATATCACTGAAAAAAAGGACTAACACACACGACACTAAGGACTCACTAAGTCGTTAAAATAAGTAACAGTACTGTTAAGCAGAGACAACTAAAACACACAAGAACTTTGTGTTGGTCTTGAGGCTGTCTTTTATGACTTATGTACTCATCAATCTTCGAGAGGTGCCAATTACTAAAAGTGTTTTTGAGACCTGAAACATCTCGTAATTATTCGTTCATTTTCAAGAAAAATAAAGCTATGATACAACAATTTTAGAAAAATAGTTTCCAGCTATTTACACTATTACATAATAAATAATGATTAACTTACCAATACAGGCTATAAATATAGTGTCTGGCGTTCTTTGGCTGTCTGCTTGAAGGCGCCGCCATCAGGTTCTTCCGATTCCTGGAGTGGCCACTAGGTTCGCTAGCGGCATTAACGTGTAGCCTGGTTTGTAGAAATGGTGACCTATCAGTGTGAATATCAGGTGAAATATCAGGGTCGTCTAAACGTTATAAAATTATAATTGTACAAAATAAATTCCATTCGCGACTCTAAAGTTGCAAATAATCTTCACAAAGATAGAGTATTTTACAGAACAGTGACGAGTTGTCTTTGCACATAATAAATAATGACGATTTGTTAATAAAACCACATTTATTCGATGAATAAGCGTTATTTCTTATGTTTATAAATCCTTTTTGCGCCCTACCCAACTTATTAATTTCTATAAAATCGCTCCAAAAGGATATAAACGAAATCTGTAGAGGAGGGATGAAATTTATACACATTGTAATATATAAATTGTAATATCGTTTGTTTTTTATACTTTATTCATATAGCACTGAAATGTAATTTAATTGCACATAATAAAAATACATACAAAATAAAATACAAATGTTCATTTTTAAAAGTATACAACTAGAGACAGTGTTTGTCCTAATTAACTCATCTAAAAAGGAAATAAAACATTTTTTTTTTATTCTAATCTCATATAAATATTATGAGAATAGAAACTAAATTGATTAGATTGAAAAGGTTTCTTATTAGAAATTTAGAAATATTGTTGTTTGTCAAAAACAAAATTTAAAATTGAGATAATTAGTTTTTTCTCATCTTGCAGATTCTGTAGAATCAATAATTCCTCAACAATGCTCTTCACAATAACTTCCAGATTATTCTTCTTTTCTTCTCTTTGTATTAAACAGGAGATACCCATGCCTAATGTTGTATTAAGGTCTATCACCCTGGAAACCTCTTGTAAAAGTTTTTTATTGGGGGAAAATCTCCTTCCTTTTGACTCTGTTGGGAGTTATTTTTCCTTTTCTGTAACAAATAAATTAAATTTAAACATCAAAGTTAAAATTTTTTTTTTCACTTTAGATGCATTAAGTTGATAAAAGCATGAACAAACTAATTATAGGATCACTTTAGTTATATACTTATGATATGATTTTCAGTGAAGAGAGATAATTTTTCAACTTTCAATCAGGTTCAGTAACTCAGATGAATGAAGTGTCCTAACTATAGGACTAAAAATTAATATCATAGCTTATATTATACACCATTTACAACCTAAAACAAGACACATTAACCCTTCACTGCACATTTTTACTTGTTTATTTATTTATTTTTAAAAATTTTACAGCCAGTTATGAGTCCTATCACAATCCATAACAATTAAGTGATAAAAACTAAACGAATCAAAAACTCCATTCAGGGGAAAATCACAAGTATACAAAATTACATTATTTAGATGGGGCCATAATTTTATCCACCATTGCAACTGAGGCTTACTTCCAGGACTGTTGAAATATTTTTTGCTCAGTTTATTACTGTAACTTTTTTTTCTAGAAGGTATACTAATTCTTTGGATAATAGTCCAAATATACAAATAAGTGATTTAAAAATAATCATCAAACCTGTAGTATCTATGCTGGACTTTCCACACTTTTGTGGGTGACTTGTTTTCTGCTCCCCATATTTGTAAAATTTATGACTGCACATATATGTAGGCACATGGCTTCTCTAGCAGGGCATCGATAGGTAATGTTTTCATAATGTATTTGTTAATGCTAACCTGTTGGGAAAAAAATACATAAGAATAATATAATTTTGAAAAATCACTCCCATTTTAATAAATTATACCTATTGTTTTTTATATTTATAAGGGTGATGTTGTTAGGTTCCAATAGCTTCAATATGACAAAGATATTGACCCTAATTTTTATGCAAAGCACCTTCAAACTTTGCAGTTCTTAGGTAGCTACCCACTCTGATAAAAATATGTTGGTAACTTGTAGGAGCACTTCCTGCCTCAGTTTGAGTACTTAAGGATGTTAAGCCACAACAAACAAATAAGTTTGCAATTCATCATCAATGCTTTTGGTTAGTTCAGATAAATGGTTCAAAATCAATTTGATTTTTTGTTAATAGATAGTTTTGTGTGAAAGTTTGAAACAGTATATGGAATGTAAGAAAGGCCTTCAGACATGCTACTTCAGAGTGAGCAAGCAAGTTTATTTTTCTTATTGTTATTGTGGCTTTCCATAATCCAAGTTTTCAATGGCCTCTCTCCATATTCTTCTACCTAAGGCCCATTCTCTCTTAGGCCATGCCCTATCATATATTCTTCTATTTACTTTTTCTATGTCCTACCTCGTTTTCATCTTCCTTCTATTCTCCACTCCTATACTTTATTTGATAGCATTCCACCGAACATTCTTTGTAAATGTCCGTACCTGTAAATGTTCTAGGATATTCTTTCGCACCTCCTTTTTTTTTACTTTTTTTTTTTTTTACTTTACTTCTCGCTAAGATTCCCACTGCTCCACATCAATAGTCCATTCCTGTGGCAAGAAACTTTTTGGAAAATCCTGAGATTGACCTTTATTGTCCATGTTTCCGCTTTATATGTCATTATACTCAATATAATACTTGTACAAACATCCCGTTTTGTTTTGGAAATGATATTTCTGCTCCGAAGTATTGAATTGAGCAATGGGAAAAACTGTCATTCTCTTTCAATATCGCAGGAGCGATTCATCTCTATTATGCTTCGGATATATTTAAGTGTTTAACTTTTATTAAAACTTCGATAGGACTACATTCTACGTTGTTGACCCCGGAGGACATGAATTCGGTCTTATAAAAATTAATTGTTGAGCCCCATTGTTGATATTCCTCATGTAATTTTCGGAACATATAGTCAGCATCCTTGGTATCTTTATAACTTGGTCATCTGCAGCGGATAAATTATACACATACACATCCTGTTTTAAATATATTCCCATGGGTTAACATTTTTTTTCTCCACTATTTCAAACATAATTCCAAGTAAATCTTTAACAGAGGAGAAGACACACTGCACCCTTGGAGGAGTCCTTTACTAGTCCTAAAAGGTTTCAATAAATGATGCCTAATTTTGACTTGGCAGGTATTACCATTATAGATTTCCATTAGTATTGTTATAAAAGAATTATTGATTCCTGCTTTTTGTAGGGCTTTCCATAACAAGCTTCTAGGAACACTATCGTATGTTTTTTCCAAGTCAACAATTCATTAGATCATTGAAATATTTTACCATTTAGGTAAAGTGGGGGAATTTAATTTCGAGTTTCATGTGATCTGAGAATTCATACCTCAGTCTAGCCCATGCAGCTGCTGATCTTCTAAAATCCACTTGACTGTTGATGTTTGCACATACTCTCTCCTATACTTCATTTCGAGCTAGCCTTACTTCCTTACATACTGTTTTTTTAATTATATCATAGCCTTCTCATGATATTATCCTTCTTATTTAGCAAGGAGTGGCACGCTTCTTTCTCCCTCTTAAAACATTCATTTGAGTTCGTTGGACATCCATGTGCTTCTTTTCTTTTTCCGTTTTCATCTTTTCTGGTTCCAAATACATCAACAATAACAAATAAACAACAATCTAGTGCCAAAAATAAAAATATTTTAATGTCAGGCAGCGTCATTCTACACTAACAAATAAAAAACTCTATAAGAGTCAAGTCAAAAGCCTGAAAAGTGAAAGTCTGATAAGATTGATTAACTACGTTTCAACTCGAAATATTAGGTTTGCAAATTCAGCTATGACCTTTTAGTTGAAATTGGATTTCCCTTATCCATTACCTCCACTCTTAAGAATTAAATCATTTACGTAAAAAAGAATCTTACCTCAACTATGTTTTTTTGGGAGACATCATAAACACGTGGTTTCTTGAATGACAAATCCTTAGACGTCGCTACCGAAGTTTGATTCACTTTCTTCTACTCCAAAAACAACCATTTCTCATCAGACCAGTTCCCTTTTTTTGTTCAGATTCTCGATAACACAAGAACGGAATTTGGTGAAATCCTGTTTTTAATACAATCTATTAATTTCTATATAGTATATAGAATTAAAATTAGGATCAAAGTAAACAATGACCTTTAATGTCATTAAACGGCAATTGGCCGCTAGGTAACAATTAAAAAAAATGCACGGTCACTATACCTTCTCTCGTTCATCTTGTAAGATTTTTAGGAATGGGCAGTTCAGGCGTGCCAAGGTGGAGGCGGATGGGGCGGTTCTCCCTGGATACCGTGCAAGAGAGATTGGGTGATTAATGTTTGAAACACGTTTAAATGTAATGAGGAAGTTTCAATTCACTATGTATTCAATGTTTACTGAGGTACTATAAAAATATCAGCTCCCGTTTTAATTAGGACCTGAGAAGTATACAACACTTCTAAAATGGAGTTATAAGAGATACAGACAGAAGCAGGAAGACCTTGATTGTGCACTGATTATCAATCCAGTAATAATCTGCCATAAATTCCCACTTAAATGTGAGCATCGTTTCACTAATCATCTATTCGTCAAAGTAGGTATATTCTAATCCTCATTTTGTTGCTTTTCGAGAACATGATAATTTTGCAAATTATAGTGGTCCGAGGAAAACATTGCGGGTAGGGGATGTCTAAAAATAGGTTTTGTGGTAAGACCTTGGCTATTAACCGTTGCAAGAAGCGAATGAACTTACTTAAATAAATGAATCTTTTCTCAGATTTTAAATAATAATATCTAGAACAGAGACAGCAGCTCGATTTCCGTTGTTTATTAGTCCATAGAAATTTCAAAATATAGACCACTTCACATATATGGGAGGAGTTGGAAGCTGTGGAAACAGGGTATTCCTCGAGGTTGGCAAGCGTATAGTAAGGGCTAATAGATGTTAATCAGGGCTACGTTAACACCTTAGAAGCTCTGCAATCTTCCACTGAACAAAGTGCCTTCACTATAAAACTCTTATCAGGCCTGTCGTCACACAAAGATCGGAAACCTGGACCCTCTCTAGCCTCGAAGAAAAAGGTTCACTTATCTTTGAAATTAAGATGCTTCGTCGTATTTTTGGAACTGCTAAGGTCGGTGGTATCTGCCAAAGGAATACAAACAGGAAAATATATGCTCTAAGTGGGAAGGCGAATGAGATGCTTCATGCCATCAAATTTGGTAGACTGAGTTGGATTGGTCAAATTGCCAGAATGACAGAATAAGAAATCCCCAGGAAGCTGCGGAACGGAAAGCTTCACTGGACAAGATGGAAAGGCAGACCACGTCTTAGATGGGAGGACGCCGTTCGAGACTACCAGGAATGGCTGAACACCCGCAACTGGCAAGCGACTGCGCAAGATAGAGCCACTTGGTTAAGGCTCATTGAGGGAACAAATGACCATATCAGTCTGTAGCGCCACAAAGTAGAAGTAGTAAATTATACATAAAGTAGTAGTTGCTTAGAGCGATAACAAATTATGAAGCATTTGAGTGTTTCAGGAGGGGGGAGGGTGGGAGCGGATTCAACCCCTCTTTACTCATTCTGAAAGAACCACTGACATCTGGCCTAATAGAAGTAGCCTAGCGTGCTACTTTTTCCTGTAATCCAGCTTGTAATGCTCTAAGACATTTACATAGCACGATCCTTTACTATCAAGAAATAAGAAGACAGTACAAAGCTAAAAATTAATGTTTTTATTTATATACCAAATAATATAAATGTAAGCTTAACACTTATGCTGGAACCAGTCAATAATTTTGGCCATTTATGAATCAGTAAAGATAGTTGTAGAATTGATGAAAATAGGAGATCATAACAAACATTAGCTTATGGCGTGTTTCTAATGCATTTAACAGGAGATAAAGAGTGAACTGCAAAAAAAAAATAATGTAGTTTTTTGAATGTAGATGAACAAAGATTAGAAGTAAATAACGAAGAGAATTAAATGCGTTGGTAAAATGAATAAGATCATAATAATGATCACACCAGGGTTCCACTTCCAATAGTTCCACCCCTTCTCCAAAATTACACTGGTCGGCAGAATTTTCATTGGAGTTGTAAAAACTAAAGGTCGGCTGGTCACTGCTAAATGCCGACGCCTACCTGCAAGGAGATAATAGAGAAATTGAAAACCTTATTAAATAAAAAATATATCGCTCCAATAAAAAGTTTCTGATTGAGCCCTCCTCGAGTGTTTAAGAAAATGTAGGCAACCCTGAGCTGCTAACACACAAACAATTTCAGTCAGATAGGGTATCACCAACACACAATATTTCACCATTTACTTAACAGGATAGAAGATCGACAATATCGATTTGCACAAAGACTATGACCACCTCCCAGTAATAATAATTAAAAAAACAGGGGTTACTAAACCGAGAGTACTCACTCTAGTATAAACCTATGAATTTCAAACTAAATGCGCGTAGCGGTTTTCAGCAATTGGTTGACGGTTTCTACCTCGATTTTCTAGTTTATTATCTCACAGGTGTAACACTTTTGACATTGCCAAATCAATCCGTGTGTTCTGAGGGTTTGAATATTTGCACAGGCAAATTGTATGGGAATGGTTAATTTGTACATATCCTTTCTCTCTAATGCAGCTACCACTCAACAACTTGCTGCGCAGCCATTTAAATCGAAAATGTTGGAGTAACAATTTGAGAAACAAAGGAGAGCCATTTCCCAGCAATCAAATTGATTCACCCTGATCCTGATCCTGCTCCTAATCACGAAATTTCTCTTATCCATTCTCTCGTATCCAACAGAGTATTTGACGCTATTTTGCCCCAGAAAAAAAGAAGAAGAAATATGGCAATTTCTCAGTCTTTCCTCTCACAAAAATGAATAATACCCATAAGAACTTTTTCGTCTATGGTTGAGCGCTAATGGTAATATACAAAGAGATACGGCATTCTGGATACACGTGCTGGTACACACAGATTTCTCGATTATCAGATAGCCTGCTCATATACGCTTTTGAACAGCAATAAAAATTAGAAACTACTCTCTTTGCCCGGTAGCTCTTTCATTTCCAGTTTACAACGAACATCGTTTACTAACCAAGTAAGGAGAATGAGGTCGAGAAGAAATTACCAAATTACTTTGTTGCTTTCTTCACCAATAAGGCGAATGGCACCAATCTTACCGAAATCAAGAGAGAAATTAACCATAAAACTCCAATTGGTGGAAAAGACAGGTACTGCCAGGACTCTATAGTACGAAATATCTGCGGCCAAGTCGAGACCATACCTGCCACCTGATTTCAAAACTTTCGATTTCTAAAGTATTCTTTTAGAAGATGTAAGCATGATAAGGAAATACGCAAAGCAGTTATTTTTTCAGGACTTGTATTAATAAATAATCGTATTGAATGCAAAAAAACTGACAATTAAACTTCAAGTGTCTATTGGCACCACTTTACTTAGGACTGTATAAAACTGTACACCGCAATGATATTTTTCTTATAAAAGTGTTATTGTTACAGCGAAATAGTAAGTCTAAGTTGTTCTAAGGAATTAAGTAATATGCATAATAACATAATTCAACAAATTATAATCAATAAACGATTCAATGGCCTTATATAACGATAATATTTTTATACATTTTAATTATCATTAACACGTTATCTAATATTGACCAAAACAAACAAAGCTAACATATTGAAGTAATTGATCACCTAGACAATCTATGAACACTTTTTGAATTCATCCCTCCTTCATTCAGTCCATGAAAATTGGCCAAGAAATTAGCTGACATTCTTAAAAAGACATTACCATCATAAATCGGATCAGAGTAATTAGCAGAACGTGTTGCCAAAGCATTCCCTTGAAAAATTTGGTACTGTTTTTCCGAAAATTACAACGTATTTCCGAGCTTAGGGTATATTGAATTTTATAATTTATAGCAAAATAAATAAACAAGTTTATATCAAATAACTATTCTTTAGATAAATTAATTATAAAGATTTTTTCCGGAATTTAAATAAATTAGATATTGTTTTAGCAAAATAAAATACCAAATAGTATTTTTGGCAACATTGCCAGGCAGGCTAAGATGGGTTATTTTGTGTTTCAGTGATTTTTTAATTTTAATTTCTAATGAAGCCTGATGGCGGAAACCTACAATTCGCTAGACGAAGAAACACTTGAAATTAAAACGAAAAGTATTGAACAAACATTACTACCCCTAGTAAAACAGGTAAATATCATTGTTTAATAGCTCATAGCTGATTTAGTTGCTATTTTTAAATCTAAGAGCGGTTCTGTTGTTTAGTTAAGTAAATACCTGATACTGTATTTACTGTATCATTAAAACTTTTGACATGGGAGGTATGTTTTATTAAGGTTTATCTTTTTTGGAATGTATTTTTTTTTCTAAAAAGTAAATACATCTGTCAAATTTCTCACCTTTTCATTCCTATCTGTATTCTCTCTCTTTTTCAATTATAAGGTCTTATTCACACATAAACATTACGAACGCGATTATTGAAGTTTAGGTTACAGGTTGGTTAACAATAAGGTTACTAACATTATCTTCATCACATGCCACTAGAGTGGACTGTTTTCAAAGTATTGATTACTGCCAGTTGACATGCTCTTGTCAAATGTTGTGGGTTCCTGTTTAAGTCTTCCCATTATCAATTAGTTTATTAAAACAATTAGTTTTTGTTAAAGTTTATTCTTTATGACTGTTTATTTTATGAGAAATGTCAGCTATTACTGAAAAACAGGTAATAGTAATCCTCTATTGATTATTTCACTTACATTTTTTTCTTAATATTTTTATCTTGCTTATTTAATTAGTGAAGGTTTTATATTTGTAATGATTGTTTTTTTTTAAATTGTAAATTTTTTTTTTAATAATTTTGTAATCTACTTTGTTGTGCTCAAGTCTGTTAATACCAATTTTTTTGTTAAATAGTAAACATCTTTGTGAATATTGCTCATATAAGGCAGTCACTTGTAATATATGTTTTTTACGCATAATTTTTTATAACTGGTATAAATTACTTGATTTTTTTTAAAAATATTTATTTGGTTGAACAAATTGTTTAACATTTTTGAAGACAATTATTCTTATAAATATCTATAAATTTATCAATATTTTAACCATACATAATATCAATAATCCACTGGAACTTGAGACAAACTTTAACTAATCCTGCTTAAAAACTGCTGGTGACATAATATAACTATCGAAGTGTTGATATTCTCTATTCTGTAAATAGTAACCAAATACTTCTGTTTGAGTTTTTTAATACTAGTCAAATTTTAATTCATTTCCATATATATATATATATATTCCTCCTTGCTATTCTCTTCAATTCTTTGGTTTACTTATGTTCTAGGATTTAAGTTTTGTATTCTAAGCATCTGTTAGGTTTATGATATAATAATTTTAAAAGACTTGGGTTGACTGTTAACGTTAAGCCACAACAGAACTTTTTAAATAATAGCTATTACAATCAATTATGTCTGTAGGTATTGGTATTTGTAGCGATAATCTTAGTAACACTGTTACTATCCAAAAATCTCGCTCCTTTAGATAAATTAATTCCTAATTAAGCATTTGAGAACTTCTTATTAAAAAACTTTATTAGAAAACTTTTAAATAATTTTATGTAAAATATTGCAGTTAGTACTTTATAAAATCATGAATTATGAAATGTATCATTTTTTAATATAGTTATAAGAGAATATATTTTATAATTTACTTGGGTCTTTTGCACTTGTTTCCCCAATTTTCATTTTGAGTTTATTATTATATGTTTAGGTTACGAGTAACCAAAATGTAATAACATGTCAATGAGATATCGTTTGATTGTTTATATTATTAAATAATTAAATAAAAAACAAACATTTTTTAAATTTAATTATTTATTTAAATATTTTATTAAATGTTATTCGATGTAAAATACCTTTTTCCTGAAGAAATTCTATCGCTTTTTTTTTTGTTTTTTCGACAAATTAAATCGAACAAAGACATTTCATTTATAATAATAATTTTTTATTTTTATTTAATTATTAAATAATAGGAACAATTCAAACGATCTCTCATTGACATGTTACTCGTAAACTAAACATATGATAACAAACTCCAAATGAAATGCGGGGAACAAGTGCAAAAGACCCATTTACTTAAACTATAGGGAATGAGGTAGTGACTTATTCTACAAATGTCCTGAACGGATTAGTTCACTTCACCACTTCTTTCTCTACTTATGTTAACAGTCTTTCTATCATCACTATTGAAATTTGTTTTACTACAATCAGTGTTATTACTGTTACTTTTTTTGTTTTTTTCATAATCTTTTTTTCTGTTTCACTATTCTACTCAATCAAATATTAAAGATCTTAGCTTATGGATAAATTTCAATATCTGTAATGCAATTTGACATTTATCCATTTTAGATGTAGCTTTAAAGATGCTTTGTCAACAGTTTTTTCATAGTCTCAATGTTTATTCTGTATTATAACATTATCACTGACATAAAATTAAAGGTTTTACAGACTTTTACAAGCTTTGTTGTAATAAAATTCTTGTTTACTTTTATCAAGTACATTCAGATAGTTAAAAACTTCAACCAAATTAATTATTATCATTACTAGTTTCAACCAGCCCTTCTTTTCTTAGTTGGGGTACATGAAGACGTTAAGCCTCTTAATAAATAAGAACTTTTGGATTAAGATTTTCAAGCCTAGCCATTATTTTCTCTCTCAGATTCCTATTCACAAGCATTTCAGAGAGTGAATTGCCAAAAAAATAAAAAATTAAGAATTCTATAATTAAGCTGACAATTATCAATATTTTAGTTGTTTTAATCACATCTCCTAGTCATAGATTTCATTGCACCAATCACTTTTTCATTTCAAACCCACTTTTTATTTTGTTGCATTTTTTTTGTGCTGTAAATATGAGGGACCGGTTTAGTTCTACACTCCTCTGGATCTTTTAACCTCTACCTCCCATTTCTCTCTGTCCATTGCATACAACCCATTCATTTTCATCTGCCGTTTGTCTTGGAGTACACTGTCTCTCCAAGTCTCTCTCTCCATGTCCCTTGGGTCTCCCTCTACTTCTCTTTCCACCTGGTGTGCCTTCATAGATTTTCCTTGGCATCCTATTGTCCTCCATTCTCTTTAGGTGACCAAACCATTTCAATCATAGGATTCTGATGCTGGCCGAGATATTAAGGTCTTCGTATTTGTTGTACAGGTCCTTATTTTTCCTTCTCTACCATATTGCATTTTGGCGTACATGTCCCAGAATATTTCTAAGTATTCTTCTCTCAAACCGCCCCAGTAGACAGCTTGTCTTTTTCCTGGATGGTCCAGGTTTCGCTGGGATAGGTTACCACAGGTTTAATCAGTTTTTCATACACCCTGAACTTTGTGAATTACTGGCCAGTCGACTCTTCAGAATCTTAGACAAGCCGAAATAAGATCTATTTCCCATCACAATACTTTTCTTTACTTCTTCCTTCTCACCCAGTTGATCATTTAGGTACTGGAAGCTGTTCACCACTTTGAGCCGGTGGTTTCCTATTATGTAGTATTTTTTGAGGTGAACTTGTTTCTTCTTTCATAATGTCTGTTAAGCTTTTTAAATACGGCTAATAATTGGTGCACAATGGTGTCTATCCTGTATGAACTTGTATATTAGGTGGTGTCATCGGCATACAATTGATGGGATTCTAGGGAGATCTGATAAATAAATGTTAAAGAGTGTGGGTGAAAAACGAGCCTTGAGAAAGTCCTGCTGTTATTGGATGGGTAGATGTAGGGGAATTATTAATCGTTACGTTTATTGACCCTATTGCTTAGGTAGGAATTTATAAGGTGGATTATATAGGGCGGGAGTTTGTATGTTTTGAGTTTATAAATTAGTCCAGAGTGCCAAACTTTGTCAAATGCTTTTTCAGTATCAAGAATCTGCATACCTGTATGTCTCTTTTTGTTAAATCCTTTGGTTATGTAGTCTGTCAGTCTTGACTTAACTTTTCAATTGATTCTATGAAGTCATCCATGTCCGGTGGGTCAATGTTATCCCCATTTGTCATTGCTATTCGGCTCAAGGTATTGTTGTCAGTGTCAATTATCTATATAGATGCATATATAGATCACTGAAGTGCTCTACCCATCTCCCAAATCTTCCGCCTTTCCTTCCATTACTCTACCTTCTTTATTTTTGGATAATTCTTCTAATTTATCTGGGTCTTTAAATTATTCAAGATTCCATTTTTTTCTTGTATATAATTTCTCTTGCCGTAAGCATGCCAGTCACTCTCTATATTTTATTTTCACCAAGAAGTGGTCTGAGTCACAGTTTGCTCCTCTGGCCATTCTGACATCAGTCACTGAGGAAGAATGGTGTTTCAATATAAGTACGTGATCAATTTGGGTTAATGTACCATTTGGTACTTTCCAAGTTCCAATATGTATTTTTTTGTGCTGAAAGCAGGTGCTTTTTATTATCATGTTGTTTGCTTCAGCAAATTCACACAAATATTTACCATTGCCATTAGTTATATTATGAAGTGAGTAGGTTCCAGCAATGGTCTGTGTAAAATTCTCCTTGCCCTCCTGGGCATTTAGATCACCAGGTATAATTTTTGTGTCATATCTGGGACTGCATAGAAGGGCCCTTTCTAGTTATTGGTAAAAAAAGTATTTTCTCATCTTCATCACTATCACTATCTTGTTGGTGACTAGGCAGAGATACAAATAGTATTTCTAAATTTTCCTTTCAAGCGCATCTTACACAATCTATCAGTAATAGGCTCGAATAGTAGTAAACTACGGCGTAGTCTTTATGTAAGTATGAATCCAGTTCCTCTTGGTCCACTTTTTTCTGCTCCACAGTACAGTATGGTATACTCCTTCTTATCAAGTCTACCGTGCCCACCCCACCTAATCTCCTGCAGGGCCACTGTATCAATGTTAAATTTAATTAGCTGTTCAGCCACTTCAATCGTTCTTCCAGGCTGCAACATTGCCCTCTTGTTCCATGTCGCTAAAACCAGGTCTGAGTTCCGTTTTCTATTACCATTTTTCCATCCATCTATTATTACATTGATAGGTTTCATAATGAGAGTTTTTTTTACGATGTAGGGTTGTTAGCCCTACGCTCAACCACTGACTAGCGTGCCAGATCATTTTTCCTCAGGTTTTTTCCTAGCTCGGTTTCTTTCTCTGGAGCTTAGAGCCCAAACCGCCACACAACATCATCAATGGGTTGAGTATTTAATATGTACGACTGTGAACATCCTTTTGAACATTTTGAATCCTTATTCGCAGCTAACCTACAAATCTGTAGGTCATTCCACTATCCGCCACCTGTGGACCCGCCCAGTAGCCGAGATAAGATAAGCCTTGGGCTCCGACCCCATGGATTTATGATTTATTTTAGTGATAGTATTTGCATATGTATTTATTTTTATTTTTACAATCACAGTCAGTGACATTATCCTTCCCAAGTACAATTTACTTACATAAAAGTGTGATTTGCTTGTGTATCTAAACTGATTTGAACAATTACGTAGAAATTAAATCTTTGTGTGTCTAAAATGTATTGCTATTCGGGGGGTTAGTTTTTCTGACATTTTTTGCGTCCCGTCTGAAATGGGATTCTTGGACTCTTGTTTGACTCATATTGTGCAACATTAATCAGTGCGGACTTGAATCTAGACTGGGAAAGATATTTTTTTAAATATTGTATTTGATATTTTACTAGTTTAAAGTTGGTTACCATCATATATTCTCTCTAAGAATGAATGATGGCTTCACATTCTTGTAGAACAAACTCGGGTATCGATTGCTTAGGAATTTTGAATGTGTTCATTATACTGGTGAATGAGTCCCAACTGGCAAGGAATTTAAAAGTTTTGGATAATCGATTGGCTGGTGAAATTGAACATCTAAAGTTTGGATTTTTTCTTGATATTTGGCCTCCAACTTTGGTTAAAATGTTTTCGAATTTGGTTGGCGACATTCGCAAAAAATTTCTGAAACCCATCCTGTCTTTTATTTTTAATTTGTTCAAAAGTACATGGGCGTAATGATTCCCCCCCACCATTGTTTAGTCCATTTTTTCTTCAAACTGGTACTATTTAGAACAATTATTCCAAAAATGACTATGGAAATCCCTGACAAGGCTAGTTGCTTCACCATCGTTTTAGGAAAGACTGTATTAAATATGAGTCTAGGTGTGGACACGGTTCTTTCGCTGAGTCCGAACAGAGTCAAACATGAATCGATTCAAATGTGTTCCATTGCGTACTAGGCTTGAAAACGGCTGTATTTTGGAATTGCACAAACATATCAGTAAAGGAAAATACAAAGAGAAATTAAAGGTTTTAAATATGAATTGATTGAATAATTAAGATTGTGGGATGTTTTTGTGATTTATAAATTTTTCATACCAAACTATTGGCGTTGACTGCTGTAAATAAGTCAATAGACCTTATACCAATAAGTAATATGAAGCCATGAATTGATTTCATTTTTTTCTGGATGCCACATATGTTTTAAATTTGGTGTTTTGATTGGCTTAACCTTTATTAAAATGAAGGGGAATGCGAGATAATGGAAAGAAACTAAAGTGTGAAGCATATGTTTTAATTTAGGTTCAGTTATTCCGTAATCTGTTGGAGGATATTATTCTCGTTAGCTTTTATTAATTCTCACAGTTGAGTGTATACAAAGTTTGGGTTTATAAAGAGCAATGATAACTTATTAAAGAGACAAAAATTTGTTTGGTTGATACTGGACTTTGTGCTTCTTCTGTTCTAATACTGCCTTAATCAGTGAAAAATCAAATTAGTTATTATTGGTAGGACAAACATGAGATTTTCGAATTTTAATTGTCAAAGCATTTTTTTTACTTGCTGAGAATATATATATGTTCCAAATATGTTTGTTGAAGATGATGTTGAAGTGTTTATATAGCAATTATCTTTATTGGTATTTATAATAACTTCAGCATGATCCTAATTTATTTCCTCTGAATGACCGAAAAAATTCTAGGTTCTTGTTTACTTAATTCAGATATTCAGTTTGTTTGTTTTTTACAATAAAATAAAATGGTATCAACTCTTAACCTTTTATTTGATTTCAGTAGTAGTAATATTATAATTTTTTTTTTTTATTTTATTTTTTTTTTTGCAGATTTCAACTCTTGTATCACACAGAGAGAGAAGTATTTGTTCAGAAAGATCACTCCGGGTTGTTGCTAGAGTTGGTCAAGCTGTGAATGTTGCAGTTGAAAGATTTGTTACTGTAGGAGAAAGTATTGCAAGTGATATACCAGAACTGCGTGATGACATGAACAGAGCCTGCAATCAAGCTAGAGCTGCTGGTTTGTTATTTATAAATTTGTTTTCTTCTTTAAATTAAATGATATTGGAAATAAAGAATCTTGTGAATGCATAGATTCAATGCCAACACCACCTAATAGCTTTCTTTTCATTCTTTCTTTCATAAGACTGTCAAAAGCCTAATCTATTTCATATCATATCGCATACCGAGATCATAACTTTATCATCTCAATATTTGAGATGTTTAGTTCACCTATTTGATTTTTAGAAACCAAGTTTTATGAATCAATGAAAAAGATTCATGAATACTTTGTGTATCTTTGATATATCTGTTTTGTTAATTCATGAAACTTTGTAAACCATAATGAACATCTTATTCAAAACTCAAATTTTGTGTTGAAGGATACAATATATCATACAACTTAAAATCATCCTACTACAGTAGAGTCCTGATAGTTGAGCCTCCCAGAATTACGAGCCTCGTAAAGCATTCTTTTATATTATAACTTATATTTGATCCATTCCTATCTTACAAAATCAGTGAATGTGCTGGGATATAAAAAGAAAAAGAAAAGTGGTGACATCAAAGGCATGATGGAGATCCAGTACCCACGGCTCATATCAAAATTAATTTTAGAAAAGTTGAAAGCTATTGAATTGTATTATTAAGTTCTTTTAGACTCCTTAACCAGAATTACTAATTTTTCCATAGATTTCTCTCATAAAATTCCATCCCTCTTTGAGAAACCTTGGTGATATCCTTGACCAAACCCTTATTGTTCGATTTACCATTCGCCTCTCTATCAACCTTGATACCTACCAAAATCCACTCTTTCCTCTCGGCCTTCCACTCATTATCTTTTTTTGTAGTCTATCTTATCACAATCTTCCCTCATTAATCGTAGAAACAATATTTGGCTCACCAAACAGCTGTTCTCATTCAATATTTGTTCTTATTCTCCAATTTCTGAGGTAACTTACTGGATCAAAGATCTTTCTAAGGATCTTATTCTCCCAAAACTTCAGTATCATATCAGAGTTATAGGGCTGTGTTCTCCATTAATATGGATGCAAACTGATCATTTATATAATGTTATATAAAGCTTAAACTATTAAGCTATAACATGTAAAGAAAATTATTGTATTTAAATATTTTGTTGCCTAATCGTTTGAACTTATAACACTTTAAAAAAGTGTGTAAGTAGTATAAATAATTATTCTGTAATTAGTCATTGATGTTGATTCATTTGTCATTTATGATATAATACAGTATCAGTTGTTATTTTGTTTTCTAATATTTATAATAATTCTGTTTCAACTCACTAGTTTATTTCTCTGACCTATCCTTGCATATTTTTAAGGTTTTTTAAATACCCTTATAAGCTCTTTTTATTGAAATTTCATAATGTCAGTAAAGAAGACAATACTTTTATCATATAAGTAACTTTAACCCTTTTTTTAATCAGTTTATTTTTGTACAGGTAGTGCTATTGAAAAGCTCTGTGAATCTGCTGGAGAAGACTGTTTACGAGAACGTAGTGCTGTTGTTCGGGCTGCTAGAAATCTGTTAACTTCTGTCACAAGGGTATTGCTATTAGCAGATGTAGTAGTTGTAAGACAATTATTGCTCGCCAAAGATAAGGTTAATTAATTATCATTATTTTTAATCGATGTATTTATGTTCTAAATATTTTATAAGTTTATTTTTATGAAAATTTAAGGTAGCTCGAAGTCTTGGACGTTTGGAAGGAGTTTCCAATTTTACTGAGTTTGTTAAGGCCTTTTCACAATTTGGATTAGAAATGGTTGAGCTGGCACATCTAACTGGTGATAGGCAAAATGACATGAAAGACGAGAGACGTAGAGCACAAATGGCTGCAGCTAGGCAAGTTTTAGAGAGATCTACTATGTTACTACTTACCAGCTCCAAAGTAAGTAACCTTTTATTGTTAAATGATTTTAAGTTATTATAAAAGGACATTACGATAAATCAGTCTGAAAGTCAGATTGTCTTAGGAGAGAGCCTAATTATTGCACTCTAATTATTTGAAATCAATTATAATCTAGACGATTCATATGAAAAAAAATTCAGGCCATCCAAAAGGAAGAAATAAAAGTTCATTTTAATTATAACAATTCAATTTAAACACCAAAGATGATATATTCAGATTTTATTTACTTATAGGTATTTTTAACAGTAATTATTTATTGATAAAAATGCTTTTGAATATTATTTTTTACATTCATTCATTATTGACACGACAGATGCATGTAGTGGTCCTAGGCCTGATCAATTGCACTGCCCAATTGTCCCTGTTGGCAGCGCACCTAATGGATATTCCGTTCTTCCTTTAATCTTCTTTTATGTTATCCATCCATCTAGATTTTGGTCTTCCTCTAGTCCTGACTCCTTCCAGCTTCCCATGATAAATTCTTGTTGTTCTTGCTTCATCCATTCTCAGGACGTGCTCCAACCATTTCATATGTTGGACTCGAGCAAACTGGGAGGTATATAATTCACCGTACATTGAATAAATTTCTTTGTTTGCTCTTAAGTGAGGCAATCCTTCAAATTTAGGCCCTACTATACATCTAAGGATTTTTCTTTTGAAACGGTCTGTCAATTCGTTCTGAAGATGCCTTTCGGACCGCCCAAGTCTCACATGCATATGTAGCAACTGGCCTAACAAGAGTTTTATATAGTCTAAATTTTCTTGCACGACTTAGCAATCTACTTTTCAGGCTCCCTAGAGTATAATAAGGTCTATTAACAGCCATTATTCTAGGTAAATTTCCTCATTTTTACTCTGGGTATCATCTATTATTGACCCAAGGTATGTAAAGTTTGAGACTGCTTGGAATGTATGGGGAATGCATGGTTTCCTACGATGTAGTGCTGAGGTGGATGGGCGAGCTTCTTCTTTCTTATTACTAGGACTTTGATTTTGCCTCCATTGACACAAAGCCCCATTTTCTGTTCTTCACTTTCCAACCTGCAGAATGCTTCCTTCACAGCTTGAAGCAATCGCCTTACAATGACCACATCGTCCATGTATGCAGGTATCTGAGTCATTCTGTGAAATATTGCTCCTCCATTATTCAATCCTGCTCTTCTTACAATGGTCTCCGGGACAATATTAAACAGGAGCAGGGCTAAAAAGTCCCCCGTTCTCAGGCCCGAGCAAACTTTAAAGGAGTCACCAATGCTTCCCTTCACCTTGAGTCTTCTGACAGTGGCTTTCATCATTGCCATATGAATATCCCACTCCAAATATCCCCTCTTCCTAAAGCATTCCATCCTTCAGAAATATGAAACATCATTCATTGATTACCTTCAAACTAAGTTCCTAGTCATGACCTAATAACATCCCATATCCTGACACTCTACCCTTAAAAAGCATTCTGTGCTTTGCACCACATATTTTCCTGACTTTTGGAAATCATTTACTGTATCAAACATAACATTTGACACTGACAATTGATTAAATGAAAGTTAAATAATATTCACTTATGAAAAAGTAAATAAATAAGCCGTCCATCTACAGGGCCATATGAAAGTAATCTGTCATTGATACCATTTGTTAGGTTAAGAAATGGTGACCGGCACTTGGGATAATATAGGAACTGTCTAGGTGATTCAGGCAACCTTAAGAGGAGCAGAAAACATGGATTTCCTAGCAAACTCCCTTTTCCTCACATTTTAAAATGAAGAAATTAAAGATTAAAGTGGACCTGATATTTGTATCTTCTTCATAAGCTGTTCATGAAGTGAATATTTTAAATAAATAGAATAAGTTTTTTTTTTTTTTTAAGCCTAGAAAGATATATCTATTTATAAAAACATTTTCATGAACACAAATATTATGATTGAGTTCATAAAAATATTTTTCGTTTTCCAACTGATTTCAAATTGGTATTTTGGATTAGTAAGGTTCAAATTATTGATTGGCGCATAAATTCTGTATATATTCTTATTTCGTAAGAAGAAATATGTTTTTTATTGTTTTTATTTTGCCATTTATTCTTTTTATTTTGTTAATTTATATTTTGTTATAACATGTTCATTTTTTTTTGTTTTTCTTCTCTTCCATTGGTACTTTTAGAGAAGTTGTGTATTTATTAAGGATTCACATACCTTGCAAGGGAATGGGGTAGCCCCATGATTAAGGTACTAATCTTCTAGCCCCTGATCTCAAGTTCGAGTTTGGCTGGAGGTAGAAAATTTACTTTATGTTTTGGTGGTGGATTGGTTTTAGATTTGGGGACCCTCCTAGAGCACACCCAGCCTATGTAAAATGGTTACTTTAGGTAAATAATGGGGAGGACAACCTTGTAGTTTACCACATCACCTCTTGGTGTAACTGTGGCCTTAAACCATACTTCAAGTGTTGAACCCCCTTCATGGGTTCTAGTTTTTTTTTTATCTGCTAAATATCCTGCTAATAAGACTATAATGTAATTTGAAAAACTCTGATTATTGTTAAAACCTTCTGGAAATATTTGAATTTAATCATTATACAAAGAAAAAAAAAATCAATAATTATTAAACAACACTATTGTGTGTAAACAGAATGGAATAATGAAATTATCAAGATATAATCCTTAACAATACAAAATATATAGTCAACTGCCAATTAATTGAAACAAAGGTGCCAGAGAAAAAATTTAAATTACTAATAGTTCATATTTAATTCTTATCTTTATTTTAAAGTGCAACAAATAGCATATATGAGTATAAAACCATTTAAAATTGAAGTATTACAGCTAAATGTCCATTTGAAAAAAAATACTAAGGTTTTTGAATTATTGACTTCTACCTACTAGCTTGCCCATTGAATTTCTTTAGGTAATGAGAGTTGAAATGAAATCATCTCCTGAAGGCACAAGAGCTAGTGTAAATTGAGATTGAAGGAGGGACAGCTCAAAAGTGACTGGAGTTTGTAGTTGTTTTTCATTACAGGCATGCTCATTGTGACAGACCTACATTGATTAGGGAGCGAGCTATGGAAATAGATGTAATTTCCAACATGAATGAAAGGTTAACCTACCACAGTTGGTTAGAAGTTCCCTTCCTTCCTGAGACTGGCAAAATATAATTTTTTACATATATAGTTAAATAATTGGTCAACACTAATAAGTTTTTAAAAAGATTTATTTTGAATACAAGGCACAAGACTTAATTAACTAAGATTAAAAGATCAAGCATGAATGGCTACTGTATGGGGGCTACATATCAATAATAAGTGGGGGTATTTATAGAGAAATGATGAGGTTGCTGGTGATAAGGTGTTACTATGTATCCAAGAAATTTTAATTCTGTTTTGAAAAATTCTGTTTTATCAGGTTGTATGGATAAGTTGTTAGTCTTTAAAATTTCTAGAACTCGTTCTATGTCTTTTAGATGTTCCTTGTCGTCCTTTGAATAAATGATTATGTCATCTACATATGCCATGGTGTTTGGTACGTTTTCAATTATCATGTTGATCATTCTTTGAAAGGTGGGTGGAGCGTTACACAGTCCGAATGGCATGCGAACAAACTCGAAATCTCCGTTTTCGGTTGAGAATGCCGTCTTTGCAATTGAATCCTCATCCATGAGTATTTGGTGAAATCCTGAGGTTAAGTCAATAGTACTAAATATTTTAGCTCATTTCAAACGGTTTAACACATCTTCTATGTTGGGCAAAGGAAATTTGTCTTTTATTGTCTGTTCGTTCAGTTGCTACTGATAAGGTTTTGCTGTGTCCTTAACTCCTCCCTTCTGAAGTTTCAAGCCGCTCCTGATACAATTCTTTGTAAAGATTTCTGAGTAAGATTCGATGATCTTCAACCGGTACTGCGTATATCGGTGATTGATTTGTGTTACAAGGTTTCATATTTTTTCTGTGTCGTTTATATAAATAAATTACAATAATTAATAGTATGATACATAAAATTCCTGATACATAATATATTTGATTATTGTCCCATATTTCATTAACTTCTATATAATTTGGTAAAGTAATATTTGGTGGCGATAATAAAGTTACATTCTCTAAAATATGAGTATAAAAGGGTTGTAATACATTATGATAATTGTGTTTATAGATTTGATTAAATTCATTATAACAGTCAGTGGTGCTAATATTAATGAAGGCTATTTTGGGTAAGAATATAGTATTATTATTACAGTCACTAGTCTTATTCTTATTAACAACAATATATTGATTAAGGAACTCATTAAACCTAATTTGGTTAGTATTGCTTAATTTAATAGTACAATTTGTTCCATTACCATATTGGATTATATGTTTGATACATGTATTAGTAGTAATAGCTAGGTTTTTACAATAATATTTGTTAATATAGCTACATTCATCTATGCAATAAGAGTTATTTTTATATACAATTAATTGTTTGTCAATGGATAATTCATACAGAGTGTGATTGACGTATGATGGAAGGGGTATAATTAAGTAACCTTTATATGTTTCCTTATGGGTAGGTATCTTTACAAAAACATGTAATATTTTATTATAGTTTGAGCAGTAAATTTTTGAATTTGCCCATAAAATATTCGGATCATTGGTTAGCAATGTTACATTTTGAGGGAGATATTTAATAACATCATTCATTAGTTTGGAATGTATTACTCCTGTTTTGCAAAATTCTATTGGAAGTACTAAATCTGTTATTTTTTGTGATAAATAGCTCATATGGATGTATAGTTCATAAGCTTGATCATTAGTATCAATATTCTTAATATTTCTATGAATTGATTCAAAATTTTTATTTATTTTATTTACGTCCTGTTCAAATTTATTAATTAGCTGTTTATTAGTCTGTATTATATTTTTCATATTGTATCCTGATTCTCTGTTTGTCATTTCCAATTGTTGAATTATATTGTCATAATATTTTTTATCATCTGCGTCCATATTACCCGTTATCCAGGAAATAGCAGTTCCTAGTCCATTTATTAGTCCACGTTTGTTTCTGTGTTCTATTGGTTTGAGTAATTGTAACTGGTTAATAGCATGTTCCACTGAGTTGCATAAAATGGGGTATATATTAGTTGTAGTGTATTTGTTAAGTTTATTATTGATTTTCTTAATTCTAATTCTAATAAGGTTAAATTATAAAAATGATAAGTTTCATAGAATTGATCTATGATTTTAATATTATTTACATTGTAATGTAGTAGTCCAGGTGAGTTTGTCAGGTCCACTACCTTAATCATGTTCATCAGATGAAGGTTCTGTAGAAGGGTTAGTGCTAATTGTGCTAGATAGAGTTTCATCTGAAACAAAATATTGTTTCTTCTTTTTATATTATTAATGTGTGTTTTTATTTTCTTTTTACCTTGTATTAATACGTTTACTTTTCTAAATTTATCTTTCGATTTTATATTACTCTCTCTATTTTTATAATACATTTGTTGTACATTATCTAGTTCTGGGGGATCTTCTCTATTTTGATTTAGATTAGAAGTACGTTGTTATTTTTCTTTATTTATTTTATCTTGGGTTATTTTATGAATTAGTTTTAAGTCGTTATGGTATTTTTGTATGTAAGCTTCCGTAATTTGTTCCTCAAATAATGCTCTTGATGATTGACCAAAGGTTATTTCGTTGGGGGTTAATTTTAGATGTTGATTGAGGGTATTGTTATATGCTATTGTTGCTAATTTTAATATTCTATCCATTTTGTATGTGGGATTCTCTTTAGAAATAATTCTCAAAAGTTCCGTTAACGTTAAGTGACGATTTAATAATCCTAAGGAATTAGAATGTTGAGCAGATGTGTAATGTAAATGGATTTGAAGTAGCTCACATAACTGTTGTACTAGATTGTTTTTCATTTCGACTCCCTGGTCTAATATGATCTTATTCGGAGAAGGATAATAATTTATATAATCTTCTAATTGTTTACATATGTTGATTGCGTTGTTACTTATTAATACTTGCGCAAATAGGCATTTGGAGAATGTGTCTATTGCTGTGAATATTGAGGTTTTATTAAATTTTAAAACATCTATCATAATTTCTTGAAATGGTTTTTCTGGGGTTGAGGTTAATTGAAATTTTGATTTAATAGGTTTTCTTTCATATTTAGTTAGTTTAAAAGTATCGCATTTGTTTATATATTCAGTGATTTTATCCTTCATCTTAGGAAAATAGTATCTTTTCTTTAGTTGTTCTAATGTTTCTATGATTCCTCTATGTTTCGTCTTTCCCAAATGATAGTCTGTAATAATTTGTAATTGATTATCTAAATTTTCTATGTCTTCCTTGAAAGTAGATAGAGTATCGTTTAATTTTAACATTTGGAAATTCAGTTTCTACTATTTGTTGTAATTTCTGAAAGTATTCTTCGTACGTGTTTTCCATGATATTTATGTTTGAAGAGCATAATTCTCCGTAGGTTGTGTTTGGTTCTAATATTTGCAATAATATTGTCTCTAAGTCGTTTTTGTCCGTTAATATTATTGTATGTCTTTTCTTATTACCGAATGGTTTTTTGAATTTTATTTCTGGTTTTCCTCTTTCTATAATAATTTGGTGTTTCTCTACATTTATACATTTGTCTTTCTCTCAGATCCATATTTGTTCATTACTTGAAGTTTGTGAATGTTGGGTTTCTAGACTTTCTGTGTCGTCATTTTGTGTTAGAGGTTCTTCTATTATTCTTTCTTCTTCAGGTATATTTTCATTTTCTGTATCTTGTAATAATTCTTCCATTATTCCTTAGTACTCAGGTGTATTCTCGTCTGCTGTATCTTGTAATAATTCTTCCAGCTCAATTTCTTCAGTAAAGTAAAGTTCTGTGTTTCTTGATAATGCATCGGCGACGTTATTCGTTTTTCCTTGTATGTGTTTGATGTCAAATTCAAACTCTTGTAATTTCCAGATCCATTTCATGATTCTTGTTGAATATTCGCGGTTTTTTGCCCCTTCAAATTTCCCGGGTTTTGCTATTCCTTCGATGGGGGCACTCCTGGTGGCAGGATTCGCGAACCCCCACTTCTTCTTCCGCCACCGACTTGAACACTTGTTGGAACTTCGGCTCTGCAATTTATTTCATGTACCTTTCCTATCCTATTCGCAATTACCCTCAACCTCTTTCATTTCACCTTGCAGTCAGCCGGTAAGTTTCTCTCTTCATGCCCACAGTTCTCGGCACCAAGGTAAGCCAAACTTTAATTATTTTCGTCCCATCACGGCTCTCCCTCATGAACCAATCCCCAACTTCAAAATACAGTCCACTATTCTCAACCCAATACATGGTCCTCCGGCCGAACCTAAATTAAATTCCCGTTTTTTGGTCGAAAAGATTGCTAAAATTATCGTTTTCCCTTATCGCTCGCTGCTTCATTCTTGTTTTTTACATTTCTCATTTCGTGGGTGGGAGAAGGAGTCATTTGTTGGTGCTCAAAGCTCTTATTTGCTCTTATTTTTTTGCTGTGTGCCAATTATTTTGGTTTGCATAATAATAAAATGCGTTTCTCGGGTTAGGGGGTCAAAACCTGCACGCGCTTGCCGGTTCATTCCTGCTCCAGCATACTTTGACCTATTGCACATTTCTCGTGTTCTTTTGCTTAAATTTCTTTGCTATTAATTTTTCTTCGCCTATATTAACTCGTTTAATATTATTTGCTCCTTTTGTATTTTTTTTTTTTTTTTTTTTTTTTTTTTCTCTCTCGTATCTCCTTGGAGGTATAACGTGTGCTTGCTCGCTGGAAATTTTTCGCTTTTCTCGTTGTTTTCTCCTGGAACTGTTATCTTTTGGCATTTTATAATTTCCCAGTTATGGATATTCACGTTCAAAGTCATATTTGCTCTCTTAAGGATTTCCTTAGCTTATTGAAAGAAAAAGCCAAACCTGGTGTATCGGCTACCGCCTTATCAGTCATTAAAGAACGACTTAATTTGCTTGAAGCTGAAGCAAAATCCTTTTTTCAATCTGCCTTGGATAGTGCTGAGGATAAAAGTGTTATTGGTGAACTCCAGTCTGAATTCATGGACTTCACTTCTCAGTGCTTAGAGTTGAGCTTAATTATGTCTCATTTGACTCCTTTAAATGACAACTGTGGTAATATCAGTCACGATTCCCAGCTCAATAGTGCAGCAGGTAATTCTTTATTGCATTCTCTTCCAAAGATTCAAATTGACAATTTTAATGGTAAGGGTGATTTTGATCTATTCAATTCCAAATTTCAAACTTTAATTCATCAGAATATAAGCTTATCTGTGGTTTCTAAGTTTCATTTTTTGATATCTCTGCTTGAGGGGGAACCTCTAAGGTTGATTAGGGCATATCCTATTACATCTGAGGGGTACGATGCTGCCTTAAATCTTTTAATCTCTAAATATCAAAATAAAAGGGCTTCAATTAATGAGTGCTTGGACAGGATATTGGATATTTCTTCCATTGCTGCCAATGTAGCTTCCCTCCAGGGTTTTCTTGATACTTATCTTATTAGTGTTCAAACTTTAAAGTGCTATCAAGTGGATATAGAGTCGGGGAATGCTGAGTTGCTAGTTAGATTACTTCTTCGGAAATTAGATAAAACTCTTCGCTTGAGATTTGAGCAAAATTTGGGTGGAACCTTTCCTAAACTGGATAAATTAATTAGTTTCATAAAAGATCAATTAAATGTTTATAAAAATTCAGAGCTCTCTAAACCTGCTACTGTTAGCTTGGTCCCAAAAAGGAATATGTCTTCCTTTCATACTGCTTTGGCGGACACTAAGCTTGTGTGTATATTTTGCAAAGGTGATCACAAAAAATATGCTTGTCCTCTTTTCTTGAGCTTAAATGTTAAGCAGCGCCATGAGAAGGTAAAATCACTTAAGCTTTGTTTTAATTGCTTGTCTAAACATTTTAATCATAAGTGTAATTCTGTAAACACTTGTGCCAAGTGCCATAAACGTCACCATTCTCTTTTACATTTTGATGAACCCAATTCTAATTCTTCATCTAATGCCCATAAAGCATCTCAAAGTTTTAAGCCTGATGGGCATTCCACTCTTCATGCTTCTGATTCTGTTGGAGTACCTTCTCTTAATACCTCGCCTGCCATGCCTATAAGTCCTGTTTCTCTTTCTCATAAGTCTCAAAGTTTGTCTTCCAAACCAAATGTTTCGCTTGCTTGTGAACAGTTCACTTCAACTGTTCTACTCGCAACAGTTAAAGTTAGGATTTTTTCTTCACCTCATAATTACATTATTGTGCGTGGCCTGCTGGACCCAGCAAGTCAGGCTAGTTTTATTACTGAGAGATGTGCTAAGCTTCTTAATGTTATCTCCCCTCAACCTTGTGACCAATTAAAAGGTGTTTCTGTTGTTCCTGTGAAACCTCTTGGATATGCCAAGCTAGGCGTTGGTGATACTGATGGAAATACTATTAAGGATGAACATTTATTTATGGTTCTCCATAAAATTACAAATGATTTACCTAGTTCTCCTATTGCACCTTCAGTTAAGGAGTTGGTAGCCCAATATCCCTTAGCCGATATGGAATTTGATGTCCCGTCCAGGGTAGATGTGTTGCTTGGCGCCGACGTATCTGCTTCTATTTTGGAAACCAGAGTTGCGTCTCTTGGGGAGGGATGCCATTTCTTTACAAGACTTGTTTAGGGTATGTTCTTATGGGTTCAGCTCCTGCACTTGCTTCCACTCCTGAGGGGGTGACGGGTCTTATCACTTGCCATGTTTCTGATAACAAACAGGTCTCCAATCTCATCAAAAAATTTTCTGAAATTGATCAACCGCCTCTTCTCCCTCCTAGAAAAGATGACCTTCTCTGCGAGCAAATTTATTCCGAAACCACGACGAGAGATTCTGAAGGTCGTTATATGGTGCACTTACCTTTTCGCCCTACTGCATTGCCCCTAGGGGATTCAGCCGGTACTGCTCGCAAATGTTTTGTTTCGCTGGAGAAACGTTTTTCCAAAAATCCGGAGTATTTCATGAAGTACCGGGAATGCATCAATGAGTATATACGTGCGGGCCATTTGGTGCCTGTTGATAATCCAGATGTCTTAAAAGGTCCACATTATGTATTGCCACATCATGGAGTCTTCAAGCGCCACGGAGATACTGGGAGTATCGGGTGGTTTTTAATGCCAGTCAGCCCACCTCAAATGGTTTATCCCTAAATGATGTCCTGCTTCCTGGACCTAAGTTGCAGAATTCTATTCCTGATTTGATTGTTAATTTTCGGATTTTTCCTTATGTTTTCTCTTGCGATATTCGCCAAATGTATCATCAAATAAGCTTGTATCCACCTCATCGCCATTTTCATTTGGTTTATTGGCGTGAGAACCCTTTGGAGTCTCTTCGTTTATACCAGCTCACCACAGTTACTTTTGGTGTCGGCCCTTCAGCCTTTCAGGCCATTCGAACCCTCCAGCAGTTAGCTTTAGATGAAGGTTGGAGGTACCCTCGTGCTGCTTCTGCACTGAAGGAGAGAACCTACATCGACGATCATCTAAATGGTAATTACACTTTAGAAGAAGCTCAGACGCTTATGGCGGAGCTTAAAAAGCTCCTCATGCTTGGTGGTTTTGAGTTGCGTAAGTGGACTAGTAATCACCCCTCGTTACTTGCTGATTTGCCTGAGAATCAAAAGCTCTCCACTTCTTTGGCCTCATTGGTTGGAATTCTGGGCGTCTCATGGGATCCCCAATTGGATAAATTTCTTCTCGAATTTAAGTTGGATACTTCATCAAATAATTCATGCACTAAAAGATCAGTTCTCTCCCAGCTTTCTCAGATTTATGATCCCTGTGGGTGGATTTCTCCAATTGTTCTTTGGGCAAAAAATTTTATGCGAGATATTTGGCTTACCCAGCTCTCTTGGGACGAAACCTTACCCCTTTCCATGTGCAATGGGTGGAAAAGTTTTCTTGATCAGGTTTCACTGATGCCGCCTATAGAAATTAATCGTCCTCTCTTTCCCTCTAAGGGTATTCATCGCTTGGTTGGGTTTTCTGACAGTTCAGAGAAAGCTTATGCCTCAGTCATTTATTTGTGTACTGAATTGGGTAATGGCAGCCATCATGTCTCCATTGTGTTTTCCAAGACTCGTGTTGCTCCCATGAAAGTTTTAACTTTGCCTAAGCTAGAGCTTTGCGCAGCATATTTGCTTGCTCAAAATTTTGATTATGTCTTTAATTTACTTTCTAAAGAAATCATCATTTCAGAAAGACTTTGCTTTTCAGACGCTACAGTTGTATTGGCCTGGCTTCGTGGCTCTCCTCATATGTTTAAAACTTTTGTGGCAAATCGTGTGGCTCATATTCAGGATCTTACCCTCATGAATTCCTGGTTTTATGTTCGCTCCTCGTCTAATCCTGCCGATGTGGCTTCCCGCAGTGCTCTACCTTTAGAGTTATTGAGTCATAAACTTTGGTTTAATGGGCCCGAGTGGCTTTCTGGTCCTCGTATAGTTTGGCCTGTTGAGTGTTCTGACCCTAAGTGTTCGGAGTCAGTTTTTAGCCAAGAGTTAAAGGCCGTGGAACTCGAAAGCTTGGCCATTACCTCTGTTCCTACACCTTTTTACAACAAATTTTCATCCTGGATCTTTCTGTCCAGAGTGGTGGCATGGATATTACGTTTCACTCATAACTTAAGAAAGCCTATATCGAAAAGAGATTTGTCTCGAACCTTGAATATTTCTGAAATTACCTTTGCTCGTAACCAAATTTCGCAAAATTGTTCAAAAGGAATACTTTTCCAATATTTTTGATTTGCTTTATTCTGGAAAAAATATTCCTAAGCAATATGCTGTGCTCAGTCCTTTTATTGATAATGAAGGATTGATTCGGGTGGGTGGTCGTTTGGCTAACTCAGCTTTGTCCCTTAGTGCCAAGAATTCCATTTTATTGCCCAAGAGGCATCACATTGTAACATTAATTATTAATTATTATCACCTGAAATATTTTCACGCTCGTGCCCATCTGTTGCAATCACTTATTGCTTCCTCCTTTTGGATAATTTCCTTTCCTCAATCCTTGCGTTCTACCCTCTCCAAATGTGTTACGTGCTTTAGAGTTGAGCCTCGCAATAAGCCTCCTTTTATGGGTGACCTCCCTGAAGGCCAAGTTATCCCCTCTCCGCCTTTTTCACGCTCTGGATGCGATTTTGCTGGACCCTTTATAATTCGCTCTTCTACTTTACGCCAAGCTAAAAGAACAAAGTGTTACTTTGTGGTGTTTGTGTGCTTTGCTACAAAGGCTATGCACGTAGAAGCTGTCACTGAAATGACCACGGCTGCCTTTTTAGCCGCCTTGTCAAGGTTTATTGCGCGCCGCGGTATCGTATCTCACCTTCATTGCAATTGTGGAACCAATCTGGTCGGGGCTGCCAATTCTTTGAACCGCACTTTTCGAGAGCTTTTGAAGGCCGATTCTATGCGACTTCCGCATTTTGGTGAGGAGCACAAAGTTGCCTTTCATTTTAATAGCCCTTTGCATCCTTCTAGTGGTGGCCTTTGGGAGGCAGCTGTTAAGAGTATTAAACGACATTTAACCATTTCTTTACAAAATCATATTCCTACCTTTGATGAATTCAATACATTGTTGATCAGAGTGGAATCTATGCTAAATTCACGTCCTCTTACTCCGCTTTCCAATGATCCTTCCGATGTTAATGTAATCACACCTGCTCATTTCTTGATTTGGCGCTCCTTGTGTGTTCCCCCTGATGATGCACAATTATATAAGCAACCATCTCTCAATTGTCGATGGTTATATATTCAACACATTTTTAATGGTATTTGGAAGAGGTGGAGTAGGGAGTACTTGCACACCTTGCAACTGAGACAAAAGTGGTTTACTCATGCGCCTGATTTGAGTGTTGGCGACGTGGTGTTTATAAAGGATTTGAATTTACCTCCGCTTCAGTGGCCTATCGGGCGCGTTGTCGAGGTTTTTCCAGGGTCTGATAATGTTGTGCGAATTGCCAGTGTCAGGACTTCTCGTGGAGAATACACTCGTCCGGTTTTGCGACTTTTTCCTCTTCCTTTAGATGTCAGGGATGCCTGCAGTGTGTGCGTGGTCTGACCCCTTGATTTCGTTAGTTTGTTTATTTTTGCCAATTAACCCTTGTTTGAGTTTTACTAATCTTTGTTATCCAACATTTATCTTCTATTTGCATGAGTACTAACAAATTTTAAAAAAAAAAAAAAAAAAAAAAAAAATTGTTTTGCTTATTGAAGCTTATACGCTTCAAGGGGGGGATTATGTTGAATATTCGCGGTTTTTTGCCCCTTCAAATTTCCCGGGTTTTGCTATTCCTTCGATGGGGGCACTCCTGGTGGCAGGATTCGCGAACCCCCACTTCTTCTTCCGCCACCGACTTGAACACTTGTTGGAACTTCGGCTCTGCAATTTATTTCATGTACCTTTCCTATCCTATTCGCAATTACCCTCAACCTCTTTCATTTCACCTTGCAGTCAGCCGGTAAGTTTCTCTCTTCATGCCCACAGTTCTCGGCACCAAGGTAAGCCAAACTTTAATTATTTTCGTCCCATCACGGCTCTCCCTCATGAACCAATCCCCAACTTCAAAATACAGTCCACTATTCTCAACCCAATACAATTCTACTGTTTCCTTTTTTCATTGAAAAAACCCATGTGAGAGGTTTGTAACAAAAAGCGAGAGCCGAAAAGATAAGGTTTAAAATGTTGGGTTGACCAAACAATTGCTTATTGTACTGTAAGTATTGTACTGTAATTTTCTTCAGGTTTTTGTAAAACTCTTGATGCGAATGCAATAGGGTGTTCTATTCCATCTTCTACTTGAGATAATACGGATCCAATTGCTTTGTCAGAGGCGTCTGTTGTGAGGATGAATTGTTTGTTCCAGTCGGGATAAGAGAGTATGGGAGTGTTTGACATTAATTCACTTAGTTGTTCGAACGCAGTTTTGAATTCATGTGTTTTATATTCTTTTGTCTTAATAACTGAACTTATTGGTTTAGTAATTTTTGCATACTTTCTGATAAATTTTCTGTAGTATCCAGTCATTCCTAAAAATTGACGGGTTGATTTTTCGTCGGTTGGTATAGGGAATTTTTGTATAGCTTCAATTTTTTGTGGATCAGTTCTAAGTCCGTCTGGTGTTACTATGTATCCAAGAAATTTTAATTCTGTTTTGGAAAATTCCGTTTTATCAGTTTGTATGGATAAGTTGTTAGTCTTTAAAATTTCTAGAACTCGTTCTATATCTTTTAGATGTTCCTTGTCGTCCTTTGAATAAATGATTATGTCATCTACATATGCCATGGTGTTTGGTACGTTTTCAATTATCATGTTGATCATTCTTTGAAAGGTGGGTGGAGCGTTACACAGTCCGAATGGCATGCGAACAAACTCGAAATGTCCGTTTTCGGTTGAGAATGCCGTCTTTGCAATTGAATCCTCGTCCATGAGTATTTGGTGAAATCCCGAGGTTAAGTCAATAGTACTAAATATTTTAGCTCATTTCAAACGGTTTAACACATCTTCTATGTTGGGCAAAGGTAATTTGTCTTTTATTGTTTGTTCGTTCAGTTTCCTATAATCTATAACCATCCTTACTTTTTTTATTCCACTTGCATCCATTTTCTTCGGCACTATCCATAGTGGCGAGTTATAAGGGGATTTACTAGGGCGTATAATGCCTTCTTTTAATAATCTATCTATTTCTGAATGTATTTGTTTTTTGAATTGTTCCGGGTACCGATAGTTCCTGGTATAAATAGGGTTATCATTGACCGTATTGATTTTATGTTTTAGTAAACTAGTCGGTTTCAAAGTTTCATTTTCCTTTTTTATTATATCTCTGTTTTTACTAATTATTTTTACTAATTCATTAAAATTATCGTTTTTTATATGTTCATGGCGAATTATGTTTTGGATTTCCTCCCTATCAGTCATAAGGAATACCTCGTTTTCCATTTTATATTTATTATTTTCTATTTGTATTACATTATCCTTAATACTTATACCTAAATTTTTTATTGTTGTATACCCTAGGAGAATATCAAATCTCGTAGAGATCGGGTAAATTAAGAAATTTGTATTGCAATCAATTCCAATTAATGGTAGCAGATTTAGATTTACACTTTGTGTTCCCTCTAGACGACCAGCGGGGGTTTTTATTATAAAAGGTTCTTGTTTAATTTCTGCGTTATGGGGTACTAGTTTGGGGTGTATATAATTTCTTTTTGCTCCCGTATCTATGAGCCATTGTTTTTTTTTTTTTTAAATCTACTAATATTGGTAAATCATCTATATGATTTACTTCGTCGTAACCATTATCGATATTTAATGTTAGCCTGTATCCGGTGGATCGTGGAGATGGTATTGGCCTGTTTCTAAGAAATGATTATTTTTAATTTCAAGTTCCTGAATTTGTTCTCTTAACTGTGCTATTATAGCATCTTTGTCTTCATCTACGTGGTGAACTTGGTTGGAGACCGTTCGCATTGAAACAGTTGGGGCCGGTTCCGCTTTTTCCATCGGTGGTTGTTGTACTCAATTATTATTTCGCCATTGGCTAGAATTTGGTTTATTAAAGAATTGGTGTTGGGCTTGCGGATCCCATTGTTTATTGTAATTTGGAATTTGTTGGTGATTATTATGATTGTTATTATTATTATTCCATCGAGGAGGGTTATGTTTTTGATTTGGATTATTATAAGGGTTTTGATAAAACTGTTTAGGTTGAAAATTTTGTTTTTGCTAATTATTATTACGGTTATAATTCTTTCCATGATAATTAGGATTCCTATATTCTTTATGCTGATTGTTTTCGAATTTTTGTTTCTGTAAAGATTAGGATATAATCTATAAACAATATGTGAAGCACTGTTTCTTAAAATTTCATCTAAGTCTTCGAGAGTTTCAAATTTTATATGATAAATAAAGTCAGTTAGTGAGGAGTGCAGTTGATGAACCGCGTGATGGCTAATTTGTCTGTCATATCTCTGCATTTCATCAATTTTATCGTCAATGTCTGCATCGGAATATATTCTCGCGTATAAGTCACATCGTTTAATTCCTAAACATTCTAAATAGTCATGTGGATTTTCGTTTTGATGCGTCCTGGTGTTGAGGATTTCGGCAATTAATTGTTCTCTAGTCCGCGTGTCTTGATACTTTTTCTTTAAATATTCTAAAATGGTATTTACGTCATCAAAATCTTTGTCATATGTTGCTATTTTAGCTTTCCCTTTTAATTTGGTTAAAACAGTCAAAACTAATTTAGAATGATTTACACTTTTGTGGGGGTTATTATCTTGGCAATATAAATTATAAACAAATTTTGTATTTCTAATGAAGTCTACTAGTAATAATGGGTTTCCATCATATTCTGGTATTAATTTAAAATCGTGTTCTTTCATTTCTAAAGCCATATTGTCTGTTTCTAATAAGAAAGAATTAAGTATTTCTGTATCTAATTTTATGTTAGGTTGGACTCTTCTTAACTTGTTAAGTCTATCTTGTTAATTACTCATACATAAATATAAAATAAATCTTAAACTAAATAAATGTTAATTATATGAAACCTTGATGTTACAGTGAATGCTTCTTATATTTAAAAACTTTGGTTGATCATTTAATAAATTGACTTGAGTTGGAAATCTTTAATAAGATCTTCTAATGAAAACAAATCCAAATATTCTAGAAAGAGCTTGATAGTATTTACTCACAGTGGCAACTTTCTTCTTGAATGTTCGGAATGAGAAGTTCAGAATTCGTCAGTAATATGCAGAATTTCTTGATGAAGTTCTCTTCGTATGTCTTCAAAAGCCCTCAAGTCCCTGTTCGGGCGCCAGTTAAATAATTGGTCAACGCTAATAAGTTTTTAAAAAAATTTATTTTGAATACAACAAGGCACAAGACTTAATGAACTAAGATTAAAAGATCTAGCATGAATGGCTACTGTATGGGGGCTACATATCAATAATAAGTGGGGGTATTTATAGAGAAATGATAAGGTTGCTGCTGATAAGGTTTTGCTGTGTCCTTAACTATATCTTAAATCAAGGGATGTATATTAAATTGATAGGTCATTACATATTAAAACCAATCAAAACAGTAGGGACTTGAAATAATTGAGTGAGTTCTGACTTCAATTTATATAATGTTGGTGAGCAAGATGCAGTTGCTGTAACTTCATTTGATTGAGTAGTTCAAAACGTAGTGGTTTTGTTTTTCTATATGTTGTTTTTAAGGAGCTGGAAAAGAACTTCGACTTATTTATTATCAAATTATTGAGTCAGCTGTACTGAAAAATACAATAAAATTAAATGAAACAGAAAGAAAGATTACATAAATAACAGAATATTGAATGAATAAATAGTAACAATCTTATTTTCATTTTTTAACACTTGATGGGGGATCTTCAGTTTAATGTATAAGTTCCTGAAAGTTGGTTCTTTGAATAAAGTAATTTAGTTGTTTTCCATGATTTTCATAAATCTTGTTTTAGGTTAAGACAATTTTAGAAGATTTGTCAGAATTATAAATTATAATAATTATTAATTATATTATATTGATTAAAATTATAATCTGTTTACAGTGTCTTATTATTGTTATATTTGACAATTTTTAAATAATGTTCTGTAAAGGATGTAAATAATCTGACAATGATCTGTAAAAAATTGCTTCAGTTTGTAAAGTGATGGCCTGCCTTGTTATAAAGCTACCATTAGCTATTCTAGTCATGTGATCTGTGATTTTAATATTAGATTTAATTAAGATATCAATATCTTTGATTTTATTCCCTTGTTGTGATAGATGTTGGATGTTTGTCTAATTTCGCCTATGAAAAAGAGGACATTACAACTTTCTAGTTTATTTGGCTTGGTTTTTTTGTACTTTGAAAAACCTATTTTCGGCTCAATTATGTTATGGTGTCTACTCATTTAAATGTTTTATTGAATAATCTTTCACTATCTCCTTAATGCTAATAGGCGAGGATAGGAGTTGCCTTTTTCCATTTCTGGAATATATCTCTATCCTGCCAACTGGTCATTGTCCTCTTGGCCTGGGCTGTCAAGCATCCCCTATTGTATAGACATGGCCATCGTAGTTCTTGTTTCTTGAGTACTTCTCGGGCCTGACTCCTTGATTTTTTTAAGTGTGTTCATTTTTTATCTGCTCCCGTTTTGTTTTACCCGCAACTTTTCTGCGAAATCTTATTTCAGTTGCAATATTCAAGTTTGCATTCTTATCTGGGCGCATCAAGAACACTGATTTAAAAATCTTATATGTTTCTTGTTTACTGTGTTCCTGCTTTCCCATCAGAATTGTAGAGATCTGGTAGAACAATCCATTGGCCTTTCTAAACTGATTAAATACCTCCTGGTCCATTCTTCCATCCTGACTGATCATAGTACCCAGATACTCATGAATCCCCTCAGTTTCTAATTTCTGTAATAAATATAAACTATATTCAGGTGCCATCTTCTCGTCCAATATACACATCCTTGCTTTATATTATATTAATAGTATAATCAAATGTTTAAATTCAAAGTTTGTCTTTTATCTGAGGAGATAATATATGTAATCTTGTTTCCCTTCAATACATTTGTTTCTAGTTTCTCAGTTTTCAAAACAAAAATTAACTGATTGGTGTCAACATATAATTCTACTTGCATTCCCCGTTGTGGCTTCGCCCACTCTCAGAACTTAGATAATTTTAACTAATAAAGGTTTTATTGTTATGTATATATTTTCCCCCATAATATTTGTAGGTAAAATTATAGCTCTTTCGCACAATCAATGGTACAGTTTAATTAATAAATCTGAAACATCTGAATACATTTTAAAAATCAAATCGTTGACCATTGTTGCTATCTTAACTACTTATTCATTTACAGTTATAGCTTTTCCTTATTTTCCAATTCTTAGTAAATGAATTGGAAATTCAGAGTCTCCTCCAGCAAGATGAACTCTTATGTTTTTTGTATTTAGCTATTCAATATTTTTCAAAATACATGAAGACTTAGAACATACTTTTATTGTATTGGCTTTAGAACCATTTGGAGTCAGATAAAGTCTACTGAAATCCCCGGCGAAAATAAAGGTTATGCTGCCTACTAAATTATTGTTTGAGGTTATTTTTAATAAAAACTTACCTTAATTTATGCAAGGAGAGGACAAATTTAATTATCTGCGAGGCCCATGAATAATATTTTTACACACAATATCAAAAAACACGAGGGGTCAAAATTTGGATTTGGCAGAAATCATTTTATCGATTTCAACTGGTTGGATTTTGATTTCTAATCATGAAAGTATATGCTAGTTTGGCAATCCTCGTTTCTGCCAATCAATCCTGTACATTTAAATAATTAATATAGTTAACTTTATATTATCAAATTTAGGCACGACTGTTCCCGAATAGGGCGGCTTCCTGGTCAGCGTCTTGTAAACCTTCCTGGAATTATAAGATGTAGTTAAAATCAGATGCAGTTGGGTTCAACAGTTTTACGATTGCCACCTCTGCTGCAGAATGGCACAAGCCACTTATTGCACTGGGATCAAAATGTCACATATTTATAGTTTTTTAAAAAACTATTTAATTGAAAATAATTAAATTTTATCATAATTTTCTAGCACTATATAACACCTTACCTTTGTAACCTCGAATGGTGCTCACCACCTGTCGGTCTATTATCAAGCTTCACTGCACACCTCATATTTATTGATTTTTTATGACAATTTAATTGAAAATTTGTAAATCTTAATATTGCTTCCTTGAACTATGAAGATCACGTAGTTAAAATTTAGTAGAGATTGGTTCAGTAGTTTTTGTGGTTAGTGATCACAAATGAAAAATGGCTTGTCCTTTTATATAATAGTATAGATAACAATTTTATTAATATTCACTAACAATTAATTTTTATTTGATTTGTTTCTTGTATAGGTACTCAAGTATATAATTTATATTATAACCAAGCCCTTGAAAACATTTAATGACTTGTCCTCAATGAATAACATTATTTTAAGTAATGCTTAAATAAGTAATTTATATGGAATCAATTTGTAAAATATGTGTTCACCTAAAATGCATTATATTTTTTTTTTACTTTTATATTTATTTTAATATTCAGAAATTTCATTTTAGACATGCTTGCGCCATCCTGATAGCTCCACTTGTCGTGAAAATCGTGATACTGTTTTCTGCCAGATGAGAAGAGCCATGGATTTAATACATTTTGTTGTAAAAGATGGAGTTTTTGAAGGAGAGATGACTGAGGATTGGGATGCTGGGAAAACTGTTTATTCTGCCATAAAACAATTTGAATCATTAGTGGAAATGACTCGCCTTACCTTTGTTTCTGGCCAAACAAAAGATTCTCTGTTAACAGCTCTTGACACTATAGTAGAGAGAACACAAGACTTCACTGATTCTGCCTATACTAGTCATGAACACCGAGAAAACATTTTATTACTTTGTGACAGAGCTAAATTGCAGTTGAACCAACTTATGAGAACTGGATTATGCTTGGTTAGTCAATTTTTTTTTTTTTGTAATTTTTTTTATAATGAATTCTTTTTATATAATAATAGTTCTTAGTTATCTTACACTATTATTAATTAAATCAATATGGAAAAGCACATTACTTATTTTTTTCAAAGCTATATGCAGACACAAAAAAAAAAAACTTCATAATAATTTATATTAAATACTAAAAACCATTAAATCAAAAACAGTTGGGGGGGGGGGGGGGGGGGGGGGGGAGAGAAATATGCATCAAATAATCTCCGAACATATAGAACAGCTATGTCCATAAAATATTTCTATCAAAAGTTGTGAATTGTGAAAAAATTCAAGGAAACATTTTAAGTTAAATGGAAATTATTTCAAATAGTGTTGTATTTTACTTTTTAGACCAAAATTTGAGTATTTATTTTATTAATTCTCACAAGTTGCTTTTTAATTATTCGTGTAACTTAAGTATGGGCATATGAGTCAAGAACAATACAAATTTCTATTCATGTAATAGCTTGTACAGAGTATTTTTATTGATATAAAATGACAAAAAAATAAATTATTTTACTGGAAGGTGTGATTTTTTTTTTTTTTTTCTAATCCTCCTAGAGGTAGTATTTGTGACAATGTCTTACAATAGATATTTCTTCTGTATGTATTTATTATTGCTTAGTATAATTGAAAATACTATCATATCTTAACTTCATATTTTCTTTTTATCCAGGAACAGGCTGAAGGATACTCACCTACAGAAGAATTAGAATGCGCTGTCCAAAATTGTCTATCTGCTACCAGAGATCTCTTTAATCAGCTAGTTTCTACCACAAGGGAACAGACTTCCGATCTTTTGAATATTACAAAAGCAGGATCTCAACTTGTATCTGTAATAACAAACTCAGCACTTGCTTGTGATGAAATTCGTACCCAACATAGCGCTCAATGCTTTAATCAACATATTGAACATATTGTTGAGGTATAGTAGTTAAAGTTATATTTTTGATAATATTAGAGAATCATTTGATATTTTCACTAAAGATATCGTTTGGTTTAATTTATTTACAATTTGAGCCTATCTAGTTTAATATAATTGAATAGCGTAGCTGAACCATTCTTCTAATCATAGAAGAACACATTTTGGTGGCCTGTATTGGTCTTAAACGTCTCATCATCAGTATTCTTTATAGTACATGACAGTAAAGGGGACATATTTTTTATTGTCAATATTCATTCCTCATTTTTTATACAGGATACTTTCTCAGATTACAATACTTTTTAATTGAATAAATCTGTTTCCATTTGTTTGTCTGTTTGTTTATTTGAGTTTTAAGGCGTAAAACCTCTGGGTTCATCAACGTCTGAAATTCGATCATTGTTTTTATCAAGATTTGAGAAACTCTATTACCCTCTTATTACGAAAAACAAAATACTTACATACTTATATCTCCCTATAAATTACATACACACAAAATATATATGTGTACACACACACACCCACACATGATGGAGTCAATTCAAATATCCTAATCTATTCAAACTAGAAATGTAAAATGGACAGTCTTATAAAATGTAGTTGAATATGAATGTGTTGTCGCAGTTTTGGCATTTTGGTGTTAGTTCTTTGCTTATCTGGTTCAAATGAGTCAGATTTTTATGTCCAATTCTAATCCTGGCCATTGCGACTTCTTCTCAATGACTTGAGTGATTTGATATGGTCCATGGCTTAGCTGATTTTTTAAATTGCTTGGTTACTTCCATCCCACATGGACTGCCAGGCATCTGATATTTCTCTTTTCAGAGTTAGAACTATTTCCCGGAGTATTAAAATGGCAGTGCCTTGGCCTGGGAGGATGAGTGCTTGCTTGCCGGTCCTGTTTGCGAGCCCATTCCCAACTATCCCCACATGACCGGAAGTCCATGTAAAGCATATCGACTTTCCTAAATCTTTCAACATAGATAGGTATCGGTGAACTTTTAGGACTATGGGATGAATCAAGTACATGTTTTTTATTCCTATTAATGGGCTCAAGAATCAGTTTTTATGGTTATTGTGTTGGGGACAATGGTCATAGCACGATAGAGGGCTGAGGCTATTGTATGAAGCTCCACTGTACCTGTGCTACATAAATTATTAAGTTTTATTTTTTGGGTTGATTTGGGGATAACGTAAGTTGAGAATTTGATTTTGTATTTGGAAGGTGAGGTATGTCTTTTGGGTAGTCCGGAGAGAGAGAGAGAGAGAGAAAACATTGTTTTGGATGGCTCAAGGAGGACTTTAAATTTCTGCTTTGCTTATTGGATTATTTCAAAGGAATTTTGTAGCTGAACAAATTCTTTCTATCATTGGGATAATTGAATTTGGTTTGTTTCTAAAAGCGTTGAAAAATCTTGGTTTAAAAATGAATTTGTAGGAGAGATCTCGAATCTGAAAATGTAATTTTTAAATGCAGTTTACTGCCAGTCATAATCCAAATGATTTACAACATCCATTTTGCTAAGGAACCAAAAATGGGCAAAGCCATATACAAAATCCACACAGTCATACGATATAATACAAAAGCCAAGTTATTCCACACAGTCTGCACTAACCAAAATCATAAGCGATATCCATGCCGCCATAGAGAAAAAAAAACTGACCGTCCTGATACTCCTAGATTTCTCCAAAGCTTTTGATTCCATTGATCATTGTTTCCTTTTTTACAAATTAAAAGCTTTAAAATTTTCCAATAGCACAATCCATTGGTTCCAGTCTTTCCTCTCCGACCGCACTCAAGCAGTATCCATCCCTAATCAACCCTTATCCGATTTCTTAGCCCTCTCTTCCGGAGTAGCCCAAGGTTCCAGCATTTCGCCTCTCCTCTTCAGCTCCTACATTAATGATCTCCTCTAGTCAATTTTTCATTGTTCCCACCACCTTTATGCAGACGACTCCCAGATATATTTATCCTTTCCTCCTACTGAATTATATGAAGCTTTTTCTAAGATTCAGGAAGACCTCAATAGAATCAGTGCTTGGGCCAACCTGCATAATTTAAAGTTAAATGCTGGAAAAAAACTCAAGCTATTATAATCGGCTCAAATCCCCTTCTCAGATCCATCACCGATTTTCCTACCCTAATCCTGAATAATCAACCTATCACCTTCTGTTCCTCCGCTAAAAACCTAGGAATCATTATTGACCAAAACCTTTCCTGGAAGCCTCAAATCGCCCAAATAGCCCGTAAATCAATAGGAATCCTCAAATTATTTCATCGTTCCCGCCATTCTCTTCCTCAATCCACACGAAAACTCCTAGTTTCCTCATTCATTTTTCCTCAGTTTGACTACGGGTGTGTGGTGTATGGGGGCCTATCGATGGGGCTCCGGGCCAGATTACAACGTATCATGAACAGTTTTATCAGATTTGTATTCGGAGCCCCGAGACGTTCCCATGTATTTCACCTCTACACTGCCCTGGAGTGGCTCAATCCATCCTCCCGTAAGCAATATTTCCTGGGCACCTTCCTGTACCGTGCCATTAATAACCATTGCCCTCCCTACATCTGTAACCTATTGATATTCAAGTCTTCTGTCCACTCCCAACTCACAACAAGATCACGATACTCCTTTTCAACCGAACAGCATTATACCAACACTCCTTCCAAGCTCAATCCACTACCCTCTGGAACTCGATCCCTCCTGAAATTAGACATGCTTCTTCTTTAAACTCATTCAAAACTCTTCTATTCCGATATCTCCTTAAATCCCTGTTACAGCCCGCCAATATGAGTGATAATTGAAAGTCAGTTAATCAAATTAAGCATATCCGATGCCGATGAGTTTGCTTCAATGAGTATATCATTATATAAATTTAAATTCATTTCTCCAACAATTGTTTCTGTTTTGTTTTTTCTCTTATAAATTATTGTTATTATTTCCTTCCTTTTTCTTCTAACTGATAAATTGCTATTATCAATTGTATATATATATTACCTTTTAGATATTTGTAAATATTTTGTCATATTATCATTCAAATAGGTCTTATTATTTTTCTTCTCTATATATCTTTTCCTTTTTTTTCACTATATTTATTTTATTTTATTTATTTACTTATTTTTTTTTTATATTTCTTTTTATTTCTGAACGCATTTTAATTATTCTATTAGCATATTGTTATTATTATTTTTTTTTTTTGTTGTCCTACTTTTTTTTTTTTCTCTCTCTTCTTTTCTCATGTATATATTTATCACAAAGTTCTATTTTCAATTGTATATTCATATATTACCTTTTATACTTATTATTGTCCATTTGAAATTAAGATAGCCAGACTATTGTACAACTTATTATACATGTCTGTTATTCTTAGGGGACAATATGTCCCAGAATAAAGATTTTTTTTCATTTCATTCATTTCAAAATAACCATAGTCTAATTTAGAGCATATTACAGTCATATTACTAGCATATTACATATTACATATAGAGTTTCCACGGCGTGTATTAGTCTGAATCCCATTAGGTACCAGTCAGGTATCTTAAGATGGTAATTGTTTTTGTGGTGTCAGATTTTAGTTTTTTGATGTGCCTTTGATGAATATCATGCCCAGCAATCTGTGATAGAAGAGTTTCCTAGAAATATTTCAGGAGAGAGAGGGGTGTTTTGTTTTCGACTGAAACGGAGGCATTTTTATCAGGGTAAAATTGGAGATCGGTGGAAAGGTACCAATTATTGATTCTGTTTATGACATCTTGAAGTGTATTTTGAATATTGGTAATGTTTTCAAACCAGCATATGGTGGTTAGAACATCTGCGAACAACAACACTTTAACATCTCGTGGTAGGTTAAGAACTAATTCATTATTCCTTAGGTGGAATAACATTGGACTGAGGACACAATCTTGTGGGACACCGTGGATCTGTTTGGGGTCCTCAAATAGTGTGGATCCTTTCCTAACCCTAAAATGATGATTTTTGAGAAATTGTTCAATGTAGCAGAACATTTTTCCTCTTATCCCTGTTAAAGATAGCTTGCTAAGGATAACAGAATATTTTATACTTTTGAAAGCTTTATGCATATCGAAGAATACTGCTATTGTTTGTTGTGCATTTATGAAGGTATATTGAGTTTCCGCTTCTAATGTAACTAAGTGATCTTGTGTGGAGTGGTCTTTGTGGAATCCGGATTAAAAAGGTTGGATTAAGTTATTGTTTTCTATTATCCACATAAGTCTTTTTGTTGATCATATGCTCCATAATTTAACTGAGACAACTTGTGAAAAATATGGGGCTGGTGGATAAGCGTTTGTCTTTTTCATTTTTTAAAATAGGGATAACTTCTGAATTGCGCCAGATATTTGGGAAAAGTCCAGTGAACCAGGTATGATTATAATACTGGAGTAGCCATTCCATCATATTTCCTATAAGGTTAAGTCATATTTTTTAAAAATTTTTATAGGCTTTACTACGATCTTTAATCACTTTTTTGCAATCAGTGTTAAACCAAGGAACCAGCGTTATTTTTGGTTTGCCCAAAATGATTGAAATTGATGCTTTCCTGCTAATAATTGTTTCAATTGCTCATTGATGCTGTCCATAATAATCTCAGAGCCTTTTTCAATCGATAGTCATTTCATACCAGGAAGTTTGAAGTGGTGAGGCCAAAGAAGTGAACAGGGCCCAATCGGCTATGTTAAGAACCCATCTCGGTTTTACTCATACGGGATTTATGTTATTGAAATTGATCAATATTTGAAAGTGATCACTGCTATACAAATCGTGCAGAACTCTCCATTCTATAGCATTAAATAATGTAGAATTACAGAAGGAAAGGTCAAAGTGATAAATTACAATATTTGATAAATTTCCCAATACCAATAATCACCATAGTATCATTTATATACAGTAATACTTGTTAGCTTGGGCCCTCCAAGAGCTAGGGTCCTGGAGATTTTGCCCCCCCCCTCCCGTCGGTGGCCCTGCCCACTAGAGATTTTGTTTGTTAGGATCCATCATATCATTAGGTTGAAGCAACCTTTAGTGTGAAGAAAATCAAGGTGTTCAAATATTATCAATACATTATAGACATTGTCATGAATTATACAAATCAGAAGGGATTTCATAACACATTCATATATAACCAAGAAGATGGTACAAATTTGTTATGGAAAAATGTTACCCCTACCAAAATGTATGCTTATATCAGATTACTGATTACTGAGTGGTGCTATGAAAAGTATAAATGTTGAAAATTAATAATTTTTTAAAAATTTTATTTCTTTTCTTAATATTTTTTTGCTTTCATGTTTTTTATAAATATAAAAGTAAATTTATTTTATTACTATTAATTTTTGTTTTTTGTAAATCAATAATTTTTATGATGAAAATGTACAAATTTATTTAGAGATTTATTAATAAATAAATAAAAATTATTTTTATATTCTTTTTTATTTTATTTTAACCTATAATATACCTAAATATTAAATACATTTAAGAAAAAAGTATTAATTGTGGTTTAGTATGTAAAATTGAAATTTAAAGTTGGAGTGTGAGTGCACCCCACTCAGTCCTTAATGTTTTACAATCCACCCAGTCCCAGGAAGGTTAAGCTTAGGGAAAGTATGATATCTTTTTCTAAAATTAATTTAACTAGACAGTAGTATAATCTCCTTTTACTTTATTTGTGTATTATTCTTAAGAAACTTTTTAAATATTAGTTTATCTAATATAACAATACCTAATATTATTTATTCCAAAATAAATCAGAAAGGAAATCTCATGTCCCAGAATAACGATTATCTAATGATTCAGGAAGATAGACTTCCAAAAAAGATGATGAACGGCAGGCCGGGAGGAAAAAGGTTGAGAGGAAGGCCACGGCTGAGATGGCTGAACAACGTTCAAGATGACCTACGAAAACTGGGTGTGAATGGTTGGAGGAGGAAGGCGGAAGATAGACAGGAGTGGCTTTCTGTACTTAGTGAAGCCAAGGTCCGACTAGGACTGTAGCGCTCTATTATAAATAAATAAATAAATAAAATGATTCAGGATTATCTAATGATGTTTATGTCATCAGAATTTGTGTGAATTTGAATGTTTTCACTAAAAATAGTTTTACCTTCTTGAAATACTGATAGACTTCACTAGAGCTAAATTAAATAGGACATGAGCTACAGCCATTAATCTGTCAAAACTTTTCCCCTGAAACTGAGTGTTTAGATTTAGCTCCACCAATATCTATTATGTATCATTCGTCTGATGGTGCTTTGGTCCTTGTTGAACCCTGGCCTTCTCATGTACAATTCACACATTTATAATTAATTTTACTGTCTGAATCAGATTTTTTTTTTAGAAATTTTCAGTTTTGTCATAGCATCATATAATCTTCCACCAGATGTTTTTGTTTAGTTTTAATCTTATAATGATAAATTTTTTCAACATTAGAGTATAGACTGAAAATTAGGTAGGTTGTGGAATGTCCTCTGTGGTATCCTCACTTTTCTTCAGCGTAGGCTAATATTTGCTGAAAAAGGATTTTGTATAATACTTGAGATCTTAATTAAAGAACAGGTTACAATTTTAGAATTGAACAAAACGTCATTGGGGCCCAAAATGACTATTTAAATATTTGTATTAAATTTTAAGTAATCATAACAATTGTATCTTTGATTAAATTTCTATTTTAAATAGCCCTAGTAATTTTTTTTTTTAATACTTTTAGATGTGCAAACTCCTGAGGCATATTGCAGCTACTGAAACCCTTCAGGTATCATCCAAGTATACAGAAATAAATGTTCGAATTTATGGTCCACAAGTAGCAATAGCAGCAACAACATTAACACAACACCCAAATAGTAAAATAGCAAAGGAAAACTTAGAAGGTAGCTATTATTGATGTATTCATTTTAATATTGTTGCTTAAAACAAACCAATTTGTTATAACAAAAATATATGATGTTTTATTTATATAATTATTTTATTTATTTTTTTTTCAAAATTAGCCCAGCTTGCTAATTGGGTGAATGAAAAATAATTTTTTTCCGACACATTATATACATTCTTTGGCTATCAGATAACTATGTATAAGACAGCAGTATCCTAGTCACAGAGGATAACTTCTCTTATTGATTTTGTGGAGTTGGAAGCCCATCTGTTTTCTGTTAGCTGTACTAATTTAGTTTAATGGATTTACGTTCATTCCACAAACTTTGCAATTTAAGATTTCTGAAAAGTTGAAATATTTTTGTCATGGAAAGATAAAATTTCAACTCATATCTAATGAGTATGCCTCTGCAACTGCTCAATCTGCCATTTCCAATTGTACCAGTATGGATCAAAACTCTACAGTTATACATGCTGTATATTATAATATTTGCAGAATATGTTTATTTTAGATTTGAGATTTTTTTAAGTAAAGTTGTTTATCCATATAGTGCTAGATTGTTTTGTAATGAAGATTATTAATTAACTGTTTTATACTGGCACATCACATGTATCGTATTTAATTTTTTTTTTTTTTACATGAGAATTGAAAAATTATAATTTAAAGAACAAAATAAGTAATGATAAAATATAAAAACAATAATTTCTTCTTCTTCTTTTTTCTCTTCCTTTCAGCGTGGAGGTGCCTCTGTCCAGGCAAACCAATCCTCCCTATCCCGAGCCAGCGCCCTCATGGCATTCCAGTCTTTGCCTCTCTTCTCTCCCTCCTTGCAGATGTAGTCCATCCATTGAGTTCTTGGTCTCCCTCTGGGACGTTTTCCTGTTGGTCTGGCCTCAAAATATTTTCTCGGGTCCCGGTCCTCATTCATCCGGCAGAGATGTCCGATCTAAGTTGCCTCTTTTTAAGGGTATCCTTTAGAGAAACAACACCTAAATCCTCTCTAGTCCTATCATCCCTAATACGATCCTTTCTGGTTCACCCCGCTACTTTTCCGGAGGTACCTCATTTCCGCTGCAGTTTTTTTTTTTTTGCCGGCTATTGTGCCACCTCAGCCTTGAGGCTCATTGTGCCTATGCCCTTTATCCTGTACTATTTTAGTACAGTCCTAGTGTTTTCGTGTACCCTATAATCCTAATAGGGTTTATGTCCACACTCGGATCTAGGATGATTTCTTCCCCAAAATGAAGAAACCTCCTCCTTGCCAGCATATCGCATTTGCATATAATGTGGTAAGGCGTTTCATCCTCCCTGTTGCAGAATCTACAGTTCGGTGAGGTCTTGATTTTCATTATGCAGAGATGTTTGTTTAATCTGCAATGCCCTGTATACATTTCTGTCAGGTATTTGAGCTTGGCTCTGTCAAGATTAAGAAGTTGTGTACTTCTTTTCTTGCAGTGCCCTCCCAGAAACAGTTTTGACTGTCTCAGTTGTTCCATTTGCCATGTCTGAGAGGCGATTCTGTCATAGAGCCTTGCAATTTCACTTTTCGCAAGGCTCCAGGGTATGCCACAGATAGGCTCGGGAGCAGTGGGAATGCTGTCCGAACCTTGTCTGGCCAGTTCATCAGCCTTCTCATTACCTGTTATGTTCGAGTGTCCTTTCACCCATTCTACCCAGATTCTGTTTTCAACAGCTAGCCTGTTGAGGTATAATTTGCAGTCCTCAACAAGCTTGGATCTGGTTATAGCATTCCTTTTTGTGCACAGCAACAGATTGCCATTACCTCAGCCTGGAATACCGAGGTATACTTCCTCAGGGGGAGAGATGTGCTCTTATTGTCGCTTGATCTCCATATTCCTGCTCCTGAACCTTTCTTGGTTAGGGAGCCATCGGTATAGCAGTTGATACCATTGCATTTTTGTTGTTGCTTCCCGATGTCTGTTTCCACGTTGGAGATAATCTCAATGTGTTTCTTTATCTGGAGGTCTGAGTTCATTTTGAGCACCTCTATTCCCTCCATTTTATTTAATAGCTTCTTGTGCCCATCTCTTCTAGATGGTTCAAAGAGCAATCCTTGTTTAACAAGTTTATACATAGAGAGCATAGCTCTCGCTTCTACCTCCAACTGCAATGACCTGAGGTTTAGTATAACCTCCATTGCCGCAGTTGGAGTGGTTCTCATGGCTCCTGTGATTAGGAGGCATGCCAGTCTCTGTACTTTGTTTAGTTGGACTTTAAATCTTTCCAGCCCCGCTTTGTGCCACCACACCATAGTGACATACAATATTGAGGGTCTGATTACCATTGTGTAAATCCAGTGGACTACCTTTGGTTTCATACCCCAGGATTTACCTACTGCCCTTTTGCAGGCCCATAGGCTCCTTAAAGTTTTGGACGACACATATTCTATGTGTCTGTCCCATTTTAATTTGTTATCCAGATAGACTCCCAGGTGCTTAACCTGTGTGCTAATCTTGATCTGGATTTCATTTAGTTTCGGTCGTCTAATGACCACCTTCTTACGATTTGTAAAGATGCATAGTTCTACTTTATTCGGATTGATGTTCAGACCCCTGTTGTCACACCAATCCGTCAGTATCCCCATGCATGTAGTAAGCAGGTCCGATATGGCAGCCTGATGCCTGCCACCCACCAGGATAGCGATATCATCCGCATATCCCTGTGTGTAGAACCCTGCTTTGTTAATGCTATTCAGTAGGGAGTCTACCACCATACACCAAAGTAATGGCGATAGGACCCCCCCCTTGTGGGCATCCACCAGCGGGCTTCGCCCACAGTTTGTTATCTCCTAATTCAGAGTATATTATCCTCCCCTTTAACATCGAGCATATCCACTGGCGGATGGTTGGGTCAATCTTTTTCTCCTCCAGGGCTCTCTCTATTGTCAAATAGGGGGTTCTGTCGAAGGCTCCTTCTATGTCAATGAAGATGCCTGCCATTATTTCCTTTTGGTCCAATGATTTTTCAATCTTGGATGTTAGGTGTTAAAGGGCCACCTCACAGGATTTACCTGCCTGATAAGCGTACTGCATGTGGTGCAGTGGTCTCAGCAGTAGCGTATTATCCCTAATATGCCTGTCCAAAACCTTCTCCATGGTTTTCATCAAGAAGGATGTCAGACATATGGGCCTAAATGCTTTGGGATTGATATAATTCTCTTTCCCAGGTTTTGGTATATAGATGACCTTGGCCAATTTCCATTTGTTTGGTATGTGTCCAAGTGCCAGGCTTCCTCTTAGTAGTTCTAGGAGGTATGGTTTGAGTACAGATAGCCCTTTCTGCAGCAATGCTGGGAAGATGCCATCTACTCCAGCTGCTTTATATGGTAAGAAGCTGTTTATTGCCCATGCAATTCTCTTGCCGGTTATTATCTCATTTGCTCTATCCCAACTCACCCTATCAGGGGCTTCGTTATTACCCAGGAATGAGCTTTGGTTATACTTAACATCGCAACCAGGAAAGTGCGCCCTTGCTAGGACTTCGAGTGTCTCCATGCTATTCATGGTATACCTCTCTCCGTCCCACAGAGAGCCCAGCTTGTCCTTTTGCGTCTGTTGAGATAATATTTTGTTGATCCTACTTGCTTCTGCAGTGGATTCAACTTCTTGACAAAACTTGACCCAAGCTTGTCTTTTCGTTTTCCTGACAGATTTATGGTAGGTTGTCAATTGTGCTCTGTACTCTTCCCATCTGCCAGTTCTCTTAGCAATGTTTAATTTCTTTCTCAGAGCTTTCCTTTGATTGCTAAGATCTTTGTTCCACCATTTGGTGTTTCTAGTGTTCTCAACATCACATCTTACGTTATTAGACTCATAACACTTGGTTATGGCTGATGTTAGTGTGGTGTTGAGCACCTCTAATTGCCATTTATTGGCAATCCTTCTTGGTAAGTTTATTTTTTCTCCTTCCAGCATCATGCTATATCCTTCCCAGTTCGTTCTTCTGGGATTTCTGTAGCTCGATGCTTGGATGGGGTCAGTTATTAGATCAAATCTAATATACTTATGGTCTGAGCATGTTTCCTCGTTCGAGACATGCCAGTTTCCCACCTTATGGCTGATCTCTATGGTCGCTAAGGTTGTATCGATTACCTCTTGCCTATTCTTATTGACAAAGGTCGGTTTATTACCCCTGTTAAGAATGTCAAGATTATTACCTATAATAAGGTCAAGTAATTGCTCACCTCTTTGATTGGAGTTGGAGCTCCCCCACGTCTCATGATGGGCATTGGCGTCCAGGGCCATGATGATATTGTCTCTGGCTTCTTCCATGAAATCCATGTTCACCATGGTTGCCTTTTCGTAGAGAAGGTAGACTGCTGCTAGGCAGATCTCCATCCTCTGCGTCCTCGTAGTGAGGCTTATTCTGGCTGCTGCAAAGTCTCTGGAACAGAAATGCCACAGTGGCAGCAGTTTTATACTCCTTTTATACAGGATGCATGCCCTGGGGTTATCCGACGAGCAGGTTTATGCAGCACTGTTCCTGGGTAGAGTCAGGACGGCGTAGCAACCCTTCTCATCCCTCGTTACTCCCGCCACTGTCCAGTAGTCCGCTCCAAGAACCCTTTTCTTAGTTTGAATGCGAATCCGCTTCGGCAGTTGGTCATCCTCCAGCCTCTTGCCTGGAAAATAACCACCCATTCTGGTGGCCGAGAGGACCTCCTTTGCATCGACAATGTGGAGGGGAATGCCCTCCGCATTGCCAATGGGCCGGACGATCTCCCCGAGCCACCTCTTGGTCTCATTATCTTCACAATTAAATATGCTAGCTCCAAACTTGAAGCTAGCACCGTTAAACCTAGGTTCAATCGAGCCGTCGTCTACAAGTCAATCATGTCGACGACCACCTCCTGTATCCGACTGCTCTGCTCTCTGGTGAGCTGTACTTGCGGATATTCATTGGGAATAACCGCAGTCATGTACCCCCCACCAGTTGCATGGGCGTAGCTTGGTTTACCCTCGCTACCCCTGACTTTCTTCGCTGAAGGCGCAGAAAAGCCAGGTGAATTTCGATGCCTCTTCTTGTCTGGCAGGTTCGATCTTACTGGCCCAGCCTCAGCCCCTCCGCCCTTGACCGCCGGCTTGCCCGAGGGCTGCCTTGCGGCCTGGTCAGCAGGAGTCTTGGCTACACCAGTGCTCGCTCCCTTGGTCGCCGACTCATCCGAAGGGAGCCCAGCGGCCTCAGTTGCGGGCACCGATGACACCTTGACACTTTCGACTTTGGCAGCCAACTCACCCGTAGGGAGCCCAGCCCCCTCTGTCTCACCCCCTTGGTGGGGTTTTCCAACCGACACCTTGCCAGATTTCGAAGATTTGGCCCTCTTTCTAAACCGCTTCCTTGTGACAGTTTTGAAGGGAGGGTCTTCAGCTACAACGTCTTGCAACGGAGCTGTCGATTCCTCAACCTTCGAGCTGCCGGAAGCTACATTAGTGTCAATATTATGGATTAGGCTTACCTCTTGTGCCTCCATTGCTAGAGGGCTGAACGAACTAGCGTCCACATCCCCCGAGCCGAGGTCCACGTTGAGTCCGCCCACCTCCTGAGTCAGCGAGAGCATTAGAGAGCTCACCGACTCCTCATCCAGTGTATCCAGGTCTGGACCTGAAACAAGGTCATGATTTTCCGAGGATGAATGTTCATCCTCGGACAAATTAAAAGTTTTATAGTTTTGTTTTTTGGTAGGGTTCATTTTTGTTCCCATGAGTATGAAAGCGTTTAAATTACACTGCAAGTGAGCTTCCTAACCCTGCAGCGGGCTATGTAGGTTTCCCTACTACCTTGGGGTTTTGCCTGGTGCCCCAAGTGGGTCGATAGAAGACAGTATATTTTTATCCACCCTCTGCCATTCAGTCTCAGCTCGAGCTCCCTCCACCTGACTCGGGTGACCATAAGACCCCTGACGATAGTCAGCGACCCCGCCTCTGTCGTTCGTGAATCCCATCGGATTCTCCAGGGGGCACCGCTTGGAGGTGACAGTAGGCGTTGATAGGGATAAGGAGAGCTGGAATCAGGCTTACAGTGAGTAGGGCACTATTGCTTGCATGATTCGCTTAGAGGTCAGGAGATCCCCGCACCTATCTCCTTCTCTAGCCCTCCCTTTACCCTACCCATTTGCCCCCATCCGCTGCAGTTACTCTGTTTAGGTGCTTACCTGATGGTACCCAACTTTCACTTCCATTTAGGAGAGTAGGCAGGTAAACAGCTTTGAAGATATGTAACTTAACATTTTTCTCCACCTCCCTTTTCCCTATAACCGTGTTGCAGAGGTGGTAGTAGATTGAGTTTGCCTTCTTTATTCTATTGGATATCTCCTGGTCTACCTTTCCATTCCTGCTTATCACTGTTCCTAGGTAAGTGTAGTCGTCCACCATTCCCAATGCTTCACCCTTGCAAAATACCTCAACGTATTCCTGTCCCCGACCAATATGCATTATTTTACTTTTCTTCACATTAATGGTCATTCCTTTCCTTTCAAGCTCAGCCTCCCATTCAATTACAGCTTGCTGTAGGCTCTCTTTGGTATCAGCTATAAGGACAATGTCATCCACGAATACCATTACTTGGGCAAGGATTGTCCTCATATTCCACTTTCCAATAGTAGTACAGGCTGTTCTACATTTGCACATTTTCAAAACTTCATTCATGTATAGAATGAACAGGAGGGGGCTCAAACTATCTCCTTGTTTTACATCTTAATTAATTGCAAACGTATTGGACTCTCTTCCATTAATCCTCACTACTCCTTTGGAGTCATGATAGGTCGACTTAATTGCTTTTATCAATTCTTGCGGGATGTTCTTTCCTGAAAGAGCGTTCCACAGTTCCTGCTTAGGAACCGAATCAAAGGCAGCCTTCAAGTCTATAAATGCCAAGAAAATACTCTTTCCCCGGTCCCATGACTTATCTATTATTGTTCTGAGATAGAAGATATGGTCCTGGGTCTGGCGTTGAGGCCTGAAAGCAGCCTGCTCCTCTTCCAAGTCGTTCTCCACTAGCTCTCTCAGCTTCTTTTCTAATATTGATGTATAGAGCTTGTACACAACCTGGGATAGACAGATATGTTATATATATATAATATTCAATTTTACTACTCTAATTCTTTAATATATTTTATTCTAAAGTGCTGGTTTAATGCTAATGTATATAATCAGATATTTGATATTAAAAGTATATTTTATTAAATTATGACTAACATTTATTATACTATTAACTAATTTTTACTATTTTATGATATTTTTATGTTACCCTCCATTTAATTATCTAATCAAAAAAAAAGTCGATCCTGTTTTCTATTTCTTCACGCGGTAAATCTGATTCTAATTGATGTTTTCATTCTTTTCCTTTTCTTTATCTCCTTACTCTTTTAATTAAATTCAGACTTCAATCTTCTGATGAATTCAGCATACAACTTCAGCCTCAGGTGCTGAACAAACGCTGCAACTTAACTCCGTCAATTCTGAACACAGACTTGAACTTTCCTGCTCTAACAGCCAAAAGACGATCTTCCGTATCGTGTGATATTTTTACCCACCAATTTTAAATTTAAAAGTTTGCAAATCCAAAATATCACAACAATAAATAAATAAATAAATATATATATATATATATATATATATATATATATATATATATATATATATATATATATATATTTATAAAATATTTCTAAATACATTAAATATATTTTTTTTTTAGAAATAATTCTTTTAAATTGGTGTGTCCATAGTTTTCTGATAAATATTTCTGCACTAATTGTCTGTCTTCACCTGTTAATATGATTGGCTTTATTAATTGTACTCTATGTTTTTTTTAACAATTAGTGTTCACAGAGGAATTTGTCATCAATACTAAGTCGATACCTTTTTTAATAACATTTAGTCCATGTTCTGTTAAAAACTGTGTGAGTCTGTTATTATTAATCAATATTTACACGGTGGTTTTGTTTGTTATTTCAGAAATATATTTATATCGTTGTCTTGATTTATTCATTGTCTGCAATGTGTTGTTCCAGTTAAATAATATTTCTGTATTTATCTCTTATTTTATATATAATTAAATGGTGAATTTAAGTAGTTTATTGCTATACTAATATATCCCTTTCGCTTGATTCCTTTACTAGTTTATTATCACTTACTTTTACCTATATAATTTATTTATTTTTCTTCAAAATTTTCAATAAGATATTACAAATGTTTTCTGTTTGTAAGTTTTGAATTTTTTTTTTTTTTTTTTTTTTTTCCGTCCATTTTATATTACTTTCAATTAGTGTTGATATTTTTAGGTGACCTTCTTTTCTTTGAGTATAGATAGTTATTCTACTTGGTTTTTGGAACACAAGGATCTTGATCTTTATACTTCATCAATTACTGTTTCATTATTTTGTTACTAGAAAACTGCTTCATTTTTACTCTCATTCCTTTAAATTTTTATTCTTCAATAATCAAATTCAATTTGTTGTCTATGAATAGCTGGTTTCATAATGGTGCTTCCAGTTTTTTTATGCTTTGTCAGGATCAATAACACATTAAAGGGTTACCCTTTAAAGAGACTGTGTTTTCCCCCAAAGTCGAACTAATATTACAGAAATTAACTTTTCTTTATATATGTTAAGTTTATATAGCCCAGGGCCCATCAATTAGGAGTGCAAAGCCATACCCACTTAACTACCCCTTCTCTTAAAAACCCTTTTCCCATGAAAGTGGCAAAATAATTTTTCTGCATGCTTATTGGTTCTTAAATGATAAAATATTAGTGGTCAAGGATTGAAATCAACTATATTTTATGAGTAGAGGTCTACACAAATAATATGAGATCTTATGTTATTAAAATATTCTAAATAATATTACTTCAGTCAGTTCTCTTATATCGAAGTTATGATTTTGCCTTATCAGTGAAGTTTTCATATTGAAGGTTAACTATATACCTAATTTTTTTGGTTGGCTGTTTTGACTGATTTTATTTTATATATTTTTTTAAATGCTTATAAATTCATGATATTTATTTGAAGTTGCTTACATTATTAATCTTTTTAGTGTTTGCTGATATGTGGTACTCCATAATGAATGATGTTACAACCGTGTGTAAAGAAATTTTAGAAGCTGTTAAGGTGCCAGAGAAACAAACATACATGTCATTACCGAGACCTGGAGTATGTTTTTTACTATTACCTTTTCTTTGTTTTCTTTTTTTTTTTTTTTTTTTTTTTTGTTCTGTGATTATAATTATATTTATATTTTTGATCTAATTATCTTTTCTTTTTTTTTTTTTTATTTGTCTGTATGTTCTATTATAAATAAATTCAGAAATTATTGATTTATGCAAGCAAGTAATAGTATGGATTCAAGCCATTAGTAAGATGAATTATAACTTTCCCATTGGTTGACTGTGGCTAAGTAAAGTAGTTAAATGAGTAATAATGATTAACAATTAAATAATACTGAACCCAGGCATTTGTTTATAATATATTAATATTTATCATTCCATTTCTGTACCAAACTGTTGAACACACTGCAGAAGGCTCAGTGATTAATTGTGCTGAAATTCACATTGGAACTCTAATTTGTTGTACCCTTCTAAAAAATTTCCTTTTTCAATAAGCAGCCTTAAAATTGTCAATTTTATCATGTTATCATTTGCTTAGTGATAACATTATCACTATTCTGGTATTTTAAAATATTACAGAGTAATTTTCTGGCAACTAAACCACACTTCTAAATTATTATACAGAATGATTGATTAAATGGACACAGAACTCTTTCAAACTCTTTTTTTCTTTTCAAATAGAAAATCACTCAGAAATAACTTCTTTTAGTTGCTCAAATATGCCCTAAAGCCTGGAAAAGAGAAAAAAAAAAAATTATTAATGTAAAAAATTTAGTACTTTTATGACTGTGTTAGTTGTGAAACATTAATTTTGTTTATTTCCCAATAAATAGTTTTGATTAGTAGAATATTATGTCTTACTATTTATCACTAAGTTGTTCTTGTATGTAAAATGTAAATCTCATTTTGCTAAATTTTGTTACAGAAACATGGTACTACAACCAAACCATTGAAAGCAGTCCGTCTTGATGTGGAGGTAATTATGGCAAAATAATTCTAAAGTATATTTCAATTATCCATAGTCTCCTAGGAACAGCTTAACTTCATTTTGAAAGCTCTTATCTACTGCTTTCCCCAGTTCATTATAGAAGGCATATTATTGTCATTGATTAGATTCAGTATTAAATATATCAAATATTTTTTATAGTAATAATTTCTTTTTATAAAAGTGTGGAGTAAGATGTTAGCTATGGATGTTAATAATTTATTTTTGATTTTAGGAACAAGAAAAAATAGCCAAAGCTGGATTAGAAATGAAATTAGCTACATCTGAAATGGAGGCTGAAACAGAGAGATGGCAAGAAGGTCCAAATGGTGCTATTGATGAAAATAACGATATTGTTAAGAGAGCTAGAAATATGTCAAGTATGGCATTCCGGATGTATCAATTTACCAAGGGCAGTGGTCCTCTAAAAACTACGCAAGATTTGTTTACTCAAGCTGAATATTTTGCTGAAGAAGCAAATAGATTATACAAAATTGTGAGGCAGTTTTCTTATCAGGTATAATTAACACTAAATGTCTTGTAAATTTTTTATTACTTAATATGTTTGAAAGACTTCAGTAAGACGGGTTAGGATAAAATATGTTGAGACTTATAAACCATTCTGAGAAAATAAATTTTCTACTTTCAAAGCATTTTATCATAAGCAAATGAAGATACTTAATAATTTTCTGTCTGAATAAATAATTTCTAATTTACTCAGTAAATAAATATTAATGTCAAATTTCCAGGAAAAATTGGCTATAATATAAAAATTAACTGCGGTTGTTTCTTTTTTATTACTTTTTTCTTCATATTAGCCAGCTTGGAGAAGTAATGTAGTGTTCATATTTTACAAAGTTTGTCTTATTCTTTTATTCTTTCTCTGAACCTTTGGCAGCTTAGTCACTTATTCCCCTATTACCTTTTTAAAAAAATTTACCATTAATTCTGAGTTATTAATTTGAAAGAATGTTTGTGATTGTATTGATGACCAGGTATATTTGAAAATCATCAAAATAGCACTTATTTAAATCAAATTTATTCAGACTAAATTTGTTTTTATGAACTCTCGGGCATTCCTTAACTCACAACCTGGCCAGAAATAATTGGTAACCTGTAGATTCTGATGTTTCTATCCTTTCAGCCTTGAATAGAGTGGATAAGTAGCCATTAAATCCAACGGACAACAACAAAAGCATATTTTATACAAATAAACTTATGATTTTTGTAGTAATATCATGATGTGAATCTTTTAATCTCAAAAACTTTCTTCTTCCAATTAGAGTCACTTGAATTTAAGAATTTTAATATAATTATTATTTACAGGTTCCTGCTGGTGTTCATAAGAAAGAACTTTTAGAACAGCTTGACCGTGTGCCAACTCATGTGCAGCAACTACAATTTACTGTTAAAAATCCCACTGTTGGGAAAGCTGCTACATTTACTAAAGTTGATACTGTTATTCATGAAACAAAAAATCTGATGAGTGTTATTTCAAAAGTTGTTACAACTTGTTTTGTATGTGCTACGAAGGTAATTTTTTAAAAAATGTTTTGTTAAAATATTTATCTTTATATTAAGAGTATTATTATTTTCGAGCCTTTATGTTAAATCCCCAGAAAATTTTGTTTCAAAGACCAAATAATTTAAAAGTTTATAAGATATAAATGTATATAATAGAAAGGTTTCTTGTAATTGTAATTTAATATTAATATCACCTTTTAATTTAATATTAATTACCCTTTCCTGACAAATTATTTTTTCTCCTTTCGAAAATTGAATAAATCATTTATTTTTTTGAGAGGACACTTTCTCATCCCATTTAATCGTGACCAATGTGGCCGCAAATGATTGGTTAATTGTAGTATTTTTTATTTTGATGTATTTATTTTTATTTATTATAGTTTATGTTGGAGATTTAAGTTCCTGATATTTATTTTTCTCCTTAAATTTTTAAGTATGAACCACCGGCATCACCTCCCAGAGTAGCAATTCCTTATGGTTTTATACCTTTTGAAGTTTTAGCAACACCGTTACTTCCTCAACGAGCTAGAACACTTCCTCGATAAGTAAATAATATTCTTCCGATTTCAAAACTAATCACTAACTCCTGTTTGAAGCCTCAATTTTTAACAAATGGATGGTCCATAACAGTATATTTTTAATTATCTAAGTAACAAAGTTTTAAATAACCTGATTAGTAATACTAAGTGTGTTTTGTGATTTTATAAATGTTTCATAACTTATAAACGAAGATTTGCTGTAATAATATCCTAAAATATAAACTATAGTTTTCTGTAACTCTTCATAGTGATAGATACATACATGTGTTTGAATAAAATGCATGATTTTAAATTAAGAAAAAATAAATTTTATAAAAATGATTTTGAATTTGCAGTTTAAATTCAAATTAAAAGGCCCCTCAAATCTAAAGCTAACACATATGAATGAATTACATATTTCCAATATATTATTTTAAGTGTTTTAAAAAACTTAATGGATAAAATATCGCTAATATCTCTGATCATTATAAGCACCAGTGATAACTACGTTAAGGGAAACAGTCTCACATATTTCGGTTTTTTGAAAAGAGGTTTGTGACATGTGGATATAGATATAAATGGGGGTATTTTGTAAATGTATGTGGAGAAATTGAATAAAATTATTTTAAAAAATCATCAAAATTAAACTGTGTTCATAACTGTTTATAAATATACAAAAGTACACATTATTTTTTTGAAGACAACAATAAAAAGCTGTATTTTATTAAATTAATATGTTTTTTATCATTTAATTAATTAATGATTATTATTTATACTAATTAATTTTTTTCATTTGATTGTTTTTCAGTATACTCTTGATTTACAAGGTGTGGGCTGGAATGGATCTGGTAGCGGAAGTGGTCGAGAAGAAGGAGGTTCTAGAGCTTGCGGTGACCAGAGTAAAGGAGGCTCTACATCTAGCTCTGATCCCGGCATATGACAGTTTGGGATGGCCCGAAGGGCCAAAGGAGATCCTCGCCGCACCAGGGTTTCATTTTTATTATTTTAATTGGTTTTATATTGTTATCATTATTATTTTATTGTATGATTTAAGTTTTCAAACTAGTTATTTTATTACTCTAATCAGTTTAAATTAGAATCATTTCTGGGTTAATTTATATATTTATTAAATAATTATGCTTTTTATTAAATTGACAATTTTTCTGTATACAACTGAATCAATTGTGCCAAGTAAAAGAAAAATGATTTTACTTTTCGAACTCATATCATAATCATAACTGTGATCATGTAAATATTATGTTCTTGTTATTTATTTAGTTTTTAAAGTAAAGCTTTTTATGTAATTTTAAGCTTTAGTAGTTATATCTGTATCTTCCCTTGTTTATAGGTGTTTTTAATCTTCACAGATATACGCACACTTATACATATTCATGTATGCCTATTTTTACCCAAACTTTTACTTATGATCTTGGAACATTAATTTTTAAAAAACTGCTCAAGCTCATTCAGATCTTTTGTGATGCCAAATGAGGAAGGTAATTACGTAAACTTATATCATCTGAGAAAACCTAATCAGTAATTTTTACATTTATATATATATATATATATATATATATATATATATATATATATATATATATATATATATATATATATTTATTTATGTATATGTGCATGTATAAGTGTGGATTATATGTGTTTAGATGTAACAGATACTTGTTTGAAATTGAATAATAACCATTATATGGTTAAGTGCCTTATTATTGCATATTAGTTGTATAATATTATAGAAATTATTTATTTCAGGAGAAAAAAATTTGATAAAGTATTGTGAGTTCAAAAGATGAATATTAGTTATTATTAGAACATTTTAATTTATATTTTAATAAGTTCTTATTACTTGGATTTTGCTTCGAAACAATAATTACTGTAATAACATTTTAATTTGTTTTTTACTTCCCCATTACTTGAAATTTGTTTCTTGTAGATTTTCAGAGCAACTTTACAGTATGGAACTGAAACTTTATAAAATAAATCATTCCTGTCATGTTTGTTATATTGGAGTCTATATTCTTAAATGATTTAAATAATCAAATCCCACGGTGTTTTATCATAATGCTTTGCTACTCAAAATAATAATGGATAATATATTATCTGTCAACTTGAGTATATTCTAACTTTGAAATATCATCAGGTATAGGGAAAAAGTTTTTTTTAAAGAAAAAGGTGGAATATATTCATGGTATTAGTGTATTAGTACAAAAAAAGATTTTTGAATAAAAAAAAAACAAACGAATTTTTAAATTAAATTGAGTTATTTATTCTGATTTACTTTGTGATATTAATCACTGCTTTCAACAAAAAAACTTCTGGTGTTCCCTTGCTTAAATTTGGCACTTCATTTTTATCATGAAAGTTTTAGTGTGAAAATTCAACTTTCCTTTGTCTCAGATTATTTTATTTTTTTCTGTTTATCTATTTTTTCCTTCTACTTTTCCTTTTTATTCCTCCTGCTGAGCTGTTTAGCCCCTTCTTTTTGTGCCTTACTGTAGCCCAAAATTTTCACTTGTGCCTTATTGATTTGTATTAAATATAATTTTTTTGTGAAATGGAATCATTATAAATTCTTTTCATTGTCAGTGGATTTTTCACGATTGTTTTTTTATTTTACTTTTTATTTTTGTTTTATGAAGATACGTATTTTAGGAATGCATGATTTTTCACATGCTTAGATTAATGCATTATCCTTGTTGTTCTTATTACTTTTTTTAATTTTGCTACAGGTTATGCCTGGATATTGTTCTTTTCTTCTATGCTTTTTGCTACCTCAGAACAAAAACATTTCCACCATTCATGGCAAATTCTGTCTCCCCTTATGTTCTCACATCTAATACACTGTTTGACCACCTGGAAAAATGACTCAGGTATGTGAATCTGGTGATATCTGCATATTCTTTTGTCTAAATATCATCGTTTGGTATAAGATTAACATATTTTTAAACCAACGATCCTGAATATAGCCACCATTATTCTAAAACTTAAAAATTGAACATCCACTGCAATAAGAATATTTTTAATCAGAAAAGCTGTATACTGTTAATGTTGGCTCTGTTCATTGTTTGTGATATTCTTATTTATTACATAATGTACATCTTATATGAGGAACCAACACCTCTGTACACTATTGAAATGAATAGTTAAATGAAGTCTCTACGTTTTTAAGTTGTCTCTACTACACCTCCTTATTAGCAACCATCCCTTTTAACAATTTCTTTGTTTCATTTAAAGTTCACTTGATGTTTCTAGTACACACCCAGTTCTTATGGAAGTTTAATGAACTCAAAATGGGATGAACTTATAAGTGGTTTTCCCATCTGTCATGGATTTGATCTTCAGTTTTATTGTGTTCAATTGTAAAAGAAAAGATTTTGCAAAGACAGTATTTATATTAAACTGTTATTTAGTTTTGTAGGTCCGGTATATATCATTCCTCTCTTTTCCCTAGCGGGATTACGGTCACCTTATACAATGTTTTTATTTGTTTGATTTAATCCAATACAGAGTATTTTGGTTTTATGTATGGTTTATCTTAATGATTTATCAAGAATTATTTGAATATCATGTGAGTTAATAATTTTTATTTAACTCATATTCTGCAGAATATTTGAAGAATGCTGATGTTCATTTGCTTTCTTTTAGCATATGTAACTAACATTGATAAAATATACTTTACATATAATGAACTTTTTTGTTATTGCTTTGAAAAATTTCAGTACTTGTTAAAATGTTAAATGGTTAAGTAGTTCAATTTATTCATAATTTAAACTAATTGTTAATAGTTACTATTTTCATGTAATTATTTTACCATTAGAAATTATTAACTTCGTTACATTAACAATTTAGAAAAAAAATCTTATTGGTTTATAATTATTTTATGATTCAAAGGTATCTTATAATTATTTTATTTAAACTCTATTATTTTTCTTAGGATATAATGTGTACATTTCATCAAACAAAGTATTAATTTTATATATTTTTTACTATGCGGCTAAATAATCTCAGGGATCACTTGAAGTTAAAGATAGCTTCAATCATTTATTTGCATTGCTTAGTGATTTATATATCCTGGTTCACCAGGAACTTTGGTAATTTAGATCAATTAAATTTTAGTATACTATATTTTGCTCACAATGCTTGTATATTTTCTTGAAACATTTTTTATTCTTATTAATGAAATATTTATTTGATTTTATTCATTTCCTTTAAATATATATATATATATATATATATATATATATATATTGTTTTACTGTTGAAACTAGTGCCAAAATTATTTTTCTTTTTAGTTGCATTTTACATTAAATTTCAATTTTATATATAATTGTTATTGATTAAAACTGCATGTAATGATCTATTAAACATGTTTCTTTGTATTCATATATATTTTTTTCAAATATAAAGGTTTCATTATGAGCACTTAATCTTTTTTAATAAATAGAATTTGTTCACAAGTTTAACTGACTGCTTGTGGATGAATTCTATTAGTAAGTTTCTTTCCTTAAACATGGTAGTTTTATTACAATAATCTTGATATTATTAATCAAGTAACGAATAATAATGTGAATTATTTATCATTAATATTATATTTTGAAATTATAGTTGTAAAGTTTTGCTAAATGGACTATGTAGTCATTAGTCTCAGAATGTATGTGTGTTTTATTACTTCTGCTTTGTGCCTATTTTTATGATTGTGGAATGGAATTTTAAAAACATGTTTTGTAATAGATTTACTTTGTGTTATTTTCTTTATGAATTAATTGTTATTAATGTTATGTATCAATAAATTCTAAAATACTTTTTTATAAAATTTACTATAGTTATAAATGATATGTAGTTAATAGATGGCTATAATTAGTGTGAAAAACCTTTATTAAATATTAGAGTATATTTTTTTTATGTAATTGTTATTGTTAAAAAGTTTTAATATTAGTTTTTAGTCTCATTTTAGATTAAAAAATAAAAGATTTTAATATACCCTCATAAGTATAATGTGCACTATGTGCAGTTGCCCCAATAAATGACTGATGAACGTTAACTTTATTATATGATGATGAGAAGTGAAAAGAATGGATACTGTTTAAAAAGAAAAGTATATTGCCATTATGAAAGTTAAGATGAGGAATTTTCAACTTTGAATTTATTCCTCCAATTATTTCCTACCAAACAGTTGTTAGTTTCTACCTTATAGTCTAGTCCTATTGGCTAGGATATTTTAAAATCTATCCCTATCATTAGAACTTTTTCTAGGGAATTCGGTTTGAAATTTATATGGTAATGTTTACTGATGTAAAGTATTTTGATGTTAGCTGAAAAAGTTAATATGTACGTTTGTTTCAGATCAGATATACTTGAAACCACACTGAAACATATTCTACATCTTAATTTTTTTTTTTTTTTTTTTTTTTTTTTTTTTTTTTTTTTTTTTTTTTTTTTTTTTTTTTTTTTTTTTTTTTTTGTTTCTTTTATAAAATTCTGTTCAAACGGCTGTTTTGATAGTAGCTTGGTATGTATATACCTAATTAAAACAAGACATCTTCTCAATATATAGAAATTCATCTTAGCTTAGCATGAAAATATTCTTGAACCTTCTATGATTCATAGTTCATTCACCCAAAATAAATTTAACTTGTCTTTACTTTCTTTGATTGATATAAATAAAAATTTCATTTCACTGTCCATCAATCACTGTTCAGTTTTAAAGCCTATATTGAGATTTTTAATTATTAAAGTTGGAGCATTGTTAGATTTTATTTTGTATCCTTTCATGAGATAATTCAGCTTTTACACCATATACTTTTCCAATCTCATGAATTAATTCATTTCATGGTCAAGGCTTGACCAATAATACATTTTTAACTGTAAAGGAATTTATAAATCTCTCTTTGATATCAAAATTTAGTTAATGCTGTCAAGAATTCAATTTAAAATTTTTGTTTTACACCTCTTTTCTTTTATGTTTTAGATTCTTTTGTCAAATTTTTATATATTATCTATACATTTTTTTCATTATAACTATATTCTTCTTTGAGCTCATTAGTTCATGGCACTCTAAAACTGAGTTCTTATACTACTTGTGTTAATCTCGTGGTTTCAAAATTTAAATTCATTTCACCCTTTTACTTAATTATATTTTACTAAAACTTATTAATTATATCAAATGAAAGAAGTTGGAAACTGAAATGTGTAAACAAAAAATAGTGTATACCTTACACCAAGTTTATTGTTTTTAGTATCTATGATCATTAAGGATTTATTCATATCTTGAATCATTTTGTTTTTGTTTTCAATGAATGCAGTATTGCTGTAAGACTAATGAACTTATAATCACAGTAAGACTGAAATATTTTTCCTACACTGTTAATCATGAATATGGAATGCTAATAGACATTACTAAGCTATTTAATTTAGCCATCGAGTATTTTTATGCTTAGTAGATTAATGTTGTCGTGTTTAGATTTTTTAAAATATCCTAACATTTTATTGTATTTCTCAGTGTTGAATTCATTAGATAATGTTACCGAATAAAAAGTATTGTTCACATTTTTGGAATTAGTTTTAAAATCAATTATTTTAACTAATGACAATAATCTAGTTACTTATATTGTCATTTGACACAAAGGTCTAATGAAAAAAAGAAAAGTAATTGTTATGATAATGTAATTAATTTTAAAATAATAATAATTAATAATTCAATGTAATAAAGAATCTGTTGTTTATATAATTTATATAAACTTATATGCTAGTTTCTGTTTTTAATGTATATATACACATACAATTTTTGAGAGAGAGTGTGTGTTTGTGTGTATTTAGGCGCATTAATTTTTAAAAATTCATTTCATTCCACCAAAGTTCAAAGTGATTGTTTATCATTCACTTATATAAACTGAATAAAAATTATGTGTTGCTATTTGTTAATAATGCTTAGCACACCTGGAAATTCCATTAAAATACTGTTAAAAGCATTGTGTTCATAATGCTCTGTACTAATAGATACATTTCTAAACAGATTGAAATCCTTTCCATCTGCATCTCGGCCCACTCCTAGAGTATTTGGTTCTTAACATCAGTTACATTTACTGAGTTGAGATCATACAATCTTGCTTTATTTGCCTTATAATTTTTCTAGTCATTTCTTTTTTCTTACAGTCAATTATTTTATGTTTTTCACACATTATTCATAAACTAATACATGACTGAAAACTTTATATTTATCCTGTTAAATAGTTGAGATAAGTAAAATCAAATTGAGCATTATTAAAATTATAAAAGTATTATTTTTTAAGTTAGAGGAGAAACACTTTGTTTATTAAGAAACGGTGCTTAATAAAGGAAGTAAGTTTATTGGGTTGTATTAATAATATTAGGCATTTGAATGCATAATTAAGCTTGGTAACTCCATTAACCATGGAGGACCTCGATCTCCTGAAGCTATTTATTGGCTGATTCTATCTCTGGTGGTATGGAAATAATGATTTATTTATATCAAGATGAAACATTTTTACAACTTCATAACAGCAAGACCTAAAAGGAAAGACTTATATTTTAAATATATTCTTAATAATTTAAATTTGGACTTAATTGTTTAAATATGTCCCGAAACATAGGGTCCCCAAAACATTTTAAATTACAATTTGAAAAAGATAAAATGCTGATTAATATAATTTTTTCTTATAAATCTATTAGGAATAATTATACAATGAGATCATATATCATTAACCAAGACTTGGATAGTTATACTTCCCAGTGGCCTTTATTGCATTTCAATCCTTGTGTTCTGTTAAAAAATCAGAAATAAGTTTTAAACAAAGAGTATCTCTTTTAAAACTTGTTTAATGATTAATTTAAAAAAATTATTTATTTTTTCAAATATTTGGGCTCTATTTCCTGTTATTCCTCGGTATAGACGTTCAGTTTTTTTTTTTTTTTCATACCATTAAGAGTTAAAATAAACAAAATCCTTTATAACTATATTAATAAATATAGTTGGTTTAAAAAAAGAAAGAAATAACAACAATTAGATGGATTTTTATAAGTAATTCACTAAAACTGTATTAATAGCATATCAACTGGATTATTTGATTAATCTTAAACATGTAGATTGATTATCATTACATTAAAGTATTTTTTAAGATATAGTGGATCTAAACTGTATTTACTTATTAAATTTTTCTATTACATAATATCTTTTTTTATATAACATAAGATTAATTCATTCATTTTAGTTTGTATCTTTAGAACATATCATAGTTGCTGTAAGTTGACTTCAAAATCTTATGCAAATTACATTTATCATCTAAGTTATTGAAAAATGATATGTATTTATTTTGTTTTATTAAGAATATCATTTGTTTAAATATATCTAATTTAGTAGTTTTCAAGTAGTTTTAGCAGTACAGAAAAATAAATTTCATGTTGTGATATTTTTTATAAATGTTTTAAAAGATGGCATATGTATTTTGTCATATAGTTTACAGAAGAGATGATCATATCTTTTTTACTGGAACTCTTTTGTATTTAAATATCCATGGTTCATTAAATTTAAGAGAGTTATTTTGATTTATTAGAATAATTTTAGTTCTTTTTTTTAATAATAATAATATGCTATACTTATATTAATAATATGCTGTCAAGATAATTGAGCTTCCATAAATGACCTCATTAGGATGATGACAATCTATAAAAGGCATTATATTTGCTGTAGTTTATTATAAGATTTTACTATAGGAGTCAGAACTGCACTGAGTATTTAATTACTTTATTTGACTATTTTTAGTTTATAAGTGTGAAAATGAACTTAAGTATGCAACTTGTATGTTTTTATTCTATTTGTATGTTTTCAAATTATGTTTGATCTAGTCTTTGTTGTTGTTTGTTTGTATCCATAACAAACTGTTAATGAATATTTAGGGGTTAAGGCATGGTTCATACATAGTTATAACTGTAAAGTATTTAAACGATTGTTTTATATAAAGGTTAAGGTAAAGTATTTCTATCAGGGTCAAAGTGAGTTACAAAAGAAAATGAACACTTTAATGTAATCTAAATTTTTATGCATGTATATGTGTGTATATTGATGTATAGATATGTATGCACAATCTAAACTAACATTTTTATACTAAAAAAGTTTAGAATTATTCCATTTTTTAATTTAATTATGAATCTGGATATTAAATATTTCTAATTTTTACATTCAAATTCAGTATTTTTTAATTTAATTTCAATTTCAATCTCTAAAGTAATTCTTACTAAACCAATCTTAAGAATTTTGGCTTTTGTATCATATGAATGTGTCATAATATTATATCAATAGATTGCATTTATGTTAAAATATTTATTGTTATAGCATTGATTATAGTTATAATATATTCTTACACTTATCTTGTTTTTGTCATTATCAATCAATTTCAATTACATTGAAATTGTTCTATATTTTATTTGACATTTTTGATGACTGAAAGTTGTTTAAATATTACTGTTTATTTAACACATTTGTTATGAGTTTCTAGAATTATTAATATTATCCTCATAGTCTTATGTATCTTTGAATAAATTCAAATGATTTAGTTTATTTAATATATGATTTAATTGATAATTTCGACAATTTAGTAAATTTAATTTGGTATATAAATTGTAAATGAAGCAAAATCTAAATCAATGACTTTTTGTCTTATTCTAATTGATTGAGAACTGTTGTCTCATTTATTTGTTTTACTTCATGTATACTTCATCTTGTTTTTACTTATATATATTTATTTATTTATTTTTAACTATATTGATATAATGCTTTAGGGTGTGTAATGTTAAATGACATATTTTATAAGTACATGTTTGTTACATTTTTATGTATGTATTATAAATGAGAAAATTATAAACATGATATTTTCAACATTTGAATTTAATTTTCCTGATTCATTTTCTATCGAATATATTAGTTAGCTTTTAATAAAAATGGTTCTGTTTAGGAAGATGGTGTTTAAAAAGTAACCAATCTTATATCATTTTTTAAACTTAATAAGCATTCAATGAACTATGTGACGTTACAGAATATGGAGATCTATTGACTTTGTGTCCGATGATCACATGTAAATATCTTAAAATAGAATTTCAGTTTTGTTAAGCCTAGGCTATCTTTTATGCAAGCAATGGTAATGGTATTATCTATATTGGGTTTTGGGCATCTAACTTACGTTTTAATTACAGTACAATCTTGATAATCCATCTCTTCAAAAGTTGGTCACCCCCAAGAATACAGCCCTCTCGCAAGAATCTTCCCCTATATATATATATATATATATATATATATATATATATATATATATATTTAATGAAAGTACAAATGACATTTCATTAATTAATTAATTAATTCATCATGACGTTGAACTAGGAACAGATGATGTACAAGTTATTTGTGTGAAATTTATTATAACGAAAATATATTGAGGAGCCAATATTAATAAACATTAAATGTCGTTTCTTTGTACTTTCAGGTAAGATAAAAGTTAAATTGTCATAATTAATGAAAATTATTGTAATAGTTGTTAATTAAAATAAAACTTTGTACTTTCAGAGAAACAATTTGTGGTTATTTCTGAAAATCCTCAATAATATATCTTATATATATCTATATAATATATATATTATACATGGGATAATTTATATAATATATCTTATATATATATATATATATATATATAACTTTTTTTATGAGAATGAATTTAATTTATAAATATAAATGCTTATGGTGAATCTTGTTCCTAATGTTTTATTAATACAAACCTAGATACATATCAATTTTATGAAGTTCCTATTATTTTTGAGAGGTTATTTATGGATTTATTTTCTTCTGAATAATTTTTAAATAGTTTATTTTCATAAAAGTTTGTTGTATTATAAAAGAATAGAAATGCAATAACTTTATACTAAAATTACGTCCCTGATCCTCGAATTGAAAGTTTTTATTTCATCTAAATATTTATTATGTATAACAACAACCTCTAAAGTCACCCCTATTACAAAAGATCTTGACTTTGCACCCTTGTCAAGATATTTTTATTTCACTTTCTTTTGATGTCTTTTCTTTTTTTGACCTATTCATTTTGTGTTTTCTTATTTGATAATTAATTTGAATTATTTCTAAAACAGGACAATAATAGTATAGTGATTACTGATGTAATTTGTATACTAATGTCTGTGTATTGTTATCTATATCTACAGTGAATAAGAGATGGCGGGGTAGAATGGTTAACCTTTTTATTTTTATTTGTTTGTGCTGAGACTTAGCAGAGGTAAGTAAGTAAGGATTGTCAGAGCAACTTTCTACAACTGGTTGAAACTGGTTTCTGCTATTTTCAATACACTTTAGGAGTAGTGTATGTAATTCGTTTTCCTATTCCCTATATGTGGGGTGAAATGGAGCGAGCAGGCAGTATGTAATTCATATTTTAAATATTTTTGTTACTTAAATTTTATCAGCAAACACAAATATAAATACTTCATGCTTTAAAGAATTCAATAAATGAACTGTATTGCTGTAAAAAGTTTTTTATTTGCCCTTACTGGTATTAAGTACCTCATTCAGAGGTAACCTTTCCCCATATGGTGTGTTCAAACAAATGTAATATCTAATATTGTATAAATTATTCCAATATTCTGAAATAATACATTTCTTCTTATTTCTTGTCTAATAATGTTATTAATCCAAATAAAGGTATACTGTAGTTTGTGTTTAAATTAAAAGTATGTACTAATGAAGATGAAGAATAGATTCCTCTTCTGATGAATCAAATAATGATGTATTGAAATTTACAGCAGTAAAAAAAAAATAAGTCTTGAAAATTAAAGATGAGCTTTTCTTTTAACTGAGGTTTTAAAGGCAGGTTTCTTATTTATAAATTACAAAATAATTTTTTTTATATGTTTAAAAATTACAAATTAATTTATTGGAATATATTACTATTTTTGTTTGTTTAGAAGATTCTTCTTTTTGTTCTGCTAATAAACATCGTTTACTTTCTTTGTTAAGATAGAAATTTTATAGTTAATTTTTGTTTCTTTGTCTTTATTTTTTTTACCTACAATAAATTATGGGTATGGATGATAATTTTCGACTTTTTATTTTTTTATTATTAAAAAATAAATAAAAGGATTTAATATTTTATTAAGTTTAATTTGTAGTCAAGGTAAGAACAATGTTATTAGGAATATCAATTACATTTCATATAAAGAGTACCTTCCATATAATAATATGCCTTTATATTATTCTTAGGGAACACTGTATCCCATGCGAAAAAATTTAAATAGAAAGGAACAAAATTGCATAAAAGATAAAGTATTTGGGTATTGTGTAGAATAGGTAGCCCAGTTACTTTTTAGTAATTACATTGATTACTATTGATATATCATATGTTACACTAAATAAATGTATAGGTTATTCAAATATTTATTTTAATGACAAAATATAAATATAAACAAAATTTGTTATAATAAAATAAATTGATGGGATCTCACTTAGGTAGGGAAAATTCATCAATATCCTTAGGTATCCTTCCAAATAAATCAAAATTGTGGTGTTTATATCTCCAAACAAACTCACATAAATTTGAGTCTACTCTGGGTCTATTAGTTCCACACTCCCTTTTATTCCTTCTCTTTGCTTGCACCCTTAAGGGCTCTATGATATGATTAGAAACATGTAATCATATGATCACTAAATATCATATTAATATATGATAGTGATCAATATAGCTACTAGAATGTAACTGGGGTACCTGTTCTTTAAAATACCCAAGGATTTTCAATGATAAAAGTTGGAAATCTTGTATTTAAGAAGTGGATACATGAAATCAGGGTGAGAAGATCTTATTATCTCATGTTATTTGTTTTTTAAGTGAATGAATTCATTATTGTTAAATTAGTTGATAGTAAACCATAATAGCTGGGGCTAATAACTAATTACACCACACACAAACAAATATATAATAATTACAGACGGCAACAATGGCTTTATTTTACAAAAGAAAGAATCTTTATATTAAGTCTTTATACAATCGATCAGGGAATCAGATAAGCATAATAAAATTTGGATAAGCATTTGGTAAGTCTCAAGAAGGATTCTTTGATTTCACATATAAAATATAAATTTACTATAAACTTGTTTTAAAATCTTCTTAATGGCTGTTGAAAACTCATTTAAAAATACACTTATATGTACAGACAAGAATATACTATACTCACAAACAAACGCAAGCATAACTGAGCATCTAATAGAAAGAGTAAGATTGACCATTCCTGGGAAATTAAGAAATCAAGGGATTTGAGTTGAAGGACTTGCATGCATAGAAGAAAACAAAGGAGTAGACATTTTAGCTGTTGAAACCACCTTTAGCAAGTTGTTATCTTGTTATCTTAAATAAAGACCCCGATGTCCTATTTATAGGCCAATTAAATAATATTTTGAACCCATTGCACTTTTGAGCATAAGTCAAAACAAATTGTTTCTTTCTTTTTCACGCAATATGCTTTCATTTTTCTTTCAACAAAATTTCATTTTTGGAAACTATTATGGTTTAATTATTTTTTTAAATAAATTAATGATATTCCATCTAAGAAAAGCAATCTGAAATTGAATTTTATGAAGAAACAAAAACATAAGGTTGATGCGTTTAATATTAATTTCTTGTAGTTTACAAGTTTATTAAAATTTATTTTAACCTAAATTTTTGTGAGGTTCAAATTGAATAAATCGACATTTTTCTCAATTATTTATGCACCATTAGTGACTATTATTATCTTATTAATGGGGTAGGATACTTCTAAAATGACTGTACTCAAATTATTTTCATGAACATGCCTAATTTGGCTAAAATACTCTGGATATGAAGATTCAAAATGCCTGATTTCATGACATCTACTGTAATTTAAACTTTTAATCTTACAGAAATTGATACTTGTGATAAAGATGGACTAATTGACACTTAAAAAACATATTACAATAATAATAGACTTTACATCTACAATTTGGTCAGAGACAAATGTTTTTTATCTTTGCATTAAATTAAAGTAAATGTTAATTATTGTATCAACTAAAATATGTAGTCCACATTTAGTAAAGAAGACTCATATATATTTTTACTTATACATTCTGTATTGTGAAATTTCCCACGCTCTAATTAACTTCTGGAGTACAGTCATGGAAAAAATACATTATTGAATATAACTCTGTTTTCTGGAATCCATTAAACATTCAATATAAATGAGAGGAAAATGAGTTGACGACTACTACAACATGATTTACTCAAATTTCAAACAGGTTATTATATGAAATATGTTTCTTATTCCTAACAACTTAGTTTGCAATAATTAAATTATATTGGTACATATTAAATATACTAGATACACATTAAATTAAATAAATTCTTCTTCTTAAACAATTAAAATTTTCATCAGAACATTTTTTTTTTTTTTTTTTTTTTTTTTTTTACAATACACTTTCAACTCTCACCCTCCTGTTACTTTCAAGGATCCTTTTCTTTTTTAATCTACCCATTAAAATGTGTCCAAATATGTAATATGATTTTTTCATTTTTAATAATTAATGGTTGTAAAAATATATAATTGGTACATTATTAAATTTATAATCATTCTTCTAAATCAACATAATAAATTATTTAATTTTAAATGTGATAGAAACATTTATAATGGAATAGCTAGAAGATTTACCTTGTTAATAATTATTCTTACTGATAAAGGGAGACAAAATTGAATGATTTTATCATGTACAATTTTTACTTTAATTTATACGTTTTGTGAGTTAAGATATCAAAAGATTAGGAAATTAATTTTCCTTTTATGGTATACCTCCTACACACAATTATTTAGATATTAACCTTAAATAGAAATGTCAAATATAGTAATATTCTATATAAATAACTATTAAACTAAATAAAAATATAATTAGAATTGAGATCAATAATAAATATGCTTAAAATACTAACTTATAAACTAGTAGTAATAATAAGATGTTTTTATACCTCTTTTAATATCATATATTTTAATATATATGTATATATATATATATATATATATATATATATATATATATATATATATATATACACACATATATACACATACATACATATATTTTATAAGTTTAGTGTGCTTATTTAAGAGTGATTAAATCTGGACTTGACTGAATTTTAATAATTTCCAACATCCATCATTATGCAATAAAAAACATGGATTTAAAAATAAATAATTATTTTTTGTAATGTACTAAATCAATGTGTTTGAACTACATCGTGATCAGTCTATCTTAAAAAAGACATGTTCATGTAAAAAAAACTAGTAATTTTTTACATTCGAATATAATAAATTACATGTAATAAATAACATGTAAGGGTTAAAATTATTTTAAATATTTATCAACAATAACAGATATTAATACATATTTATGTATTTTTTTTTTTATTCTTGGATAAAAAAATAGTTAAAAGCTTAGAGTATGATTTAATATATTATCAATATAATAACATATTTTTATTGCTTATTGGATTCCTATTGCTATTTATGAAAATAATGACCACATAGTTCAATTAGAATAAAAGTTTAGTCAGTGGTAACAACATAATTTCAACAATAATAAAACTAGGACCCCTTTATTTATACATTGTGCACTTTGATTTGTTTTTGTGTAATTATATGAACAATGAAGTTATGTCACAGATGTATAATTTTATTTTGGTCCTTACCCATCAGTAAATATAATTATTTGGACATTAATAAATTACTAATTTTATTTATCTTTGACTTCCATCACCTACTTTTCTTCTAATATTATCAATATATTAGCAATTTATTACAAACCAATTTGTGTACAATCATAAAACAATTTAAAAATTTCATTTCACTCTTAAACAAACACAGCAAATATCTAGATCTGATTGTAATTTATAATAAATAATACTGACAACAATTATAAAATTATATGTTTAAAATATAACAGGAATTAAAGGATCTTTATAAATAAATAAAATACTTACACATTTTAAAAAAATAGAAAACAATATATTTTTTTAGTCCTACCATAGACAACACAATACTATTGAGAAAGATGTTTTTGATTTAACATAGGGTACACTCAGTCTGGTATAAGTTTAGGGTGAGCTTAAGTTTTAAATATACATATACACATTTTCTAAATTTCACATTTAACAATTAAACATTCATAACACATATTATGGCTTGTTAGTTAATAACATTAATCTTTTTATCTTTAAGCTGGTATGTATCTTCTTTAGCAGACAAATCTTTTGTTGCCACCTTTTCCAGTTTAACATTTTTGGGGAGTTTCTCTGTGTCTTCAGTCCCGGTTAGACCTTTATCATGTAGCTCTTTCCAGTAATCATAGTTTTTTCGTAAGTGGTATAACATTTCAGGCATTTCAATGAAAGCTAAAAAAAAAAAAACAGAGAAAAAAAGGTTATCAACTGAAAGTTGTTAGAATTCTTTATAAAAATAAAATATATAAATAAATACAACTACTGTGAAACTTATCTTGAACAATAAAATAAGGCAGGTACCATAACTTTTTTTTTCTATCAAAATTAATTAAAAGCCAATCAGTTATCTCCCTTAATATTTTTCTAAAATCTCTTTTGTAATTTTTTTTTAAATTGGATCGATTTGGGTTTGATAGTAAATTCATCAATTTAACATGTATTTGTTAAATACAAGACTTTTATGGGAATGGGTGTAGAGATAAGGAAGAAAAGACTGTATAGTGTGACTGTTAATTACAGATTTCAATTAAAACAATTTGAATCTCTAAGGAGGATAATCTGATATACAAAGGAAGAAATAAAGATCTTGCACAAGTGGTCAGTGAAAAAAAACATCAGCTCATCCGGAAAATTAAAGGAATTGATTCATTAATCTTTTCTACCTAATTCTTAATTCAACTGGGATTCCATTGAAGACCAAACAATTATAAATAAAATAAGGAAAAATAAGTGAAAAGACAAGCAGTTAGGGGGTGTTGAGATGCCAATAAATTTACTTAATTTATTGTTTTCTTCCTTTCAGACCTTCTACTTAGCTATCAAAATTGTACACATTTATATAAAACTTCAATAGTACCATTATATAAACACAAATATAAAAACACTGTACATATGTTATATATATATATTTTCTAATGGGGATATGTTTAGAAAAGAGATAAGAGATAAAAAGAACTGTTTTAGTACTGAGCAATTTAAAAATGACTTAATGTCCATCTTAACATTTTTAAATACTTCCCCAAGTTAAGTACTAACACCAGCACAAATATTAAGTAATGCAATATTTTTACAGCTCGATGATTAGTAAAAAAAACAACAACTTACAGTCCCATTCTTCAAACATGTTGTTCACAATGTAATCCATAAAACCCATCTGAGAAACTGGAATAGAGCAGGTACTTCGATCAAACAAAGGCATTACAACAGGAAGATTTTTGGCCTTTTCTTCATCTGTCTAAATAAAATGATTAATCAATTCTAAGACTGAAATGATATATACTTTTTTGGGGGAATAATGAAAATTCCAAAATAAAATAAAATCCTTTATAATGATATATATATATTTGGAGACTCTTTGAGATAAAACTGATAGTGATAGGTAAAAAAGGTAGGTCATTAAGTCAACAGAGATTGTTAGTTAGTAGATGTGAAAAAAGAATGGATTGGCATGCAAAAAAATTATTAGAGCAGGCTAAAATATACTTCTCTATACCAATATATTATCAAGAAGGCTTTTTCATATATATTTGAATAGTTATGGGTTTTTAAAAAAAAAAAATTATTATAACTAAGTCTAAAATTGTTAAATATATATTTATATATATATATATATATATATATATATATATATATATATATATATATATATATATATATATATATATATTTATATATATATATATATATATATATATATATATATATATATATATATATATATATATATATATATATATAAAATATTGTATATTAATTTATTTTTTGCATGTAGAGGCTTTTTTTTTTTTTTTTTTTTTTTTTTACAAGAAGTCACTTAAAAGCATTACCAAAAAATAATTCATCAATTAAATATTTTTGTCAGCCTACCTGTGCAAAATATTCTTCTGCAATTCGCTTGGCCCACTGTTTGCATAAGTGTAAAGGTCTTGTAGGATTAGATACATCAGCACATTTTATTAACATTCTTTTTATTAGCATTAGATCTTCTGGATTTATTCCATTTTCGTTTTCAGGTTCTTTTTCTTGTCTTTCAATTAGCTGAACAAAGATTAATCAATTACATAAAAATTGATAAGTAGTTTACTATGCAATATCAGTTTTAATAATGATCATATATTTAAAATCTAAACATACTTTAAAAGCTTGGGCATGATTTACAATAACACATATAACAGAATAATAGTATATTATAACATAATAGTTCATAATTATTAGTAATGATAAATTCAGAGAAAATTATACAAATTGTTTTGAATATTGTGCCTAAACAATTAAACTTTCCTTTGTAAAGCTACATTTTGTGTTCTATAATTTATTCTTGTGACACATAAATTCTAGCATTCTACCAGTTAGCTGCCAAGATGGCGAAAATACTTGTCCTAAAAACATCAATTTAAGAAGAAGCCAAAGAAATTTAATAATCTGAGAAATAAAATAAAAAATAATAATCTGATTCCATTAAATACATTCATATATCTTTATTGCCATGACCACTTTTTTTTTATCCTCTTTAATTAGTAACCTGTTATAACATTTTCTATATTGTTCACACTTTACCTTTAATTCAGCACCAGCTGAGTCTTCTGCAGGTTTATTAAATACCGTCACAAACTTTGTATAATGTTCAAAATGTTTAAACATGTCTGTAGCCAAAATCATGTCAATTATGCAGGCCCTAGCTGATGTATACGTTTTACGATCCAAAGCTAAAAATTTAATTAGATTTAGAAAAACAAATTTTTTATTAATAAAAGAAAAAACTGATTCATGAAAAATAATTCAGTTTTTTATTACATACTACTGTAATTTAGTTACTGATATACATATTAAAAAAAGTATACCTTTAAATATATTAATCTTTTCATCTCGAAGAGTAAGTTTAAATGTTAAGGCAGCATGATGTTGTTCTAAAATGCTAACATCATTGTATAAAATTGCTAGTTCATCACCAGAATTGGTTAAAAAAGCACTAAAAATGAATAGCTATAATTAACAAAAAATATAATGTGAATTTCATACATCATACATAAATATTTCAGTTTTTTAGTAAATACTCACCATTATATGAAATATAAGAAAAATAATTGTGTGCCTATTTTCCCCTAATAAAAGATGATATTCTAATTAAGTATATATTCGTCTAAAACTTAGCACTATACCAATCTATTTCAGGTTTACTATAGCAACTAAGCACATCTTAATAAAGTTTTTTTTACCTATATGCTGTTAATTGATAATTATAGACGTGCAGGAATAGCTGATTTTTTTTTTGTGATACTAGAGAAGAAAACTTCAGGAATAGAAATGAGAAAAGAATACCAAAAGGAAGTACTCAGTTTTTATTATGTTGTGCTGGTTACATACTGTCATGTTCTTGTTGTTAGTTATAATTGAAGGTTAATTTGTAAGCTAAAGGATGATTTATCAATACAACTATCTTTATATAAAAACCAGAGCAAGTATTAATTATGGCCTGAAGACAGAGAAGTCAACAGCATTGAATGTAGAAAAGAAATTATTAAATAACTGAGCCAAAATTTTATAGTCATCACAGAATATAATTACAGATATATATACGGAATAAAATTTAAGCTTGTTTATATTTCAGTCAGATGGATGTAAGGCTCCTTAGGAGAGTGCCTGGTAAGACAAGAAGGGATAGTGTTCGGAATGAGATCATTAGAGAGGATCTGAAGGTGTCATCTATAAAGACTTGGACGGAGAAACGACAGCTAAAGTGGTTTGGGCATATACGTAGAATGCCGGAGGAAAGAAGGGTTAAATGGTATATGGAAGGCTAGACCAGAAGGAAGATGACCCATTGGCAGGCCACGAATCACATATTGTGAATATACTGAAAAGCTGGGGAGAGAACGTGGAAGGACCACGAAGCAGATGAAATGGATGGCTATGGATCAAGAGGAATGGAAAAGGTAGGCCAAGGCCCATCAAGCTCTACGCTGAAAGGCACAAAAGAGCTAGAGAAAGAAGAAGAAGAAGGGTGTAAGGCAATCTTTTTTTACATCTTCCTAGGTTCATAACCAATTCTCAACTTAAATTTTCAAATGTAAACTGTTATGATTATTTATCAGTAAAATTAGTTTATATGCTTTCAAAAAATCATATAAAAAAAAAAAATAGCATAAAAATTACCTTGACTTTCCTGGATGTCCTAGGTCATGTGCAGCAGCAGCTATTAGACAACAAGCTTCATCCAAGGGATCAAGCAAATTTTTTAAACGTAAACGATTAAGAAAACACCCAGTTACTTGTAAGACATCGGCAGCATGACTTGAGTTATGATAAGTATTAGTTGGCTTATAATGCTTCTCCATTGTACTTAACCACCCAAATGTTGTTCTATCATCAATACCAAGTGTTTTATGAACATTAAAGTTCGAAAATATTTTCATCCCAATATATAACAAAGGCCTACAATGAAATAAGTTATTAATATTTATAGAATATTGTTTACATTGACTATTTTTTATCAATGGCTTAAGTGTTCTATGAATGGAATATTTAGGCCATACTATCTGAATAGATTTTAAAAAGAGATTAGTAATACTTGGTTGGTTCTCTTAGTTATTTTTTAAATCAGTGACTTCCCTTAATTTTCTATTACTCTAACTTTTCCAATGATTCACATCATGATTCCATTACTCAATTTGGAAAAAGGTTTAGATACTGGCCCAAATATAATATATTTATTAATTCCATAAATTGCCAAGGAGTTTAACACATGTTTACTCACTTGCCTGCTGTAAGCTTTTCGACCAAGAGTACATCAAAATCCCAAGCCGATAACTTCTCAAGTGCTTCTTTCAGATCTCTTGACATGGGAAGTAGCAAGTGTGAATGTTTTTTTGTCCCTTGTTTCTTTTTTGATACTGCTGATTCATTGGAACTCCTTCTTGGCATTACAGCAGAAGGAGGCCCTTGCTGTTAAAAAAAGAGATAATAATTGACCCAAATAATTAATTGTAATATTTTGTAAATTTCAGTTACAATTTTTTCAAAGCAGAAAGTAATTGTATTTTTCTATAAAAATAGAGAGTATATATTTATATATATCATATTTTATATGTATATCATACAGGAGACAATTTATTCCAGGATAAACATTATTGTTTATTCATTATGTTTTAACATAAAATATATATTTTCAGAGGTAATTGAACAACATTGCCTTCCAATATTAGTAGTAATGAAGTTCTTTACAAGTATAGAATTTTGAAGAACTTCTTAATAGAATTTAATAAACAGAGAATAATAACAGACATGAATGCATTGTTCCAGAATTTATAGGTCTCATTGAAGAGCCCCTTTTCACACGGATCTTCTGACAACAACTGTCACACTGAAGAAGCTGCTATACCTTGTGAATATTGTCAACTTGATCTTTTAAGAGGCAAGCTAATCAACTCCACAGTTTGGGTAATTGGTGTATTCAGGGCAGATATACACCATCAGAGAAAGCCTCAAGATTCTTGTTATCTCCACATTTTGTGAGTAACTGCATGTGTTGTGCATGATAATTTTGTACTTGATATGCTTGTGTATTTTTTCAGATCAAAATAATGATATGCTTAAGTTCAGTGTTGTTTCTCTTCTTAGGGAGGCGGGGTGCTACAGCTTATTATTACTACTAATAATATTTAAGTCCAATGAAGATATGGTACAAACATTCTATGTTATCAATGTACCAATGTTTTTATAATTTATATTAGAGTGGCAATAAGGAGTTTTTACAGCAACAGATGTTTTTAAATAGTACTGGTATAAACACTTCTATTAAAAAACAATACCAGGAATGACATTACATTATTGCATTCGCACTACAGTGATTTATATTTTTTAGCAAATATTCTTTTCTTTAGAAATAAAGACTAAAAACAAAAATATCCAAACCCAATTCTCTCTGTGAAATGAACTCAAACTTGAAGCAGTCAATCTTAAGGTCACTCCTGCACTTGAATTTCACAATAAGAATAAATCATTGATTCCATTTTTACCACCATATTTATATTAAATTATGTTCATCTAATTTAATTTCTTCTGTGATTTTAATTTTGTCGTTTTTTTATACTTCCTTTTTGCTTATTGAATCATCGGTTTCATATTGAGAATTTGTTTATTCAAAGTAAATAGAACAATTCATTGAAATGGCTTAACAATTTCCATTTTTTTCTTTTAATTTATTACTTAAAGACAAAATCAATTTAAAGACTATTTTCAATTTACTATTACTATAATTCTTTTTTTCGAAGTTTTATTTTATTAATTAGAAAAATCACGAAATCTAATTATATAGGTTGACTAGGTTGACATTTAAGGAATGTTTTTATCTTAAATTTGGGTTCCCTTAAATGTTATGATTAATATTAAAAAAAAAAAAAAATACAAAATAAGTAAAAAAGTTAACAATATTTTTCAATTGCCTAAAGAAATTATTGTGCTGATTTAAAAAAAAAAAAAATTTATATAATTTTTTTATTGATTACCTATAGAATATTAGGAAATTAAAAAAAATGCCAAACAATAATAGTATGATCATAGAAGGCTTGCTGTCTGTAAACCTTTTCAATGAAATTGACCTCTTTTTTTTTTTTTTTTTTTTTTTTTTTTCCACTTATTGTGTAAAATTTCAAGTTAATTTGTTTTGATAGAGATTCACAATTTCATTAAATGAATCCATTATCATTATTTCCTTGCCTTACAAATTAACATAAGGAAATATTAAAACAAAAATATACTTGTACAAATATTTGAATAACAGCACTTTTTTTTTTTTTACATAACACAACACATTTCTAACATACCAGTTCAGGAAATAACTAGCCAGTGTTGCCAATTCTGTCTCACCAAAACCTGCTGCAAATCACTTGAAATCCCGCATTCTGCCAACCTTTCCCGCTAGGCAAAAAAACAAAAATGAAAATAAAATAAAAATAAATAAATAAATATATAAGCGGAAAGAAAATATGCTCTTTGTGTAATACCTTTGTACCCTCCCTGTAATTTTTACCCTGAGATGTTTTGATATTTAAATCACTGAAGTTTTAATTTTTTTATAAGCTACCCAAAAAATATAATTTCGATCCTAAGTATTTAATTTAAATAAATTTAAAAGTAATTAATGAAGCAATTGTTTGGGTCAGTAAGGATATTCATTAATAATGGCATTAATCATTTACAAATTACATAGATTCACAGTTTTATTTTAATATTAAATATACAAATTTTCTAAATACATATACATAAAAAAAAATAAATTTCCAATTACAAACAAATACAGCTGATATTTGTTTTGATGATTACTAAGTAAAACCATAAAACTGATTGTCGAATTGGCAACACTTATTCTATGTTATTTCTACAAAACTGATGTTTACAACTACTACTCTATACAGGTTTATAAAATTTTACAAATTACAATATAATGGTATATACATTTGTTTTTCTTTTTGGGTGATGATCACTATTTATTTTCAGTGCTGTGCAATAGAACTGTTGAGACGCAGATCCTGCCAGCACTCTATTGTTTCTTATACAAAAAATGCTTTAATATTTCAATGCTTTAATATTCATTTTAATATTTCAATGCTTCTGGAATATTATTAATCTTTACAATAGTAGTGAAGTAAGAGTTGGTTGCAGCTATTGTTTAATGTCTAATTTATGTACTCACCCATTATTACAAATTTAAAATGTAATTTATATAAAACTAAAAAATTCTGTAAGAGTCAATAATCTCTACTCTTGAGTGAATTAATCAATTCACTCAAGAATATAGTGGAGGAGAATTATATCCTGGAAACAAATAATTTATGTTTATCTTAAATAAAGTTGCATTATTATTGTTTCTCAATTTATTAATATGTGATTAAAATGACATTGTGTTCTATACCTTCATATTTAGGGCTGAAGCAAATTAAAATTTGATAGATTTTATGGACGAAAAGAATGTATAAGGGACTTGCAGAAATATTCTTTAAACAGATTAATGAAATATTGTCCTCGAAAATTGGATAATTTTAAGTTATCATAATTCCTGATGATATTTCAGTATTACTTTGAAAATCAACATTAATGTGCAATATTTTCAAAAATATATCATCTTTGTATATATAGGAGTTCAGCTGAAGAAAGTTTTTAGATAAATTAAAAATAATTTCAAGAGTTCAGAAAAAAAAATAAAAGAATTCTGAAAATAGGGAACCAATAAAAAGGGACACTTATATGATTAAAAATTGACCTTTAGCTATTAGTTTGATTTTGAATTAGTAAGTAAAACATTCTGAAAAGTACAGTAACCATCTAATTTAGAAAATATTAATCTTGAAGAAATATATCTGTTAACTGTGAATGGATATATCTTGTACATTTTTCGAGGGATCAGTCAAAGAAACATTGGAATATTTAAAACGGACAAAACATTTTTTTTATTATGTTGACATTTCGACTATAACATTGATGGCCAGGGTAGATTAAAAAATAAAGAGTAAACCAAATAAGACAAAGCAGATTGCAAGTAACGGTCAAGAAGGGAACTAAGTTCCCCTTCTCAGGTGCACAAGTAGGTCCCTGCTTGACAGTGGCTTGCACTATGCTTTGTCTCATTTCGTTTTAATTTTCATTTCTCAGTCTGACCTCCTAATGGCCCACAATGTTATGGCTGAAACGTCAATTTAATATCTTATTTTGATGTTTTGTTTTTGTCAGCAATTCTCATTATTCTTTGACTAATCCCTCAAAAAATATACAAGATATAGAAAATATTCAGCTTGTGTAATAATTAGAAGTAAAACTGCTTTTATTTCTGAGTAATATGAAGTTTGATAACTGAAGGATAGTTGAACTTATACCTAACATTAATGAACAAATTTCGCTATCTAATGAATGTCATTTTTGTAAGATTAACCAACATTAAGAATTTTTCTTGAGAAGCACTTACCGATACTAATGCAGCAATAAGATTTGTTGTCACTGGATCTTCTGCTCGCAAATTATCAGCTTTTAGATGTGATGTATAAAGCTCAGTTGTACGTAATATATCCATTACCTACAATTTACAGAGCTCTTTATTCTTAACGTTAAAATTAAGACTAGAAAAGTGTAAAGATTCTTTATATTTTATATTTTGATGATTGAATTTGAAGCTGACATACTTGTTCCAACATTTGCACAACAGGTTGAGCAGCATTTTCTTGTGCAGCACATAGCAGAGATAATACTTTAGTAATAGGTGCTTCTAAAGGAAGATTGTACAACTTAGCCAAACTCTGTCTTCTTGCTGAGCCTTAAAAAAGGAAAACAATGTATACATTTATAAATTATAAAATTTTATTATCTTGTCTGGATAACTAAGTAACTTCATCCCACAAAACAATTAGCGGAATTTAGATGTTATTCTGTGGTCATAATTATTTAAAAATCAGTATATCATGGGCAAGATCTTCCATTACTTCTTTAATGCTTCTTAAAATACAAAGATTTCTAAAAAAATTATTACAAATGAATATTTATGATAAATACAATGATATAGAAATCTTACCTTCACTTATAATAGATTTTAGGTCATAAGATCCTTTTCTTATTGAGGGGAGACTGCCACGTGGATAAACATGAGTTTCCAGGGGGTTGTCTTGAAGATATAAGTAATGGTTACGTAACCTGATAAAAATAATGTAGAACTAACTTTAATTTAAATATTTTTATATTGCATTTTACAAAAAAATGTTAATAATTATCATGGTAATAATTTTTTTTTTTAATATATGATTGAAATTTTCTTTTAACATAGCACTACAAAGATGTCCTTCCATGTTTTTTATGTTAATGATCCCCATTGATTAGTTAAAAAATAACATTAAAAATTAATCGAATGATGAATGCAGAACTTATAAAAGTATAAAATAATAGGTTTAATTCCCTATGGTGAGAATATAATTATTTACTTTTATACATAATGAAACAAGCAACTAAAAGAAAACACAAAACATTGATCTCAGCTAAAAATTTACTTCAGTAAAGCAAAAACTTTACCTTGAATGTGGAGAAATACAGGGGGAAAAAATGTTCTTCTAATAATGAAATAAATACAGTAAATGTGTTTAAGGTGATTTAATGGTGTTCAACTTCTCTGGTATGTATTCCATAGCAAAAAAACTTTCGAATAATGCAATATATTACATATATAATGCTTATAGGCTACAAATTTAGTAACTGTAACTAAAGTGAAAAATTTAGAAGAAGTCCTAGTAATTGGATAGAGACGCTAATAGCCAAGAATATTGGGGAGAAGGATTAACAACATCCAGTTTGAACTCATTTCTTTCTTTTATCTCTTGGTTATAGTTTAGTGATATCATTGAAGGTATAATTTTTTTAGTTTATTAAGAAATATATATTAAGACAAAAACATAAGGATTATTAAAGAAAATTGTTTGAAATTTAAAATTTGATCAATAACTGAATAATTTATCACTAATTTTATCAAGTTTAAATAAATAAACTAAAATTCTAAATCAGATCAAAATAAAATATGTTTTATTTCTACCAAAAGTAATGCATTTATTTCTTTAATTCAGTACCTCGGAGGTACAGAACACTATGTCCTTTTTTTATCAAAAATATATTATTACGTATTCTTATTCCCCTTTTCCTACTTTATACAGAGCTATAGAATTCTATTTCTTAGACCAATTAATTGTAAGGTAAGTTACATAACAATGTTTTTTATTCATTTCTATCTTTTTTTGGGGTGGGAGGGAATAACATCCTTATGTGTCTACTCCAATTAGGACAGGAAGGACTGGTTACCAAACTATTTTAGCCTGAGTGATTCATTTCGTACATATAAATACAATAAACAGTCCAGGAAATGAAATCTTTTAAGAATAAAACCTATTCAAATTGCTCTCCTGTAAAGTTATGGAAATGTGACATAGTGTTCTGTACCTCCGAGGTACATAATTGAGAACTATATAGACAGATAATTTGCCTACCCAGGACCAGGGCTAAATGGAATGGCATGACATTGAAGAGTAAGTGTGTCTCCTGATTTGGTTCGCCACCTGATCTTACCAACCCACTCAAAGCCTTTCTCGAGTTGTCTTAAGAAGGGAGTAACGTCTTGAAAGGTTGTTAAATCTTTTCCAGTAATTTCTTCACGAGTATAACCAAGAACTTGCAGGCATGGACCATTCACAAACTGAAAAACAAATATTTTAGTTCCATGATTCATTCTATTAAGAAATAATAGCTAAATTTATATGAACAAACACACTCACACACATATGGTATTATTTTGTACAATTATTTGTTTCATTTTATTTTTTCATACATTACCTCAATGTCTTGGGATTATAGGTAAACATTATTATTATCAGAATATTATACAGGGTCAATTAGATATAAACACCTTCATGCAGTTATAGATTTTTTTCATGTATTAATCAGGTATTAGTATATATCTGATTGATATATAATATAATATTATATTAATTATAATATATTTAATATTTTAGAATATTATGTATGTAATAAAAACGGACGGATTCAAAATTTTAGACATATACTTTATAACGTAAATTATTTAAAAGACTAAGATTTAATTCGATAAAAAGTACAATTCTCAAACATGTAACATGGTCAGAGACAGAACAAAATTTTTTTTATATATTTAAGACAGACTTACTCACATTTATATGAAAAATAGACGTTGACAAACTGACCAGTTGTTGGCTTTGGTTAATTTATTTTTGTTTATTATATTATTTCACTAATTTTTATGAGATTTGCATTCAAACAAATAATTATGAGATATTTTTTACAGTTGTTATCATTCATGTACTATAACTTTAAGGCATGAAACATGGAAATGAATAAATAAACAGCCCTTACATGGGGGTACCATACAAGGAAAAGAATAAAAAAAATTAACTAAAAATAATATCAAATTAGTAAAGTAATTACAATAATGTTTATATTATATTTATTTGTATAAAATAATTGTTAATACAATATTTATATTATAGTATACTATATATAATTAATATTAATAAAAAAACAAAAACACGATTGTTAGATTATGTTGGTAAAAACATTATATATTGGTGTCTAATCAGAAAATAAATTCACATTTTTTTTTAAACTTAATTTATTTAGTATAGGACATTTGTTATAAATTATAAGGACTAAATGTCCTTAAAAAAAAATAAAAAATAATAATATGCCTCTCCTTCCTCTTTCTTAGTTCAACTAATTCATTTAGAAATATAGAAAAATAAAAATAAATAAATAAATATTGGTACCTGAACTTTATTGTTATTATCAGAAATGATAATAAGGTCTCTACTTTTTTCAAGAGCAACAAAAAGAGATTCAGCAATGGCAGGGGCACGTTGGGGTACCTGCTTCAATACTTCTCCTTCAATGAGAACCTAGAGAAAGAATTTAATAAGATAATACATTCTATATGCAACAATCAAGAAATGTTTTTTAAAAAAACATCATTTAAATTAAACTTGACATTATATTTTAATTTTAAGTTTTTTTTTTCTTTAAATATGAATAAAATAGGATGGATTTACATTATTTTAAAAACAGTTATCCAGAACTCTTAGCAACAGTATACGTCAAACCACTTCATATATTCCTACAATTAAAGTATGAGATAACAAAAATAAAATCTGTATCAGTAATGAGTAAAGATACAATATATACAATTTGAAAATGCTGTTTAAATTATTCCAATATTCCTTATAAATTTTTATGTAGTAGAAATATTAATTATAAAATTAATTATGTTATGAGGAACAGATAGGTTATTTATTCACTAATTTAATGAGCATATATATATATATATATATATATATATATATATATATATATATATATATATATATATATATATATATATATGTATGTGTGTGTGTGTGTGTGTGTGTGTGTGTGTGTGTGTGTGTGTCTGTGTGTTTAACAAGGTTCTTGAGGTTCAGTCAATTGACAATCAATTGAACAAATTAAACATCTAATAGTAACAGTCAAGAAGTGTGTTTGTGTGTGTGTTTGTATAAAATAGCCCTTATCAGTTTTAAAATCTAATAAATATGATGGTATTATCAACATATCATTAATGAATAGGATTTAATTTTTTTGTTCTAGTTGAATATAAAAATATATTTACTATTTTAGAATGCCATATATTTATTACTCATCATAAATAAAAAAACTTGAAATACTAACTCGATCAAAACCAGATTTCAATGCTGAGTTCATACAGTCTTCTTTATCACTGACACTGAAATTAAAGAGAAATTAACAGCTTATTATAGTATTGTAGGTTGTGGGTATATTATGGAAGAGAATAAAGCAATTATAAAATAATACCTTTGTTTTACAATACCAATGAATGTAACTTTATGCTCCATCTTAATTGCTTTAAGAACCCTAAAACAAATTTATTATTTGATTAAGTTATTGTCATTACCATAACTGAATCAATGAATTGTTTTTAATAAAAATTAATATACCATTTTTATTGAATGATTTAAGAAAAATGCTTGCAATTTTTAAAAATAAATAAATTAATTAAATATGTAGTACCTTATACCTTAACAAAATGTATTGTACCTTCAGCTTATTGAAGAGGGTAAGGGTCATATACTTGAAGATTAGATAAAATCTTATTACAAGTTACACACATTGCTGTAATATCAAAGACTTTTCCATATATTTCAAGTTTAAATTTTTACATGTATTAATTTATTTAAAAATTTTGTAAATCAGATGGATAAATACTGTTCTGGATTATCTTCTTCTTTTTTTTTTAATATATATTTTTTTAAACTTTAAAACAAATACTCAATATCATTTGTAACTTTACAGATATGGTGTAATCTTCCAACTTTTCAGTCGAATATCTCCTCCCTGATTATATAAAATAAAGTATTTACCGGTTATGCTGTACTTATAAGAACATCATGAAGGTTAGTTAAAATTCTAATACATTATTTAAATTTTTATTTTAATCTGTAGTGGTTTAAAAACCTTAAATTGTTTTATGAATATGTCTCTGAGTTGAATGTTGATCTTCTACGAATAAAGTGAATAAATTGAAGTAGAAAAACTTTCAATAACATTGAAAAACATAGGTACTCTATGCTTCATGATGAACCTCCTGGTTAACTATCCCCCCCCCCCCCCCTCCCAAAAAAAAAGGATTCCTGCCAGATAAAGCTATATATCTCCACTGAAGAGGACCTTTTGGAGGTTCGATTGTGTCTTGTGGGAGTATATGGAGAGAAAATCTACAATTTCTTTTTCGGTCTAAAGAAATAATCTCAATAATTACAAACAATTGGGTAACCTTACTGATTAACTATTTTAAGCTCTGTCTATACACATGAACAAAGCTTTCAAAAACATAAATAAACATGTTGCCCATTTGTCATCCACCCATAATGAGATCTATAATCTACATAATCAATTTCCATTAATGTCAATACTCGTAATGGTATAAAAAAGAAACAAACTTATTTTACCTAAATTTGTTAACTAAACTTTAATCAGTTTTTAAAAATTATTTTTTTATTTATTAAAATTTACCTAAGCGTTTGACTGGGCTCAGGAATACCAAGGTCAAGAATAACATAGTGGGGCTGAAATGCTGTAAAATTAGTTCCAGCATCTTCATAACTTGTAACCAATCTCTGCTTGCACTCAGCATTATCAAGCCAGTTAAAAATTTGTGTACTCCAATTTTCATCTCCAACTACTAGCACCTGCAGAAATAAAAGAACACTTAATCTAAATATATATTCAAACAAAAAAACTATATTATATAGAATTTCACTTTAAAACTAAATAGTGCTATTAATTAAAAAAAAAAATGCATTTAAAAATTTAAAAGGATGATTCATAGAAAAACCTTCAATGATTTTGAAGATCTAAAATTAAGAAAACTATGTATATTGAAACCTTTAAGGATTTTTTAATGCATCATTATAAAAGTGAACACAAATATTATTATATACCAAGTGTATAATATGTATATACATCTCTCTCTCTCTCTCTCTTTCTCTCTCTCTCTCTCTCTCTCTCTCTCTCTCTCTCTCTCTCTCTCTATATATATATATATATATATATATATATATATATATATATATATATATATATATATATATATATATAATTTAGATAGTTTGTATACTTTTTCTGCCAACCCACAATTTAAGGACTGGTGCACATTGGAGCGTTCTAAACTTGATCAAACTAAAATTCTCAATTTGTCTATTGTTATATGTTTTTCACTTTTCACTTTTTAATTATAATGTGTCTGTTTTTTTTTAAATACCGATGTGAAAGTGATTTGAATGACTTAAAATCACAGAAAATCAGGAAACAAAAGTTCAGTGAAGCAAATCATGTTTCAAAGTGAATGCATTAAAAATATTGATAGAATAAGTGGTTTTACCAACCTTGGAGCTTCCAACTAGAAGAGGAGAATTTTCTTTTTGCCCTGAGACAAAACCTGAAAGAAAGAAAATAACGAGTTAATTAAATTTAAAAAATGATAGTAATAATGTGATGCTAAACACTTTTTTTTTTTTTTTTATGAATTAGCTGTCTAAATGCCTGCTGTCTACATTAATTACTAATTTGTCAACATTTACATTTATATTACATGTCAACTACAAGGTCATTACAAGTTTTGAACATTTATACAGCTGACATTTATATTTAAAATTCATCTTTTTAGAGTATTTTTTTTTCTTTACTTTTTAAATCAGAAGAAGCTTAAATTTATGAAGTAAATGATAAAAATCATGAAAAAAAAGGATAAAAATAAAATAAAATATCTAATGAAAGTAATTAATTAGCAAATAAAAAAAAAGTGTTCCAGATCATAAGTTTTTCAAGTACTATGGACTTCATAATTTAAGAATAATCCAGGACTGTGAAATTTAAAAATTTTATAATATTAAAAAAAAAAAAATAGCTAAATTAGAAATTTGAAAATAACAAAGAAAAATAAAAAAATAAAAATAAAAAACCACAAAATGTAAATAAATAAAAATATAATTAAAATAAATGCTGAAATTCGCTTCAAAATTATCATGACTATTGAAATAGATGATTATGGAATGCACAAAGCGTATTAGAACTGATATTAGCGGATTAATAATTACTTTCAAGTAGATTTTAATAACAAACAAAATCTATTTTCTCATCGAAATGACAATCGATAAGAACTTGTCGTTCTAAAAATAAAAATAAAAATTTCAATACAAACAAAACTTTTTATTGTTTATGTGCAAAATTTATATATATAAAAAAAAAAAATATATATATATATATATATATATATATATATATATCACGAATACAAATTTCCCTATATAAAATCTAAAATTAACTAAATTGAATAGAATTAAACTAATGTGTAGATGAAAACTAAAATAATATAAGATAAAAAGCCAAATATCGAATAAAAAACATAAAATGTAGAACGATGAATAAAAGCGGCAATGAAGTTAAACGCCCGATGACGTAGCAATCTTCCATGATAAGGCCCTTTCTGTGAGTTAATCTATTACATTTTAATATAACATTCATTGCATTGTTCAAATCAAACTGGACATTTATTCAAATACGTGTATTTAAAAAATATATGAGCGTAATGATAATAAATGCGCATTTATTTACCTATTTTAAATAAACAATAACATTTTTGTTACATCAACTATTTAAAAAAATTGTGGGGAGAGACGGGCATGATCATATGATCACAGCCATAGAAACGGTCATTTTAAAATCTTCAGGATTATAAATATATTATTTATTATTTATTATATATATGAGTTTCATAAATAAAATATAAATATATTTTTTAATGAAACTCATACTAGAGCATGATGACACGACTGTATAGAGCCTAACTCAATAATCTTATCAGTTGAAAAAAATATTAACATAATTATAACACTTAACGATGGTGGGAATCGATTTTTAAAATTTGAAAAATTTGAAAAATTTTTCTGATGAGAGAAGTGCTTAAATCGTCAAAGTTTTGATCACAAATCAAGACTAGTACCTCTTGCAGAAGGGATGCAGAGGTGTAAAGGAATAAAATAAGGATGGAAGAGCAGGGTGTCGTTTTGATTGGTGGTACGTTTGGTGTGATAATTTGGACAAGCCAGTCCTTGGACGGTTAAATAGAACCTTTATTTGATTATTTGACAATAGGCTATAATAGGACGCATGCCATAATTGGACACCTAATATATATATATATATATATATATATATATATATATATATATATATACATATATGCTATGCTATTTTCTTTCAACCTTAATTTAGGTATAATTTTATAATTTTAGGGTAACTACACTAGCAGTTGACAGTGCACTGGTAGTTGACAGTTTAATAATAAATCTCTTATAATAAGGTTTCTGTTTTGACTTAATAAAAAAGATCAAATGTAACGCGATCGAAGAATGGCAAAGGTTTTACGATTGGGAAAGTACACTGAAAGGAAAGGACCACTACGCAGTGCAGCAAAAGGTAGCATTGACCCCATGGTTTGTGACTCAAAGGCTAGATCTCGACCGCCCAAGCTTAGTAAAACTTAATCGACTCAAGATTAACCATGGAAGAACCAATAAACACCTCAATTTAATGGCACTAGCTCAAAGTGGTATGCGTCCTAAATGCCAATGCCTGGAAGATCCAAGACACATTGTGTTTCATTGCAAAAGGTTTTTCAAAGAGAGGATAAAAGCGCTGGGTGCACAAACTATTCACGACGTTTCTGTTTTTTTAAGAAATATGACCAAAGAAAAGGCCCACAACATAAAGAAATTTTTATCAGAAACGAAAGTAATCATATAATTGAGGAATGCATACAAAATTCAACAGGGTATACAATTAGATAGAAATAAATATATAGAAATACATTGGCAATATAGGAAAAAAAAAAAAAAAAAAAAAAAAAAAAAAGTTTCTGTTTGCACTTTCGTTTCCTTTTAAATTTTAGAGTTACAGCCATGACCTCCTGGACGGGAAAACTGTTGAGTTGACTCCAAATTTGTTGTCACAACTCCAGTTCAGTTCACTAAACGCCTCCATCCTTATGCAATCGGTTAAGGATGCTCTGGAATGTGTTCTATTGTTTCTCTATCAAATGCTTATATCTGTCCAACTTATGAATATACTTTAGGATAGTAGGTATCTGTACAACATTTTACTAGATTCTTGTGGTTATAGATGAAAATTAAGAGGATTTTTCGGGTGTCAACTACTCTAACCTGTTTTTTAGTTCTTGACACCGCTGTCAGCTACTAGATATTTCTCGTTTCTCGTCTTCTTTATTGAACGTGCGTTTTCTGCAAAGGAAAAATCAGGGGTAGAGAAAAGAGCCAGATTTGGCTAATTTAGTGCTCAAAATTCAGTAGTTGACAGGAGGTGGGCTGTCAACTACTAATGCAGCATCTGTCAACTACTAGCACAACACGGAATTAGGTCCCTCTTTTTTTCATTTGTTTTAAAATAGCACCAACAAAAAAAACAACAACTCAATTATGAGCCTCAGAAAATGGAGAAGGCCCTTGATGATTTCAAAAGGGGAATTTCTGTTACAGCGGCAGCAAGATGCAAGAGAGTACCACGAAAACTAGTACCCTGTCAACTACTAAATATTGGCATCCACGGCATGTATTAATGCAAAAAGGTGATTCGGAAAATTAACACTTTTTCAACGTTCTATTAATACTATTTCAAATTAAAAAAAATAGGATAACAGACGGGATTCGCACGTGCCTGAGGAGGGGAGAAAGAAATTTCTCACACGATCAACCGAGGAAATATTGCTAAAAACGTTTGATATCTCTCTAAAAGTGTCAACTACAAGTGTACTTACCCTAATAGAATAGCATAATTTTTTTTCGTGGATTGGAAATAAATTTAAAATAAACATTACTGAGAGCATATAATAAATAATCATTAGGTTGACATAAGTCGATCGTATAAAAAATGCTTTGATTTATGTTAATTAAGTAAAAGGAGGGAGAATGGAAAGGAAAGTGACTCGCTCCGATAATACAAACATTTCCATTTGGAGGAAGTAGCCCAACAGCTTATCAATCAACCAAATGGCTAAATCACATCGCCGCTTAGAGGGGGGGGGGGTCCCGTATAAATGCCAATTCATTAGTCAGCCGCTTTGTAATACCCTTATTATCGGTGTTCTGCCTGCTGCGGGGAAACGCTATGGAAGGAATGTCAAGTTCAATCACTGTTTCAATCAAGCATATCATGAAAAATGTAAGAGAAGAATACTTTTGGCATAATTAAAGGGTTAACGCAAGTACCTAAAATCTTAATGCGCCTTAGATCTGAAATATAGGTTTTATATTTCAACTCCCAAAAGACAAACTTTTTAAAACTATTTATTGATATTTACAACTGCATGATTATAGACACGTCAATAACATGTAAAGAACTACTCACTAGTAGCTTTTCAATAAACGCTCTACATTAGAATATCTCTTTGCAACTATTGATACGCCTCGGAGGATTATGGGGAATTGAGTGTGAGACAAGTAAGGAGACTAATGGATTTGAGTGGGTATGGAGTTTACTATGAAACAGAATCCAATAACATCTCAGGATGCAAGATTGAAGAAGCTCATGAACTGTTGCCTGAGATTCGTTCTAGGGATATCGCGTTATGACTATGTAACTCACCACTACACAAGATTAAAATGGTTATTTCCCTCCTTCCGAAGACAATACTTCCTTGGTCCGTTCCTTTACTTTCCTCTCAGTCACCTCACTATATCCTCAAAGCATTAACATTAAAATCATCAGTGAGTTCCCGCAAAACCAGATCCCGTTCCTCCGACCTCTACCTAACTCCCTTCAACACAACATCCTTCAAACGTTCCTTTATTTCCAGAGCTTCTAACTTCTGGAACTCCCTCCCTTCCATCATTCGCCATTCCTCCAATCATAATAGCTTCAAATCCCAACTTTTCGTTTACTTGTTAGATATTCAATCTAATAGTCATATCGATGAAGAAAATATTTTTTTAAATGAAGTATGAATATTCAGAATATAATATTGGTTTTCTACAGCATTATTTTAGCACTATCGCACTAAATTTGTATAATTGATTTTGGCATAATTTATATTATTTTATCAGACAAGATACATTATTTTCCCGGATAATTTATATTTCTTAGCTTTTTTAACAGTTTTTTTTTAATTTAATTTTTTTTTTAATATATTTTAATTTAAATTTCTTTTAAATTCCTTAATTTAATTTTAATTGTATTTTTCTTGCTTTTAATATGTTTCTTAATTATACATACGGCAGCTAGGCAGTCATTATATTATAAATTATAATTATTCTTAAGGGGCAATGGCCCCAGAATAAAATTTATTTTTATTTCATAACGCTATTTTCCAACAAGATACCGCTCCAGTTCATGCATCGAATTTGGTAAAATAACTTTTAAACAAAAGAACATACAGGTCATGGGTTGGCCTGCAAGATCCACGGACTTTAATATTATTGAAAACACATGGGGGCACCTTGCCAGACATACAGTGGTAACCGACAGCCTTTAGGCGTCGAGGAATAAAAAAACAAACAATTAAAAAGGAATGGTCTGAAATTCCTCAAGACCTAAATCGCCATCATTTCGATGTACTTTGGAAAAGAAATCACAACAAGAATTTTGACAGCTAATAGGTGCTATTTCGGGCTGGCGCGACAGATGAAGAGTTGTACATTGTCTCGCACTACCAAACTGCGTCTATACAAAACCCTAATTAGACCAGTACTTACATATGGGTCAGAGAGTTGGACGCTTACCAGGGCACAGGAAAATCAACTCCTCCGGTTTGAAAGAAAAAGAGCAAGCCTGGTGAATAAGAACAAATTCGGAAATCTCTGAGATGTTCAATGATTGTGACATTGTGCGTTTTATCAGAGTTGGTCGGCTCAGGTGGGCTGGACATATTATCAGGATGAGCGCTGATGCTGTTCCAAGAAGGATCCTCTAGGAGGAAATTCATTCTGCTAGAAGACTTGGGCGTCCCAGACTTCGCTGGATGGACGGTGTGGTGAATGATGCACGCGCCATTCTGGGAATCCGGGAATAGAGATCCGCTGCACGGGATCGAGTTAAATGGCAGAGATTGCTTCGGGTGGCCTTGACCCCTCGCTGGTTTTAGAGCCAAGGAAGAAGAAGAAGAAGAAGAAACTTCTAATAGTTTTGAGGAATAAATAATTTTTTTTTCTATTTCCTTCTCGATGTTTACGTAAAATCACAATTTCTACATATATATTAAAATTATGTTAATTACCTTACTATTATAGGGGGTCACCTGTGGTGTAGTGGTTAGCATAGCAACCTACTAAACCTAAGATCGCGCGCGGGTTCGCAGCCCGGCGGATGACCTTAGGATTTTTTAAAGGGAGTAAAAAATCCTTAGCTATGCCGTCCTTCGGAAGGGACGTAAAATGGGGGTCCCTAGCCTGTGCGATGTCAGGTACTCGGTAAAGATCCCTATCCTAATTATACCTGGATAGGCAAAATTTAGGACTCCCACCGCAGCATCGTCCGATTAGCCATAGGAGCATAAAGTGACGTTAAACGGAATAAACAAACCTTACTATTATAAAATAGATTAGTTTTTTTTATATTACATATTTCTTATTTTTACTTACATATTCATGAAGAAATAAATCCATATATATGTACATATTTCAAGTTTTATTTCACATAAATCCGGTCCTTAGTGATCACTAACCACGATTACTACAGAACCAATCTGCACCAAACTTTAACCTCACCATCTTTATGGTTCCAGTAGGGTTTAGCAAGAATAAAAACTTCTTTAATTAATTAATTTATATTTAAAAAAAATTATAATATGTGGATGACAATGAACTTTGAAAATTTATCGATAGGTGGCGAGGAGCATAATACTACATAAGAGGCACAGTGTTATATAGAGCTTGAAAATGATAATAAAATTAACTTATATTCAATTAAATTATTCAAAAATATTTTAACATGCAGTGCGAAATGTGTCTCATTATCCGCAAGCGTTTCTTAACAGTCTCTGTCCATCTGGATTATAAACTCATACATTAAAATTAAAAATTGGAGGTCCAATTGTGTTTTTATGCGAAATTCAACCGCTTATCTGTGCTAACCCTAACCATCTGTGCAATGGTACCAGGTTAAAAATTACTGCTATGCATGAAAATATCATTGAAGAACTAATGCTCAATTGCATACCTTAATATAATATTTCTATCGATAAACAAAACTTCAATTATGAGTTCTTTACTTACAAGAGCTGGCGAAGCTACGACAGGGGATGCTAGTGATTAATAAACAGAAAAAAATTGAGTGTGCTACATTTTTGTTCCGGGCCTTAAGTGTATATTGTACGGCATATTTGTTTATTAAGTTTACACTAACTATAATTTGAAGTTCGCTTGCTAATTATTCAAATGATAACACAGTTATGCAAAAAAAAAAAAAAAAAAAAAAAAAAAAAACAATTTCGCTCCCTTGAGAAATTGTTCCTGATTTTAATATTTTCATGTGTAGTGAATTCAAATCTGAAGGCAAAATAATTCTATCTAACATTATGTTTAACCTACAGTATCCTTTAATGATATTCCAGTAATCCCTGTTAAACAGATCCGCTACCTAGGACTCCACTTGGACATACGTCTAACTTGGAATCCACATACAAGATTAAAACGACAAGAAACTGCCAGACGTTACAGACTACTTCAACATTTACTAGACAAACGTTTAAAGCTCCCAATTAATTACAAAAGACTCATTTACATGACTGTGATTAGACCTATTTGGACGAACGGAGTTGAGCTTTGGGGCTCTACTAAACCATCCAATTCATCTCGTATCCAATCCTTACAATTCAAAATTCTTCGGAAAATCCTCAATGCTCCTTACTTTGTGACCAATAAACTTATCCATAAAGATCTTAATTTTCTATATGTTTCTGATTTAGCGCAAACCAGATACCTATCCTTCCGTAGTAAGCTCCATAACCACTCCAATTCACTAGTCTCCCAACTTGCTTCCTCCTCCATCCTTGATAATCCTCCGAGGCGTCTAAAAAGAAGATGACCTAGAGACCTTTTAGTGTAGATTTTATTGAAGTGCTACTAGTGAGTAGTTCTTCACAAGTTATTTACATGCCATTGTATTCACTGTCAACACATTTACTTGTTGTATATTATTTTGTACAGTTGTAAATATCAATAAATGAAAAAAACAAAAAAATGTTTAAGAAAATAGACGGTATTTTTGAAAAACCTGAAAGATCTTATTTTTTTAAATTTCATTCATTTATGTTTTCCACTCCCATGAATATTTGTTGTGAATTTTATGTTTATAAGTGTGCTGAATTTGAATCAATAGTAAAAAAAAATTATCAAGCCCCATTTTTTAGAACTTGGAGATTGTTTAAAAAAACAACTGAAAAATCACTTTTTTTCATATATTTTTATACCAATTATTTTTGGTGAAAAACAGTAATACATAAAATAATAATATATTAATACTTAACAAAATTTCTGCGTATATTTTTTCGTTTTCTGCTCTACATCACGTGTCTCCCTTTGTGTCCAACAGTAGTCGGCAAGCATCTTCTCATTTCATTTACCGCTGTACCTTTTTTCCATTCGGGCTAACTCGTGATGAAACCGTTCTCCGTGTTCATATAAAACTGTTCCCAAGTTAGGAGAGAAGAAATTCAAAAAATGAATTTTTGAGGACATGTTGCAACCCATATAAGATAAAAGCTATTCTTCAACAATGTCATTTATACAACAAAGCCTAATATTATGCTCTCCATTTTTTTTTAAATTTTGTAATACATTATAAAAGTTTCAAATTCAAATATGTTTCTTAATTTGTTGTTAAAGCTTCCCATGATAAAAAAGTGCTCGAAATGTCGAAAAACGCCTCAATTGTCGACATGAATTCCGATTACGCTGACGATTGTTTAAAAGTTTTTGTATACAACAAAATTAAATTTTTTATTGTATATTGTGTTAAATATGTTTTTTGCCGCTGGTGCCCTACGGAATATTGAAGAAGGTCTAAGGTTTGTCGAGGTCGAGAAAAGGCTGGGAGCCCTTCGATACATAACTCTATTCCCGACAGGTGGGCCCTTTTCAAGGACACATTTGGATGTTTAGGGCCGTGAGCAACTAAAAGAGTTTGCCGACATTTCTGTTCGCGATAGCAGCTATAAATAGAAATATTGAGGATGTGAAAAAATATAATAATATTTTGTTGTTAATGGTCGATTCTAATAAATATTGTAACTGGATATGAAATTGTAAATAATTTTGGAGAAGTAAAATGAGCTGTATTCCACCAATTTTTCTACTTTTATTTTAAATTTAATTTGTAATTTTTTGCTCTTAATTTCCGTAGGGAAAAATTAAATTTAATGCCAAGTGTGCATGTTTATTTTATTTTATTTTTTTTTAAATACACAGGGTGAGTATATCTTAGTTTAAAAAATAAATAAGTGAAACTAGATCAAAAATGTAGCAAAATGCCGCAAACCTCACCTTTCTATTCCAATCCGTTGCAGATATACGATAAATCTAAGACGTTTTTGAGGAAACCACGTTTTCTTCCATAAAAGCTGTAATACCTCCATTTCCACAAAAACGTGCAAATTTAATCAGCTTTCGATTGATACGTTAAACGTAATGATTTTGTTTCAATTTCATGGAGAAATTCACTTTTGAAACCGAAAAAACATGGTGTTCTCATTTGGCATTCAAATCAGTTACTTGTGTAAATAAAACATTTTGACAGTCCCGTAATGGAAATGTGCATTTTAAACATAATAAACTCTTCATTGGAATAAAAAGCAAACAAAAAAATTATTGTTTAATAGAAAATAAAGGAAAACTGTCAATAAAGCGACACCAGATCAGAGGATCTTATGTTATTACATTTATCTATTTATTATTATTATTTAGGATTTATTTTATTAGTTTTTCAATGTAATGTTTAAAATCCAATGATAATGAACACAGACCTCAATTTTTCCGTTAGCTTCTGAATGCAGATTGTGTTGAAGAATACAACTATTTGAGGTGAATTTTATGGGCATATGAGTCTGTATTTACAGGGGAAGATATTTCTACCGTTCCATGTGGAGTATCGTTAGTTTATTCATCTTTGTATTGCGGTCGAATAGTGTTGAAAAATCATAGTTTGCCCAACAGATTGAATTATGAGATTACTAAGATTTGTTACCAAATACCCTACCACAACTTCATCACGATATTCCACCTGGAATTCGGTAAAATATGATTTTCCAACACCATGGTGCTCCTCCGCATTATTCGAAAGGAATACAAGTATAAACCAACAATACACATGGATAGGTAGAAATGCCTTCCCCTGTAAAAACAGACTCATCTGGCCATAAAATTTACCTAACTAAGAGATACTCACCCTGTATAGTAACAGTCAAGAAAATATATCCATTTATTATATATATATATATATATATATATATATATATATATATATATATATATATATATATATATATATATATATATATATATATTTAATGATTGTAAAAAACTTTAGTAAATAATATTAGGATAAACAAATAAGGTAGGTTTGAAGGGCAGGAAAATAGTTTTGAACACTAATACCCAATTATCTGTTAGTTTTTTTGTTTTTTTTTACCTCTGAATTTTTAAACTTCTCTTATACTTGTACTAGAGAACTTTTTAATGGTTAAAAGTTGAAACTACCGCCTACTCTCGAGGGATTTTTCCCTTCCGTTCTACAGGCTGGCTTAGAGTGTTAACGGATAGTTATTTTACGAGTCAGCCATTGGTCTAGAGATGCCGAATTAGTTACCCTTTCATGACTTCTAATAGCTTCAGGTTGACGGTTTTCCGAACAAAAAGAACCTGAAAGGGTACAGTGGACAGGTCAAGTGCCGTAAGACCCTCGTCGGAGAGGTATAAAAGTAAATCAGGTAAGTTCAGATCGGCTTCAAAACCAAAACAGTAATATCTGTGATAGTGGAACCTGTCACCTCTAGGAAATAGAAATAGAATAAATCAGGCTCACTATAATTTGAAACTCAAGGTACAAAAAGGAAATGTGAAGAGGAAACTGATTTTATTATTGATAAAAGTATAGTTACTGTTAAGATGAATGGAGAAGAAGATAATCAGTGATTGTCACATCTAGTATATTGTTCATTATAGCCCTGAAGAAGACTTGCAAGGCAGGTCGAAACGTTGGCACACATTCAAGTATTTCTACATAGAGTTGGTGTTTCTCTTTGACTGCATGTGTTTTAGTCATTTATTGATATTTACAACTGTATACAATATATAAACAAGTAAATTTGTGGTGATTACTATGACATATCAATAACTTGAAACGAACTACTCATTAGTAGCGGTTCAATTAAAGTTCTACACTAGAAGGTCTCTTGGCCATCTTCTTTTCAGATTATCAGGAATCGAGTGTGTTTACTATGAAAGAACAGGTATCAGATTTGGGCTATACCAGGAACATATGGAACATTAATATCTTTATGGATAAGTGTGTAACATAATAAGGAGCATCGAGTAAATTAAATAATATAATATAATCTCCACGGCAAAAGTATCGCAACACTTTGAAATATTTGAATTTAAAAAAACGTATTTTTTTCATAATAAAGTCTATAATAAATATTCGAATTAAACAATTTTTATTAAAATAAATATCAGTATTTCTTCCAATAAACAAAAATGTTAGAAAACATACTTTTTAAAATTTTCATTTTTTACAATTTTAACTTTTACCTTTTTAATTTATATTTAATAAGACATATCGCCCCCTCTGACTTGAATGACTGCTTCCACTAGTCTTGGCATACTAGTAAATAACGAAACGAATGATAAACGTGGACTGAAGGAAATTTGAAAAAAATAATCTAACATTCCATCGTTAGTTATTAACAGGGAAAAACACTGATGGGTCTAATCACTGTCTCACGCTTAATAAATAATATTAATATGAATATGAAACAAGTCTGGATTAAGGTAGATACCAGGAAAATTTCGAGAAGTATGTGTTTTGCAATACTTTTGACGGGGAGTTTGTTCAAATGCTTCTCAAAATTCTAAATTTCCATCAAAATTCTTCATACTAGGTTTTTGTAAAAATGTAACCCTTTCTTCTGGCTAAAGCAGTTATAGCAGTCGATGTCTTTATTCCAAAATTGTAATTATTTTTAAATAAATAAATATAGGAAATATGAACTGATTATGGTGTTCTGAGCTTGAATGTAGTTAAAATATGACTAATAAAATTAGCATAGTCAAATGTTAAAGAAAAATTAAAACTTGTACCACGCAAACCCAAGAAGGTTCTTGGATTTCGTACCTAGTAAAAGGTTGTACTTAAAGATTTCGATTCAGGCCCTTTTTTCTTATCCTGGATTTCGGGATCGTCTACATATGACTCCTGGATCAGTAAGAAATAAAACAAACAATATTCGAATTGATTATTCTAAAATTACTATGTGTGTACACAGTTTATTATTTTTTTTTTTTAGCTAATAGGGCGTTTAAAAAAAAAAAATGACCGTTTTATCGAATTCCAGAGTTCAAAAGTCTGTAAATATCTTAATGCTATTTATTATTTACCAATAATTAATAATCCCTTTAGAGCATTCTCTAAGCTTGTTTCTAACACTGGACTTCTTAAAAAAAAAGCTTCAGTTCAGTTATTTATTTCAAAGCAGAAACATGACAGTGTACAACGATATTCTCCTACTTTTAAGACATTACTGGAAAAAAAATTTCACAGCCCTGAAGTAACTCGTGAAATGATTAAATATGAAGGGGAATGTGTCCTTGAAGAGCGCACTGCGTGGCGTTGGTTTGAAAAAAATAGAAGTGGAGATACGACGTTGGAAAGTAAGAAGGGCTCCGGGCGGCCATTAATGGATATTGATGAGGTTCTGAAGGAAGCTGTTGAGTCAAATCCGTCCACAAGTACTCGCAAACTTGCCAGGGAGTGCGGTGTGTCGAAAGATACTGTTAGTCACCATCTTCTCTCCATGGGGAAGGTGAAAAAGACCTGTAGACTGGTCCCACACGAACTTACTCTTCAACAATCAGCAGTCGAACCAAAGAAAAGTTTACAGAACTTCAGGGATTTGAACTCCTGCCTCATTCACCATATAGTTCAGACCTCGCACCTTCGGATCACTACATGTTTCGATCCATGGCCCATTTTCTTCAAGGGAAAATTTTTGATAATTTTGCGGATGTTGAAAATGCTGTCCAAGATTTCTTTGACAGCCCAAGGAATGGTATCAGCCTGGCATCGAGCAATTGGCTAGCAGATGGGTAATGACGGTAGCTAACAATGGACTATACTTTGAGTATTAATTGTATTTTATATCAAAGAAATAATAATACGGTCATTTTTTTTATACACCCCATTATTTATTGAAATTTATAACTATACAAAATAAAATTAATTATATATCCAGTAAATATGAAGATAAATGCTCATAATACCTTTTATATGTTAGAAGGTCTCGAGACAATCTTATTTTCAGACATCTCGGAGGGTTACTGGGAATCCAGTGTGAAGTTAGGAGACAAGTGGATTTGAGTGGGTACGTTTGTGTGACATAATAAGGAGTATTGAGGGTTTTACGGATGATTTTAAATTGTAACGATTGGATGCGATACTAGAAGGTTTAGTGAAACAAGTCTTAAATGAGCCTCTTTTTTTTTTTTTATTTAATGGAAGCTTAGAACGTATGCCAAGTATTATCAATCTTAAAATACTAAAAATCCCATTTTCCGCATTTTATTTTACAATGTTACAAATATTTGATTGGAAAAATAAATAATGCCGGCAAGGATTGTTATATGAACGCTCTGCTATTCTGAATTTTATTGCTATTTTTCGAAAAGATGGAGACATTTAGATTGAAAGTATTCATTCTATCCCTTGAAGTGATAAAATTCATGGCGGTATAAAATGTGACATCTAAAAAATCTCATCTTCTTCCTCCCATCACCGGATATTAAGAACCCGTGAGTCAAATGCTCCGTGATAAGATCGTAATAAGATTTGATATTAACAATATGGAATCATAAAAATTTTTATAGCGGTATGTTTATCTGAATGGCTCTTAATTTACTATTTTTAAGGGTAAGAAATCAAGGGGCTTAACTAACTTATTAAACTGATCAATAAAAATTATTTAACTGATTGAAGTATTAAATTATGAACATAATTTTTTTTTTTAATTATGGCTATTTATAACATTATCCAATATATATGTTACAGGCTAAACCCGAAATTAGTGAAAACTGGATTTTTGCTGATAGAAATTCAGTCGGACTCGAATTCAAGTCCGGGAGCTTGGTAGTCAAGTACCTTACTCAGCTACCGCGCCTCCACATTCATTCGTACCTTATATTCAAATTCACACACACACACACGCAATTAATTATAATAAAATATAAGAATAAAATAAATAATCATCATAAAAATAAAGCTGATAATGAATTACAATCAAAAATTAAATGAAATAATAATAAAAATTAAGTTATAAAAATTAATATACAAAAAATTATGATACATTCATACTTAATGTACATTACATACTCAGATTGGGGAACCCCGAATCTAACCTATTCTTGACTTATTGGCAGATGGACTAATCTAACCCACTTATTGGCAGTCAAAACTAGACCCGAAGAGATCACTGCGCTGCTCTCTCTAACAACATATCTATCCTTTCATAGTAAACCACATTACCATTCAAATCTACTAGTATCTCAACTCGCTTCGCATTTTATTCCAGATAACCCTCCGGGGTGTTTGAAAAGGAGGTGGCCTCTGGACCTTCTAACGTATAACTTTTACTAATGGGTTGTTGCTTTATGAGCAATTGCTATGGTGTAGGAGCACCATCTTCATGTTCACTCGATTTATTTTTTTCTTAACTTTGTATACTGTTGTAAATTTCAATCAGTGTCTAAGAAAAATAAAATCAGATGCGGTCCTTTATTTTTGTATTTAACGAGATTGAAGCGACTGCTTGATTTTTTATGTTAAATTTCTTATTATTTCAAAAAATGTCCATGCTTGTCTGATAATTCACTTAATAGCCAGAGAAACTGGCTAAAATGTTCACAATATTGCGATTGCGAAATCATATTCAAATTCAATAAAACATTTATCTAGATCGGAGAAGTGGAATTTTAAAAGCATACATAAATACTAATTTATAAGGAATTTTTAAATGAGTATAGAGTCGTTTTCAGAAAGGAAAAATAGCTTTTCCTGTCATGAACGTATCAATAATTTATCTCAAACGGATCAATTCAACACTGAATGAAAGTTTCAAAGAATTTTCCACCCTATCGCGAATGTTTTATATTCAATGAGGAAAACTCTTTACTGCAACCTTTATGAGCCTGACATTTAATTAAAAGGGATCTAATTTGTTCCAGATAGGGAGGGATACTTTATTCCAGATATTATTCAATTTATTCCAGAGCTTATTCATATACAATGCTTATTCCAGTAAAAATGAAACTTCTTTCCAGTTCTCTGAATCTGTTTAATGAATATTCTTCTGAGTCAATATGAAATTTTTATTTTTTACTCTCTTTAGATCTAAAATAGAATGATTTATTGATAATATCTTTTTCATATATTGATATTTACAATTGTATACATTATATGCAATAAGTTTATTTGTAAAAAAGAATTTCAATAACTTCTGAAGAACAACTCATTAGTAGCACTTCAATAGCTGTTCTACATAAAAATGTCCTTAGGAAATCTTCCTTTCAGATGCCTCGGAGAGATATCGGAAATCGAGTGAGAAGCGAGTTGGGTGATGGAAGGATAGGTGTCTTGTTTGGGCTAAATCTGCAACATATGGGGCATCTAGATCGTTATGGATAGGTTTATTTGTGAGATAATAAGGAGCATTGAGGATTTTACGAAGGATTTTGGATTGTAACGACTGAATAGGAGAAGAATCGGAAGGTCTAGTGGAGCCCCAAAGCTCAACTCCGTACGTCCAAACGGGTCCAAATGAGACAAATTACTGTCATGTAAATAAGTATTTTGTAATTAATTAGGAGCTTTGAACGCTTGTCTTGTATGTGTTGGAGTAGCCGATAGTGAAGAACAGTTTCTTGTCTTTTAAATCTCAATATGTTTTTTATCTTTATTTTTTTCAATGTATATCTGATATTTCATATATTTACAGTAGTTAAAAATAATAACTTAATCAATGAATATATATATATATATATATATATATATATATATATAATATCAACGCTGAAGAAATACAGTGATAGCACTGATATCGTACACCTCTCCCGAACAGACACCAACGCGGACAGTAAAATAATTTGTTACTCCTCTGGGCGGGACATTTAATGTTGAAAATTATGAAAACTATAATGGTTTTATGTTTTGATATAAAATTCTTTGTTTTACTTACTTTATGCGAATCAGCCTCTGAGGACTACGCAAAGCATTCACTTCTTTCGAGCCTTTTTGATCTTCCATATCTGTTTAATTTTTTCACTTTGTGCTTTCTTCCTATCTTCCGAACATTTGGTTCCTGTTTTCATTTTTCTTTATACCGGACAGACTTCCCATTTATCTACCTTATGTCTGAATTTTGTTGTTATATCTGTCTCTGTTACTCCAGCTTCCCTAAGATCCTTCTTTACTTCAGCTATCCATCCCATATTCTTGATATTTTCTGTATATTCCATAATCCGTTTAGTTAGACGTGAGTTGTCCATCCTCTTGATGTGTCCAAAGAATCTCTTTTTTATTTTTGTAGTATTATTATTTTATTTATTTTAGCTATTTACTGAATTTAATAACTGTATACAAAATGAAGTAAAATAAATCTAGTAAATGTGACGATAATGCTCAAAATGACATCTCAAGTGCTTGTAAAGCAACTATGCATTGGTAGCACTTATTTAAGTTTTATATAATAAAAGTTCTATATCAGATAGTCAAATCTTTTCAGACACCTCGGAGTGTTATCTGGAATAGAATTGAAAGCAAGTTGAGATACTTGTGGATCTGAGCGGTTACAGGATTTAGTATGAAAGGATAAGTATCTGGTTTGAGTTAAATAAACTTTGTTTGTGACAAAGTAAGGAACATTGAGGATTTTCGAAGTATTTTGGGTTTTAAGAATTGGATGGAATTAATGATATGTAAATGAATCTATTCTAATTAAAAAGGTTTGAACGTTTGTCTAGTAAATTTTGAAGAAGTAGGAAACGACGGGCTGTTTCTATTCATTTTAGTCTTGTGGTTTCCAAGTAAGTTGTTCGTCCAGATGGATTCCTATGATATTTTTTTTTTTTTTATTAATATACATTTATTGAAATTTACAACTGTACAAAATATATACATTAAGTAAATGTATTGACAACGATTAAAATTGTTGTGTAAAATGAACATGTTAAAACTTAAAAAGAACTACTCATCAGTAGCACTTTATTAAAAATTATACACTAAAAGGTCTCTAGGCCATCTTCGTTTCAGACGCCTCGGAGAATTATCAGGTATGAAGTGGGAAGCAAGTTGAGAAGCTAACGGATTTGAGTGGTTATGGAGCTTACTATGAAAGGATAGGAATCTTGTCTGACAAAGTAAGGAGCATTGAGGATTTTTCGAAGGATTTTGGATTGTAAGGATTGAATACGAGATGAATTGGATGGTTTAGTGGAACCCCAAAGTTCAACTCCGTAAGTCCAAATAGGTCCAGTCACAGACATGTATATGAGTCTTTTGTAATTAATTGGGAGCTTTGAATGTTTGTTTAGTAAATGTTAAAGTAGTCTGTAACGACGGGCAGTTTCTTGTCGTTTTAGTCTCCCAATGTTATAAACTTAAAGTACCTATACCACTACAACCCATAAATTGTCTCGGGTACAGAACTTAAATAAGGATTACTAGGCCATAGGTTGTGAAAGAGGAGGTTTCTCCGAGATGACGCTCATCCTCCAAATTTTTCCCCAACTAAGGGTATCCCAGTATACCCTAATAGGGCACCCCACGAGTGTACCCAAGTCAAACCTCGGCCGAAATAACAGAAAATACATTTTCAGCATTCAGATTTGAACTCGACTGAGATATAAACATAAAATAAAGATTAAAAATTGTCGTTGAGATGCTTTATTTTGTCTTCTTTGTTTAAACTTGTTTTACGTATTGTATTATTTCGATAGATTTGTTCAAGAGCAAAATTCCTTAGGTAAACAAGTACGCACATGGATCGATAATATTATCTAAAATAGTTTTATTTTTATTTCTCAAGTAGAATTCCCGTTCTAAAAAGTGATTTTATCTGTATTCGCATTATGGTGAAAGGTTAGTTTTCTTTTAAGTAGGATTAAGAAATTTTCAATGAAAATGTTTACACAATTGTCATCTCAATTCCGGTATATTTTCTCAAAAAACAACATATGGAATATTTAAATTTTTAAGAATAAGTTTATTTGTGATAAATTTAGGAGCATTGAGGATTTTTTGAAGTATTTTGGATTTTAAGTATTGGATACGATAGCCAATCTGAAAAAATAGGTCTGATAACTGCCATGTAAGTGATTCTTTTGTAATAAATCGGAAGGTTTGAACGTTTGTCTAGTAAATGTTGAAGAAGTAGAAAATTACTAGCAGTTTCTTCTCTTTTAAATCTCATTTTTTTTTTTTTTTTTTTTTTTTTTTTTTTTATGAGTATCTGATATTCCATATGTTTATAGTAGTTAATAATAATAACTTATTCAACTGACGAAAAAATATCAACGCTGATGGAATACAGTAATAGCTCTGATATCGGAAACTTCTCCTGAACGGACACCAACGCGGACACTAAAATAGTGTTTCTTGCCGTTTTAGTCTTGTCTGTGGATTCCAAGGAAGTCTTTGGTCCAGATGAGGTCCTAGGTAGCTAATATGTTCAACAGGGATTAAAAGATCATCATTGGCATGAAATTAAAAAAAATATATACAGTCGAACCTCGATATATCAAATCTTAAGGGGGACGAGAAAACTTCGAATTATCGAGGGTTTCGATTTATCGAGGTTCGATTTATTGAGGTGATTTCTGACTGACTTCGATAAATAGAGGTTAGAGTAAGGTTGGACCACTTGTTGATATGATTTTTTCAAGGCACTGCTTTAACCACTTCACAACACACTCGCTGAAATCTTGGAACTCGGGCCCTTTTAAATTCTTTGATATACATATTTTTCTATATTTAAGTGTTTTATCAGTATCTGACACCAATCGAAACAAATGTGAGGGGGGTGGGGGGAGAAGTTACTGGCTTGCTTGAGAAAAAAGACCGTTCTGAGAACAACAATCCTTCGAAGAACAAAATGGTTCAGTCTAAAGGCTATTTTACAAATCGACTTCGATATGTAGAGGTTTTCAGATTAAAACTTCGTTTTGTAGAGGTGTGGTGTTAGCTAGCTAAAGTCTTCGAAAATTCCATATATCAAGGTCTTCTTAACCCATCCTTCGATATTTAGGGGTAAAAATAACATAGGAATGATTGGCAGATTCAAGAAGACTTCGATTTATCAAGGAATTCGCTTTACCGTGGTTTGACTGTATATGTAAAATTTTTTTTTTTTAAATTAGCCTATAAATAATTTACTTTATTTTTCATAAGATGTTTATGCAAAAATACACAATTTATAACTGTTAAAGCCAACTTTTGCATCCTTGTATACTATCTTGATTATTCACGGTCTCGGAAGATAAATTTACGCTATTTTAAGATATTTAAAATCAAGTCTTCAGCAATAATTATAATCAGAAGGAAGGGAAGAAACAAAAAAATGGAGCAGTTTTTACTGTCGGGAACTTGATAATTTACTTATGTAAGATATTAGGCAGGGCAGTTTCTCAATCTTAGCTGGCCACTCCCGTTTGGTGAAATCTCAAGTCTAACTTCGGCAGCCTACATCTTCTTAACAGGCGTAAAACTTTCGGTTTGAAATTAATAACGTGATGAAATTCTCAAAATTTAGGAGTCCATTAAATTAGTCAAATTCCCTCGCTGTTTTAAAATACCTGTGAGGCGAAACAAAAATATATTGTTATAAATAAGAAATGGCAGACAGTGTGAGGGGTTGGGAAATGTGTCATGTCCAATTTCCTAACTAAAACCAGAAACAACGATCAGTATTCATACAATAAGGCAGTAGCAAATTAAATAATATATTATTCAAATAAGCTTCTCAAATTCTAAATTTTCATACAAATTTCTCATCCTAGGTTTTTGTAAAAAATTATCTGTTTCTTCTGGCTATTAAAGTGGATAATTTAATTCCAAAATTATGCATGGTACGCATGATGGTATAGAAGGATCAATACAATTAGTATCACATACAATTAAAATAATCAATACTGGTAATTTAAGTCTGGATTGGTTTCAAACGATTTCATAATTTCTAATTATTCATAAGTAAATAATAAAATCGCTTGAAACCAATCCAGACTATTGCTTAAATGACCAAATAAATATAGCTAATAGTATCGCTCTAAATTCGGTGGCACCTGTGCATAGTGGGTCAAGTCGAATTTTGTGAATTTCGAGCAATCTACATCACCAGAATCTTTTTTATTTTTTCTCTTTTTTTTTGTTTCTTACGGGCTAAGTGTTCCGTCCATTGCAATGAACGATATTCCTTTTTAAATCGTGGGCTAATACACCGATCTTGGACTTTTACTTGTGAAAAGCGAGTCAAGTTTAATAAACCCCTTTTGCATATATATGTTAATTTTAAAACAGTAAGTTTTTTTAAAAAGGGCAGGCTACAAAAATTAGAGCCACTAATCACATATGTTGAATCACTTCCGATAGCGGCAGAAAAGAAGAAAGATCTGTTAGATCTTTTTCCCTACATGAGTCCCTACATACCAGCATTTAGGATGTGTATCCAGATTTAGGTGATGAAGAAGACGAATGAAAGAAAATTACAAATGATTTTTTTTTCAGTGTTTTAAAAACTATCAATAAAATAATTATTTTTCTTTAGGCACGCTGTATATGTTATTTTATTTCCTATTATTTTCTTTTGCGTAAAAAAAAAAAAAAAATTAAAAATATCAAAAATATATTTTTGAAAAAGGAAAAATATTATTTAATGTATTCCTATTTTTTCTCAACTCTGAACATTAGTTAACCACATGGCTTTTAGAGGTCAATCACGTTTACATTAATCACTTAGCCCATTTAACACAAAATCGATTAGTGTAATACAGGCTAAGACTTCGATGTTTTTTTAACGATTAGTATTAAATATTAGAATATTGGCAAGAATTGAAACATACCTTAGCAACATAAATTGAAATGTACTATCAATAGTCTAAACCCCACAAGTTTGAATTTTTTTTAATTGGACGATTTTGGAAAAAATCTCAAACATTCAATTCAGTTTTCCAAAAATCGCAATTTTCGCACTTAGCCCACTATGCACCGGTGACACAGAATTGATTTCCAATAGGAACAGGAAAAAACCAACCAGCCATAGGGAAAACCTATAGGACCCATTCCTACCTTTGCCGACTATTCACTGACTACAAAAAGGCCGATTAGTCAGCTTTGCCAACTAGATGCTGACTAGTCGACCCATCTCTAATTTTTATAATGGCAAAGCGCTTAGGCATTGCAAAAGGGAACTATTCAGTCTTGTTTTTCAATCAAGCAGTATTGTATCATTCTTCAAGGTCCCTATTTTGAAAATAAGATCTACTTTACGACTATTATTATTATGTCATTAATACTCCGGTCATTCATTAGAAACCAAACCTCTTTCTATTACTAATCCTGATTTCGAATATTTATTATCCGATACTCATCTCAATCAGCATTGATAGCTTCATTTGCAGCGGCAAACTTGGAGCTCTGCATTGACAAGTTTTCCAATCATTAACGCGATTGGACCATCAGTTACTGTTTTCACGATATCGGTATTTAGGGACATTCAAAGCATTTTAAATAAATCATTACCAATAATTAACGACTAAAATAATTATAAAAATACTTACACGATTTGGAGCATGACTTTTTATACAAATTTTCGTAAAACCTGTCTAATCGTCGGCGGATCCCAACGAATCCCAAATTAAACAATTAAGCTGAAAAAACAAGATGGCTGAAAAAATGTCTAGTTAATTGAATACTTTTTTTCATCCTGTATTTTTATTTATTTTTTCTTTCACCTTAGCTCTTAATCATATGGATGCCTCATAAAGTAAGTCAGACATAAAACATTAGCCTAAATGTATAGTCTTCCTAAGATAATGTTTTCATTTTTGTATAGATAATTTTTGATAGTCTATTTTTTTTTTTCTATTTTCTGTTCTCCCTCTATAACATTGTTCTTAATATTTATTTCTATATTAACTATTTTATATATATATATATATATATATATATATATATATATATATATATATATATATATATATATATTTTTTTTTTTATTAATCTTTTTATTTTTAAATTCTCTATGCCCACATACAAGACTAAAAAGACAAAAAACTGCCCGTTGTTACAGATTACTTCAACATTTATTAGACAAACGTTCAAAGCTCCCAATAAATTACAAAAGACTAATATACATGACTTTGATTAGACCTATCTGGACGTACGGAGTTGAGCTTTGGGGCTCCACTAAACCATCCAATTCATCTCGTATCCAATCCTTACAATCCAAAATCCTTCGAAAAATCCTCAATGCACCTTACTTTGTCACCAATAAACTTATCCATAAAGATCTTAATGTTCCATATGTTGCAGATTTAGCCCAAACCAGATATATATCCTTTCATAGTAAGCTCCATAACCACTCCATTTCTCAACTTGCTTCCCACACTATTCCTGATAATCCTCCGAGGCGTCTGAAAAGAAGATGACCCAGAAACCTAATGCAGAATTTTTATTTAAGTGCTACTGATGGGTAATACTTTTCATGTTTTGACACGTTATGGTAATAGTTAACAGCACATTTACTTGATGTATAAATTTTGTACAGTTTCAAATTTCAATAAATTGTTATTAAAAAAAAAAATCTCTATGCAAGATATGAATTTTATTTTTGTTATGCAGTGTTATCCTGAAAGGACTTTAGGCCAGAATATGTTTGTTTGTTTTTTTTCTTTCTATCCTATACGAAATAATTTATTTTTTATTTATCGTATTTGACGATCTAACGTTCTATACCGAGACCCAACAAATTCGACAGCCAGTATTCTCGGTCTTCCCAATCTCCTTCCGCCAATCCTCTCGCCGCCATTACCTCCTCAACTCCTTGAACCCATTTTTTCCTTGGGCGGCCTCTTTTTCGTCTTTCTTTCGGGACATAGATGAACATTTTCTTTGGTTATCTTTCTAGTCCCATTCTTCTTAGATGGCCTTACCACAGCAGCTGCTTGGTTTGAATGGTGTGAACTATAGTTTTTTCCGTCGATATATCGTATGGCAGAATTAGTCATCCATTGAATCCTGGAAATGCGACAGCTTCTTCTCCAAAAATCCATTTCGACAGCTTGTAGCCTCAGTGCATCTCTCGCCCCAACCACCCACATGTTCGTACCGTAAAGGGTTACTCCTTCAAAAAAGGAATGGAAAATGCTGTTTTTGGTTTTAACTGAAACCAGATTGGATTTGGACTCCACAGTACAGAGTTGATCATGCCAATCAGCTTTCTTCCTTTCTTTATATTTTCTTATATGTCGCTCTTAAGGGTTATCGATATAAACTGGTTATCGATATAAACTCCCAAAAAGATATATACTTTTATGGGGAAAGTGTTATATATAATTATTAAATGACTATGAACCCTTACAATATCCAAAAAAAATTGTTCACTGCTTATTGACGATGGATTTCTTTCTTCAGCTATATCGAAATGTTTCTCAATAAGATACCAATATAATCTATTGATTCCAAAGTTGACTTTAAGACGATAATAAGCGAACGGGTTTTTGAAAAAAATAAATAAATATTTTTTACGACTGGATCTGAGCTCATAAAAGTAAAAGAAGTTCCCTGAATAAAAAATTTAATAAGGTTGCTGAATCTCATTAATTTGGTCCCAAAAGTTATTTATTTTTGAGGTGAAATTGGCCCTGAGAGAAATATATCGTCATATTCATTAAATTCTATATTGAGATTAAATCTTTCTGTATGAAGGTCTTTTAACAATATTAAAGTAAAAAACGCAATAACGATCTCGAGAGGATTCTGTCATAACAGAAAGAAAAGCCATTTTCTCTATTTCATCTCCTCCATTTTTTTTTTTTTTTTTTTTTTTGTTAAACAACTAACAGTTTTATTTAATATTACACAGCCATAGTCATATTTATCGTACTATTAATTTGATCTTTATTATAGTTATGAAGTTTTATTATATAATTCTAGAATTATGTCATTGGTGTTGGTAAAATCAAATCGTTTCCAACATAAAGAGGAGCATTGAGGATTAAAGTAAGGATTTTGAATTGTACGGATAGGATACGAAAAGAATTGGATGTTTTAGTAGAGCCCCAAATCTCAACTCCTTATATCTAAACGGGTCTAATTATTATGTAAATAATTCTTTTGTAATTTATTGGGATATTTGAACGCTTGTCTTGTAAATGTTGGAGTAATCGGAAATGGCACAAGTTTTCATATCTCTCCTTTATCGAGGACATTTCCTAGAAGATGTTTCATTAAAAAAGTAACTGAACGGAATTGACATCGACACCCTTGCGATGAGGTAATCGTGGATAAAACAACATTATGTACATCTGCGCTTGTGATTACCACCATATCTCTTCAACAAAGAATAGTGGCTTCATAACTTTGAATTTATTATTCTAGATTACAGTTATAGACCGCATTCGTCGTTGTAACATAAAATCCATAAATCAATTGACCGAATCAAAACAATCAAAAACTTTTTCGGAAGGCTATACATTAAATTATGATTGTAGTCATCAGCATTGGCTATATAAAATCACTTACTAACCCGGCGTTGGTCGCTAGGTGAGCATTTCCCTCAGCCTTCTATTAAATATTTAATAAGTTCGTCAGAATTTAACTTCCATTGCTGACCATCAGTATATCTGAGATTAGAACATTTGCGAATAAGAATATTTTCTTATTCATTGCGAATAAGAAGGTTTCTAAGTAAAACGGATGCAGGTGGCCTGGATATTGGAAAATTTTTACTGAAAGTTGCCATGTTCACACTCCTCAGTAACAACTTATCTCTCGTGCAGTTTATTCGTGACATTTTACTGAGTGAGTTTTCTTATTTATTTCGATTGATTTGTGACTATTTGGGTTAGGAATGAATCGTGTATCTAACATGCTTGACTTGTTGGATAAAAAGCCGGTTGAGAAGATAAATTGTAAGTAATTAGTTGATAAATCGTCAGGAATTGTATTTATATTATTTTTCAATCATTTACAAGGAATATGAAATTTTTAATATTCCAGATTCTTGTTTGTGGCTGCTTGAGGCAATACAAAATAGATCTGGTATAGGTGTTCCGAAGAAATAAAAAAACAAAACAAACAAAAAATGCTCTAATTATCAATGAACATACTACATATACTTGTAATATTTGTATAGAAATAGAAGAAAATGATCTAGCTGATGAAAATAACATTATTATGTAAATAGCAAAATATTTAATTTTTGTTTGGTTTTGTTGTTGTTTTTTAGAAGAAATTTCTTTGTAAATTTTGTAAAAATATATTTTTAATCCTTATGCTCCATATTACAATTATTGATACATTTATTTACCATTTATAGCTACATATTTGGGAACATAAAACTGCATTTTTTATGAAAATCAAAGAAGTAAGGGAAATGCTTACCTATCGACTAACGGTGTACCAGATCGGCTAGCGACCGACGCCGGTTTAATAAATTAATTTATAGAAATTCTCACTAAAAATAAATCAGCCTCTATTAATAAATAAACTCGCAATCAGTTGCATTTGAATTTTTAATAAACTTTAAAAGAATTTTAGACGATTTTCTTGAAAGTGTTCTAATGGATAGATTTAGGTTTAAATTATTCCCCATTCTTCATTACATTGATATTCATGACACCCCTTCGCCGAAAGGGACGATCAGTCTTGAAAATTTTCACCAGAGTTCTGCGACTAAGAGTATATTTTCTTCAACCGTTTGTCTACTTCAACGTCTTAGTTAGCTAGGATAATTAACTCAAAATGTTTTTACGATTACTTATATAATATTTATTATCATCATAATTTAGTCGTTAACAGTAATTTTTTTTGTGATATTTAAAACTGTATAAAGTACTTATGTATTTAGTAAATATGTGGAAAAAATATTACAATAACTTTTAATGAAATCAACCTTAAGTTGTATTTCAATAAAAGTTTTAAATATTGATTACCAGGTCAAATTCCGAAATTAATAATGAAATGGAAGCTGAGGGTATAATAAAGAAAGCATATTCGCATATAATGTATTTTTTAAAATTTTACGTATATATTTATTGGGGTGTCGAAATTGGAAAATTAAAATAAATCCAAGCAAATCCCATCAAATAACCTTTACCCTTTGTCGTAAACCTACGACTTCCTGTTCTACAGTATCCTTTATTAATATTCCACTGATCTCTGTTGAACAGATCCGCGATCTAGAACTCCAACTGGACAAACGTTAAACTTGGAATCCTCATACAAGACTAAAAAGACAGGAAACAGCTCGTCGTTTTTGACTTCTTCAACATTTACCAGACAAACGTTCAAAACTTCCGATTTACTATAAATTATAATTTACATGAGAGTTATCACACCTATTTGGACATATGGAGTTGAGCTTTGGGGCTTTACTAAACTTTCCAATTCATCTCGTATCCAATCCCTGCAATTCAAAATCCTTCGAAACATCCTCAATGATCCTAACCTTGTCACCAATAAACTTATCCATAAAGATCTTAATGTTCCATTTCTTGCTGATTTAGCCCAAACCAGATATATATCCTTTCATAGTAAGCTCCATAACCACTCAAATCCCCTAATTTCTCAACTTGCTTCCCACTCAATTCCTGATGATTCTCCGAGGCGTCTAAAAAGAAGATGGCTTTAGACCTTCTAGTGTAGAATTTTAGTTGAAGTGCTGCTGATGAGTAGTTCTTTTTAAGTTTTTACATGTTATTGTAATTGTTGTGAACACATTTACTAGATGTACATACGAGTATATATATTGTACAGTTGTAAATTACAATAAAAGAAAAAAACATATATATTGAAGTTCACAACTGTATAATATAAATACATTAAATGTGAGGAATGATCATAAAAATAACTTGTAAACTGATTTTCTTTCGGTAGCCAATCAGTAAAATTCTATATTCAAAGGTCCGGAGGTCATCTTCTTTTCAGAAGCTCATGGATGTTATCGGGATTCGATAAGTTGGTGTACCAGTAGATTCGAGCGGGTATGCAAACAACCTCACACGATTTATCTGTCCCTTTTGATTAAATATGTTTCAGTCATTCTCAGTATGTTAAAAAACTCAATACCTCAGGATATAACTAGAAATAGCTAGAAAGATTTCATTATTTTAAAATTATTTATTGATATTTACGATTTTATGCAATGTATACATCAAGTAAATGTGTGGAAAATGGTTACAAATGGCATGTCAATGATTTCTCATTTGCAGCACTTTAATAAACGTTTCAAATTAGTAGGTCTTTAAGCCATCTTCTTTTTATAACTCTTAGAGACTATCGGGAATGGTTTAGAATGAAAGTTGAGAGACTGGTGGATTCGAATGGGTATGGTGCTTATCGTGGAAGGGTAGGTATCTTGTTTGGGCCAAATTTACAGCATACGGAATATTGAGATATTTATGCATAAGTTTATTCGTATAATAATATAGGAAATTGAGGATTTTAAAGAAGGATTTTGGAATGTAAAAATCGGATATGAGAAGGATTGGATGGTTGAGTGGAGCCGCAAAGCTCAACTACATAAGTCCAAATAGGTCTAATGACTGCCATGTGGATGTATCTTTAGTAACTAAGTGGATGCTTAGTTTGTTTAGCAAATGTTTGGGTACAGTATAACCTCACTAATCCGACTCTCCTGGTATTCCGACCCTCCCGAGGAGTCAGAGGGATGGGGGAATAATATTTTTGCCAAATCCCTAATGGTTCAAGAAAATTGTACATTTTGTTATGCAAAAGGACGGGTAGTTTTGATTTTTTGATGTTGTTAGTGTTGTACTTGTGTACGAAAATCTTGAAGCCCCACGCTAATTGATACCGTCAGATATTTCAAACTTTTTAACGTTTCCTCTAAATATTTTCTGTACGGTTGGTTCTAAAGAAAAACTTTTGTATTAAAAATTAGACTAGGCTACATTTAATACACTTTGAGCAGAAAATAACTGAAACTTTTTAAAAATATTATTATGTAGCTTTTCAATAATAAAAATACACTTTTAATTACGAAAAATATGTGCTTCATTGAAATCTCCAGTTAGTCTGACCATTTGGTTCCGCTTGAACCCTTGCGGGTCGGATTAGAGAGGTTCTAGTGCATTATAAAACGACGAGAAATTTCATGTCGTTTAAGTCTTGTTTGAATGTGGATTTCAAGTAAGTCGTTTGTCCAGGTGGAGTCCTAGGCAGTGAATCTATTCAACAGGTATCAATCAAATATTATTAAAAGATACTATAACACAGGAAGTTATAGGTTTACAACGAAAAACAATTAGTTTTGCATTTTGGTACAATAAAAATGTATATTTTTTAGCTTATTTACAACTTTGATCAATCTTAAACTTGTGCATTTTTTTTAAAAATACAGATATAGCTTACACTGAATTTTATTGAGATATATTTCCCTTCACTGTGCAGCTGTTGTGTATCTATTAGAGAATAACAGACAGGAATACGAGAATACAGGAGATGATACAATTCAGGAGTAAACACGATCTAGAAATACACTGTGCACAATAAAATTGCCAATTTATACACTAAAGTAAACATTTATCTGAAAATACATCGGACCGATTGGCGTGCGTTCTTCAGGGGAATATTATCGGTGTAGTGGTAGTCCTGTTTAAAATAAACATTCTTATTGCACTATTTGGAGAGCATGTTATTGCCGTTACTGTTGGTCGAGTTATTCGGGAATATTGCGCTTTTGAGAAACATTCTTAACGGACCAGATAAGGCATTATTCTTCTAGGAGTATTCTCAAAATACTCCCTATCTCTGTTATGATAGATGAAGTATTTATTCACTTTATTAGATAATAAAGTGATTTTTTTTTACGTTCAACGATGCCATTAAATTGAATAACTTGACTGACTGCCTTTAAAATTTGAAAACTTTTCATTATATTTATTTGTTTTATAATTATATGTTGTATTTGTTTTGAAGGTAAGCTATAGATATTCAATGGATGTTTTGTGAAATCACTCCTAAACATTACATTTCTTTTTTTTTTTTATTATATAGATTTATTGAAATTTACAACTGTACAAAAAATCCTTTTGCACAGAAAATCCTTACCAACAAAGGGTAAGGATGTCGTAAATACTCAAAGGTTTCTTGGACTTTTATGATTGGAATAGAAAGGTTCCAAGGAAGTATTGTCGTCGAAAATTTGGATAAAGCCACCTTAACTCAAAATACCAGTGAGAGCGCCTAGGGATCTTCTTCTTCTTTCGTAGCACCACAACTGTTGGAGAGTCAAGGTCTCCCGCAATTTGGTCCGCGTGAAAAATATATTTTTCCATCTAGGATTTTCCGAGGTACCTGGAGATCCCAAAAATAATTCTTATAAATAAATTCATTATTCACTTCAGCCTAATTTCAAGCTCACCTGACAGTCTTCTGTATACTAAGCATCCATAATCAAGTTGGGGAAGGATGAGGGAGTACACTAACAATTGACGGGTATCACAGATTCTTAGGGTCTGTTTGAGGATTCAGATAGGTTCTTGGGATCATTAGGGAAATTGCGAGAACGTGAAAATTGGATGTGACGAGTTCTTTGCTTCTAGATCAAGGAGTGGTTACGGCATCAAATCCAATTTCTGGCAGAGAGATAAGTGAGAGTAGTCAATAATGTTTAAAATATGTAATCTGAAATAATGGTTTACTTATGACCAAGGACTTTAACAACTTACAAGGAGACGTTTTTACTTGTCACAGATTTGAATGCCGATTTTAGTGTGGATAGTAGGGACCTATAATAGCGTTAAAATAGATTTTAGCCGTCAATGAGTTTTTGGAGCCGAGAAGAAAATAAATATGAAAATCAGGTTCTATTTTTTTTCTCAGCTCTCAGTCAAGATAGAGAAGTACGTTTTTCACGTAAAATTGTAGATTTGTATGCTATCTCTTTACCAAAGCCAAAACCCGTTGTCCGGAAATTAATGCAGGATTTCATATTCAAACCACTGATATTATTAAGGAGATTATTTATCAGGTTTTTCAGAAAAAAATAAAACGTGATTTTCATATTTTTTTCTTCTCGCCTCCCAATGCTCATTGGCGGCTAGGACTCGAGTTTTATTATAGGTCCCTGCCACCCACATAAAAATCGGCATTCAAATCTGTAAGTTACTAGTAAAAACTTCTCCTTGTTAGTATTTATAAATAAGCTGATGTGATTAAAATATTTTAATTTTTTTTTTTTTCATTTATTGATATTTACAACTTTACAAAATAAAATACAACAAGTAAATGTGTTGACAGTGAATACAATTGGATGTAAATAACTTGTGAAGAACTACTCACTAGTAGCACTTTAATGAAACTACACTAAAAGGTCTGTAGGCCATCTTCTTTTCAGACGCCTCGGAGGATTATCAGGGATGGAGGAGGAAGCAAGTTGGGAGACAAGTGGATTGGAGTGGTTATGGAGCATACTATGGAAGGATAGGTATCTGGTTTGGGCTAAATCAGAAACATATGGAACATTAAGATCTTCATGGATAAGTTTATTGGTGACGAAGTAAGGAGCATTGAGGATTTTTCGAAGGATTTTGGATTGTAAGGATTGGATACGAGATAAATTGGATGGTTTAGTAGAGACCCAAAGCTCAACTCCGTACGTCCAAATAGGTCTAATCACAGTCATGTAAATGAGTCTTTTGTAATTAAATGGGAGCTTTAAACGTTTGTCTAGTAAATGTTGAAGTAGTCTGTATTTTAATTTAAATATAAATTAATGCAATCAGTGTCATAACTGAAATTTCCCAAATGTTTCATGAATAGAGGTCTTACTAAATATTATCTCGGGGTCTCTATGATTCTTGCTACGACTCTGAAACATGATAAATAATAATAACACCGACACATTTTTGATGAAAAAAAAAATTAATTTAGCCTGACATAGACTTAATTTTGAGGCGATTTACGATCGCTAGGCCGTAAGATCCTCTGTATTATGAAATGTACCCCTGGGTCGATATTGTTATTATCGAAGTATCGGCGTTTTAACGCCCGTAAGGCCCACTTCAGGGGACATTAAAGGCCTATAAAATGTTTATATTTTATTCCCTCCAAGTTATATACCTGCCGCCGTAATAAGCTCAATAAAATAAAAAAGGAAGGGTTCGCTGAAAAGGGGTGGCCCTTAAAGGTATTTATAGTTCATTTAATAACTAGTTTACGGCAACATTAAATAGAAAATAAAATAAAAATACTTCAACACACTCTACACGGAGTTGAAATTAAATATCTAATATTACTTAATATTACTATACTAATATTACCCATGAAAATAAATTTCGAATATTTTTTTTTCATATTAAAAATGAAGAGACGATAGTGATGCTGTGAATATTAGAGATGGGCAGACTAGTCGGTAAAGCTGACTAATTGGATGATTCTGTAGTCGGCAAAAATTCGGCCATGTTTACTCAGATATATTTCTATTAATATATTAATATAAATGATTAAAATTAATTATACTGAATATTAACAATTTTCGACTTCTCCAACAATTACTAGACAAATGTTCAAAGCTGCCGATTTACTACCAACGACTCATTTACATGACAGTTAGCAGACCTATTTGGAAATACGGAGTTGAGCTTTAGGGCTCCACTAAACCTTCCAATTCTTCTCGTATCTAATCCTATCAATCCAAAATTCTCAAGGCTCCTTACTTTGTCACGAACAAACTTATCCATAAAGATCTTAATGTTCCGTATGTTGCCGATTTAGCGCAATCCAGATACCTTTTGTAGTAAACTGCATAACCACTCAAATCCACTAGTCTCTCAATTTGCTTAGCATTCTATTCTTGATAATCCTCAGATGTGCCTGAAAATAAGATGGCCTCGAGACCTAATATAGAACTTTTATTAAAGTGCCACCAATAGGTGGTTGCTTTACAAGTTATTGTCGTGTTATATCCATTTTCCTGACATTTACTGAATGTACTATGCCGTCGCACATATCAATAAAAAGATTTTTTTAAAAATAAATATTAAAAATAGGTTGATTGAAATAAAAACATGGCCTTAGTTGATTATTATTTTTATTTTAGTTGCATAGTTTGTTATTTATTAAGCCAGGAATGGAAGCTCTTTGTTTTCTAGTCAATCATCGAACTTTAAGAAAGATTATGATAATATCAAAAATAAATACGATAACTTCTACAATACTGAATAATTAACTTTAAATAATGTATAAAAACTTAATCACTCGACCAATCAATATTCTTATCCAATCCTTAAAATCTAAATCCTTGGAGAAATTTTAAATTTTTTAAAAATAAATATATCAACGACCTTCATGCTGCTGACTTATCCAGACCCCAATACCTATCAATTTACAGTCAACAATAAACCTATTGGAACCAAATAGAATCAGAATTGGAGGATTTAAGTAAATCTCATCGGACAACCTTTATTCATCGTCGTAAAGAAATAATGAAAAGGCAAACATATCTCCAGATATAAATATTTTATTTGAAAATATATTTGTCAACATAAAAATATAGATATATTCAAATAAAATGCTTATATGAGGAAATATTTTTGTATTTTATTGTTTTTAATTTTAAATAAGGATCGGGGTTTTAAACAATAATTTTTGCAAATAATTCTCAAAAATATCAAGATTTAGAGGTTATATTGTATGAAGATTGACAATACATGATTTAAAAAAAGAATAAAGAATCGACAGCCCCAACATTTACTTTAATTAAACTTATAGGTTAGAAGGTCTCTTGGCCATTTTCTTTTCAGACACCTCGGGGATTATCAGGAATGGAGTGTGAAGAAAGTGGGAGACTAATGGATTTGAGTAGGAGAGTTTACTATGAAAGGATTAGTATCTGGTTTGGTCGAAATCTGGAACATATGGGAGATTAAGGTCTTTACCGATAAGTTTATTTGTGGTAAAGGAAGGAGAATTAGGGATTTTGAATTGTAAGGATTGGATATGAGAAGAATTAAAGTTTCAGTGGAGCCCCAAAGCTCAACTCCGTATGTCCAAATGGGTCTAATTACCGTCATGTAAATAAGCCTTTTGTGATTTACTGAGAGCTTTGAACGTTTGTCTAGTACTATATAAAGTTAAAATTAATTCTTTATAGTTTATTTATTCTAGGAATAGGAATTTTTTTTTATAATCAATTATCGAAATATAAGAAACATATAGAACTCACGTATCCTACTATTTTTTATAATTTAATTTTTCATAGTTTTGGTTTTGTGACATAATTTAAAAATATTAATTTTAAATTGAAATGTAATATTAAGGTTCGTTCACGAAAAGGAAACAGATATTTCAGCAATTTACATTCGTGCTTATTTAAAATTATATTTAAGATATTTTTGTGTTATTTATATAAGTCCATAAAAACTTTATTTTTTCCGGCGCGATTGAATAATTTCATCGTTAACTATTATAACTATCTGTGTTCGGCCTTTTATTAATTTATATTTTTACACTTAATATTGAAAATAGGTTGATTGAAATAAAATTGATTATAATTTTTATTTTACATTCTCTTTTCACTTACGATAGTTAAAATACAAGAAACTGCTTGCCGTTTCCGACCATTCCAACTATTGCTAGACAAGCGTTCGAAGCTCCGAATAAATTACAAAAGACTTATTTACATGACAGTGATTAGACCTATGTGGACATACGGAGTTGGGATTTAGGGCTCCACTTAACCTTCCAATTCTTCTCGCATCCAATGCTTACAATCCAAAATCCTTCGTGAAATCCTCAATGCTCCTTATTATGAAATAAAATGAAAAACTAAACTTTAATCTGGGATTTACTGTCCCCTAAGAATAAAAATAATGCAACAGTTAAAAATACAATTGTCTGGCCTATCATTTACAAATTAAATGCTTCAGTAATTACAGCATACCTTTTTTACAGGAAAAAAAAATTAAATTAAATTAAGAAAATAAATAAATAAATATATGAAACAATAATAATAACATGAAATACAATCGTATTTATATATATATGAACATATAAAAGAAAGATAGAGAAAAAAAAGTAATTCTAAGTATTTATTTCATTTTTGACATATTTGCGGAAGATTGGAGATCTAAAAGGAACAGAAATAAATTATTTTTAAAGGAAGTTATTGAAGCTGCTTTACGAATAGAAGTGGGTAGGGAATTCCAGAAGGAGGTAGCACGAATGATGAAGGATTTTTCAAAGGAAGCGGTTTTATGTGAGGGTATATACAGGTTAAAAGGTTGGGATCTAGTGTTTAGGAGGTGGATAGAAGAGCTCAGAGTTAATAGATCAAAAATATAGGATTTTGGTTTTTAGAGATTGGGATAGAAAGTACCCAGAAAGTATTGCCGTCGGAATTTAGGAAAGAGCCACCCAAGCTCTGAATATCGGCAAGTAACGTGGGACCGCCTGGGGATCCCGAAGATAAATCTAATCAAACAGTTCATCATGTTCATTATGTCACCAATAAACTTATCCATAACGATCAAAATGTCCCATATGCTGCAGATTTGGCAAAAAATAGTTTCCTATCATTCCATGATAAGCTCCATACCCATTCGAGTCCACTAGTTTCTCAACTTGCTTTTCGATCCGTTCCCGATAATCTCCGAGGGTTGTGAAAAGAAAATGGCTTAAAGACCTGCTAATGTGAAACGCTTATTAAATAAAATGCTGCAAATTTGAAGTTATTGACATACCAATTGTTTACCATTTTCAACAAATGAACTTGATGTACTTGATGGGCTACCAAAGGATAGTCGCTTTAAAAGTTATTATAAAGGTAATTCCTCACATTTGACGTATTTATTTTACTTAGGTGTGAACTTCAATAAATATATAAAATTAAAAAATACATTGTATGCCAACACTTAGTCTCTTTATTATACCCTTAGCCTCCCATATCATTATTAATTTCGGAATTTATGAATTAAATGATATAGACCTGATAATCAATACGTAAAACTTTTATTGAAGAACTACTAAAGGTCGATTTAAGTAAATGTTATTGAAATAATTTGTCCACACATTTACTAAAAACAAGTACTTTATACAGTTGTAAATAACACTTGATAAATAAAAAAAAAATACTGTTAACAATTACATTATGATTATAATAATAAAAAAAACAGGGTGTCCCGAATTTAAATGGCAAAACTTCAGGAACTTATAGGGGACCAAAAAACTAAGAAAAAATCCTTTAGAGATTTGCTCGTTTCTGCTTAGTTTTAGAGAAAATCGCAAAAAAAAGAAACGAAAAAAAAATGTTACAGGTAGCGACTATCACCTTTCAAAGTTCGTCAGTCTAGGCAGTGTGATATGTAAACACTTAATGTTATCCTTTACATTCTTTTATTTGTTTACATTTTGGCTTCCTCCTAGGATTATAATTCCTAAATCAGTCTTCAGTCAGTTACTCAGATATTTTTGTGTGAATAGCATCAGCCACAATGCCGCATACATATTCTAATGTTGAATACGCTGATATGATTTTTGTGTATGGTTTCTGTAACGGTAATGCTTCAGAAGCGGTGCGGGAGTATGCGCGCCGATTTCCAAATAGAAGAGTGCCTAATCGACGAGTCTTTTCGTTAACTTTTAATAGACTACGATAGACTGGGTCATTCTTAATACGTAATGAAGGCGACCAATTCCAGGCAGGAATAAGAGCAGATTATTGGAGAAAAAATTGTGTCCAACGCCACTTCAATAACAATCCTGAGACTAGCACCCGAAGAGCATCTGCTGCATTAGCTATATCGTGGCAAGCAATATGGCAAAATTTGAAAGGTGATAATCGCTACTCATACCATCTTCAAAAAGTTCAGAATTTATTACCTCAAGATTATGTCAAGAGATCGAATTTTAGTAACTGGCTTCTTGACAATATTCGCGATGATAATTTATTCCATTAAAAATTATATGGACCGATGAAGCTACCATTACAAGAGGAGGAATTATTAATCAAAGAAATTATCATGTATGGGCTCATGAAAATCCCAGAGCTATTAGAGAGAATAGGTTTCAGCATGAATTTGCTATTAACGTTTGGCTTGGAATTTGGAACGGATTACTGGTGGGACCATATTTTTTACCTGGAAGATTGAATGGTATCACATTTACACATTTTTTGGAGAACGACTTTTCTAATTATTTAGATGACATTCCCTTACAGCAGCGGATTGAAATGTGGTTCTAACTCGATGGATGTCTAGCTCATTATAGCAGAGTTGCTCCAGCTTGGCTGGATATAAATTATCCACAACGATGGATTGGACGTGGAGGAGTAGTACCTAGGCCACCCAGATCAACTATGACACACGTGGATTTCTTCGTATGGGGAACCTTGAAGCAGAAAGTTTATTCGGTGTCAATCAACTCAAGAGAGCAATTAAGAGACCGAATCATAGATGCAGTGCACCAAATATCATCAGAACAATGTTTAGCTGCAATTTATCAAGTGAGTGCTAGATGTAATGCTTGCATTGGTGCAAGAGGACAGCATTTTGAGCAATATTTACATTAAAAAGAACATAACATAAATATAAATGTAAATTAATAAGAATAAAAATGAAAACTTGTTTTGTTTCTTTTTTTGCGATATTCTCTAAAACTAAGCAAAAACGAGCAAATCTCTAAAGGAAAATTTGTCATTTTGAAGTTTTGCCATTTAAATTCGGGACACCCTGTATAAGTAATTTTAAAAACATGTTGATTTAATTATCGAAGCTAACTATGACGTTGAAGTAGAACTGGTTGAAGAAAATATAATTTTGTTCACAGAACGCTGGTGAAAATTAAGAGCTACATACCCACTCGAATCCACTAGTATCCAACATGCATCTCACCCGATTTCCGATATTACTGAGTAGTGCTTCACAAGTTATTGACATGTCATTGTAATAATTTCACCACACATTTACTTATTATATATAGTATATACAGTTGTAAATATCAATAAAGGATAAAAATAAAAAATAAAATAAATATAGATGACGAATAAGATTTTAAAACACCTTTCGTCAGCTACAAACCAGCAATCAGCGATTTCATCCGCCCTTTCCGCTGTAATATGTGATTGAGAAATTGACGAGCTTATTGTCAGACACGGAACCAATACAGAAGGCGCATCTAACCGCCGAGTTAATTTCAATCATCCGGTATTCATTCGAACCCGGGTCTCTGAGGGCCCAAATAGGTTTCGAAAACGGTTTCCTAATCAAAGGTTGGATACCTGATCCTATTCATAGAAGTAGATTAAGAATGATTAATTTCGTCCCCTAGAAAGCGAGTTTTGTCTGGACGGGAGACATCTGAGGTGAAAGAAATGGGGCAATCCTATGAGCTGGCTTGTGTCGATAGCCTTTCGGAAATTAGTTCGTTTGTAAATTGAAACGATTATAACTGGGCCGTATAATTTTGCCGAGGGCCTAAATGTGTCTAATGTGACAGCCGGAATTTTAAAAATAACAGCCGACATAATTAATTATATACTAGTTTTTATTTCATTCTAATTTAATAATAATCTAAAAGATGGATCAAATGTAATAAAATTAGGATTGATGAATTAATTGCCACTTCTATTGGAATTATTTTATTTGAAAATCAGTTTCGAAAGTTGAAAATTCATAATTAGTTCTAAAACATATAAAATTTTCAAAACATCAGCACTTTGATACATCAATGATATATACTTCAAGTTTCAAAAAAATGTAAGACAAGAAATAAAATATATTGGTACTCATCTGAAGAGGTCAAACGGACTGCTGAAATATTGGAGAAGGAAGTGCCAGGTAATTTAAATTTTTGTTTTGTTTTTTCCCGAGTTTTCCCTATGAATAATTGGATTTTTCCGTTCCTATTGGAAGCAAATTTAAAATTGGACAATTGGGAATGTTTATCCGGTCACTTAAACAAAAATCTGGATTGGTTTTGAACGATTTTATTATTTCTAATGATTAATAAATATTAACATACAAAACATATAAAATTTAATATTTATGAATCATTAGAAATAATAAAATCTTTCATAACCTCAGTTATTATTCGCATTTCATAGAATTGCAGAAACCCTCTCCCTGAGACAATTCAAGAATTTCTCAATAAACTGTTTAATTCTATGAGTGACAAAAATTAAATAAATAAAAAAAAAAAAACAGAAAAAAAAACCTACTTATGGATTTTTTATTTTTATTTTCAGTAATTAAATTTTGATTGGGATGCCACTTTTGGTTCTAAAATTTTCAGATTATAAGAAATAGTATATTTAAAATAACGAAAGTGCATGGTATAGTGAAGATCTCAATAAATGTTGAGATTAAATATTTTAAATGTTTATTATAATATTGCGATAGTTTTGTTATTTTGAATAAATCATAACATGAGAGGATTTCTTAACTAGTAAACTTCTAATAATTACAAATATGTAATACTAACACCTCCTTCAAATCATAGGAACCGAAGCCGTCAATTACTTGAAAAACAATCGACAACCGGTCATAGTACATACATCAAAATTGGTAAAAGAGTTTTTAAACAAGAAACATACAGGTCGTGGATTGGCCTGGAAGATCTACTACAGTCTTTAATAATATTGAAAACATATGTGGACACCTTGTCAGAAATGTATACAGTGGTAGCCGATAGTTTTTAGGCGTTAAGAAATTAAAATAAACAATTGTTTAAAAACAATCGTTTAAAAACAGGTTGTGTCTTGTTTTATAAGTAAATAGTTATATAAATATATATAAAAATAGTTTAAAAAAACATTGACTTCCGCATGCAATTGATACTATATTCTATTATCAAAATTTATGAGATAATTAACAATTAAAATAAAACGATGAATATGCAATAATTAAAATATGCTGCCTAGGACGATTTCTGATCTTGCAAGGAACCCCACTTTTCGTCATAAGTGACTTCAATGCCCCAAAACGGTTCATTCCTTTTACGGGCTTAAGAGAAGGGCAGATTTCAGACCACATTAACGTTTCGCCTCCCCCCCCCCCCCCCACCTCAATACACGTTTGACCTATTTCTCTTTGTTTTATTTTTCCAATGTTATGTGTCTTTGCCGTACAAACACAATCCTATCTGTAAATCCTATCTGTAAAAGGTTCGCTCTGTGTAGTTGGGGATCGGACAACAGTTCGAAATTTATTAGTAGCTAGTTGTTAATTATCCCCAAGATTGAAATATACAAGAGATTGTCTTAGTTTTTGGTTTTTAAATAAAAACTCTAAAAACTAACATATGTTATTTTAAAACTATTATAAAAATTAAAACAATATATAATAATATATATACATATATACTTTTCATATACATTCTTGATATTTGCATCTGTATACAACAAGTAAATGAGCAGTGAAATCATTATAATGATAAGTCAAAAACATGTGAAGAACTAGTCATTAGTAGCACTTCAATAAATGTTCTACATTAGGAAGTCCTTAGGCCATCTTCTTTTCAGAAGCCTTGGAGGATTATCGGGAATAAAGTGAGAAGCAAGTAAGGAGATGTGTGGGTATGTAGCTAATCATGGAAGGTTATCTCGTATGGGACATCTTGGATGAGTTTATTTTTGACATAACAAGGCGAATTGAGGATTTTACCAAGGATTTTGGATTTTAAGGATTGGATACGAGAAGAATCGGAAGGTTAAGAAGGAGCCCCAAAGCTCAACACTGTAGATCCAAATGGGTCTAATTACTGACATGTAAATAAGCCTTTGTAATTAATTTGCAGCTTTGAACGTTTGTCTAGTAAATCTTATTGTCTTACTCGGAATCAACATACAAGATATGTGGATTCCAGGTAAGATGTTTCCCAAATGGTGTCCTAATTAAAGCTGTTCTACACGGATTAATGGAACATTATTAAACGAAACTGTAGGACAGGATGTAGAAGGTTTACGAAAAATTTCTGTTTTTATGAAAAAAAAATAAAAGGGTCCCAAATTCAAAAAAAGGATCAGGAAAAAAAATATAATGTAAGATACTATAATAAATGCACCTCATAATTTTTAAGAGCGGATCTTGAGAATATGAGGTGAGATTCAACTGTAATGACATTTTTTAAATTGTTTATTTTTAATAGGTATCGACTTCCTGTCCTACAGTATCCTTTAATGATATTCCACTAATCCCTGTTGAACAGATCCGCTACCTAGGGCTCAACTTGGACAAACGTCTTATTTGGAATCCACATACAAAATTAAAACAAGAAACTCGTCGTTACAGACTACTTCAACATTTACTAGACAAACGTTCAAAGCTCCCAATTAATTACAAAGAATTATTTATATGACCTATTTGGACGTACAGAGTTGAGATTTGGGGCTCCAATAAACCATCCAATTCATCTCGTACTCGATCCTTACAATCCAAAATCCTTCGAAAAATTCTAAATACTCCTTACTTTGTCACCAATAAACTTATCCATAAAGACCTTAATGTTCCATAATGTTGCTGAGTTAGCCCAAACCAGATATCTATGCTTTCATAGTAAGCTTCATGACCACTCAAATCCACAATTTTCTCAACTTGCTTCCCACTCCATTCCCTATAATTCACTGAGGCGTCTGAAAAGAAGATGGCCTAGAGATTTTCTAGTGTAGAATTTTTATTGAAGTTCTACTAATGAATAGTTTTTTTCAAGTTTTGACATGTTATTGTAGTCGTAATCAACACATTTACTTAATGTATAAATTTGTACAATTGTAAATTTCAATAAATTGATATAAAATAAAAAAAATTATAAATCTCAATATAAATTTATAATATGTGAAATATCAGTGAAAAATTAAAGTAATTATTTTTATTATTAATATTCACAACTGAATAAAATAAATATAATAAATAAATGTGTGGAAACAGAGTTACAATAACTTGTAAAGCAGCTTCCTACCTGATAACGTTTTAATGAAAGTTTTATACTAGAAGATCCCTATGCCATCTTCTTTTCAGACTCCTCATGGGTTATCGGAAAGGTCAGAAAACTTGTAGATTCTAGTGGGTCTGGAGCTTATTATGGTGGATAGGAATCTGGTATGGGTCAATTCATCAACATATATGATATTTATGTCATCATGGTTAAGTATATATATATGATACTAGGTCTTAAGGAAATGGAGATAAACTTCAGGATGAACAATACCAGACTCTTTTACAAAAGCAGCAAACAGGAAATCAAAGGATTCACACCCTCTGCTCTAGTACTGAAACGAAAAGAAAAACCCATGGCACAAACCGAAGAAGAAATCTGTGACGAGTTCGCGAAGTATTTTGAAGAACTGCTGAACTGTGAAGAACCGATGGGGTTCTTGCGGAAATGTGGAAACTAACTGGGAAAGATTTGAGGAAAATAGTCATGGAAATGTTGATAGACGTCTGGAGTGAAGAGAGAATCCCAAAGGAATGGAAAACCACCCTGATACACCCACTACACAAGAAAGGAAAAAAATCCGATGTAAACAACTACAGAGGGATATCTCTATTACCGGTAACATATAAAATTCTCTCCAAAGCACTTTTGAACAGGTTGTATCCACAAGTGGACCCAAAGATCGGTGAATATCAAGGAGGATTCAGAAAAAATAGATCATGTCCAGAACAGATCCTGAGCCTTAAGCTCCTGATCGGATACTACAGAAACAATAGCAGGAAAAACCTGTTCATCTCATTTGTCGCCTTCAAGAAGGCGTACGACTCAGTGGACAGGGAGACTCTGTTCGAAGTACTCAAGGAATACGGGGTCGACCAGAAAACCAGGACGCTGAAAGGACTGACCCTGTCGGAGGTTAAATACCAAGGGCACATCAGCAAACCGTTCCGGATAAAAACAGGACTCAGACAGGGAGATGGATTATCCCCGGTACTGTTCAATGTAGTACTAGATAAGATCATGAGAGAACTGTGGAAGGAAAACAACTCTGGAGCGGTCTTAGGAACGAAAAATAATCATGAAAAAGTAAAATGTCTCGCCTATGCAGACGATCTCGCCCTCTTTGCGGAAACGGAGGAAGAGGCGGTTGCTCAGATAAATGCCCTCTCAAGGATAGCCAAGAAAACGGGCCTACAAATCACCTCTGAAAAGACAGAATTAATGACCACGGATGCAAAATACAAGAAAAAAGCAGTCGACACCATATGCGGAAGGATCAGGGTAACACAAAAATTCAGATACCTAGGCGAAGTCATATGCAACAACGGTTCGGACCGAGAAAGCTTCAAGGGAAAAGTTGCCAAACTGGAAAAATTGTGTTTCGATCTCAGGAACTTCTACAACAAAAAGAACCTATCCATCAAAGCCAAAGTCCGTCACTATAACACCGTGATTAAACCTGTGATTCTCTATGGAACGGAGACCTGTCTCCCTAGCATGGAAAAGCTTCTGAAAGTGGAAAGAAAAATCCTGAGGAAAATCTATGGGCCTAAAAAGACACCCGAAGGATATAGGCTAAAGTCCAACAAGGAAATATACGATAACATCAAAAGCCTAGAGACCGACATCAGAGTAAGAATACTTAAATTCTATGGTCATATGATGAGAATGAGCCCTGAAAGGTTAAACCGGGAAATCTTCCGGCGATTCTACCAGCGCAAGAACAAGACAGGTTTTTTTAAGCAAATCAGGATCGACATGGATTTGGCCGGACTGAGGGATTCAGACTGTCAGGATAGAGAAACCTATAGGAAAACACTTAACGATATAAAGGTCTTCGTGGACAAAGAACGCCCAAAAAAAGGTTGTGCGTGGTCGGAGGAAAGGAAGCGCAGACACGCGGAGCTCATGAGGGAAGTATGGAGAAAGAGGAAGTTCATAAAGAAAACCTGACCATGATATTTGCGTGGTCTTTAAGGTCTTTTCGCATTTAAAAAAAATACTAGGTCTTATTGCAACCTCAAATAAAATTGTGTTGTCATTATTCAAAGAAACTTTTGTTTCTGATTCAATTGCAAGAAACAATTATGGGGAGATACAATACACCCTGCTCTTAACCAAATTATCTATAAAGTTGCTTTGATAGCATAAAATGTGAAAACATAATATTAAAAAAAAAAAAAAAAATAGAATATTATAATTGAAAGATTAGCGTCAGCCTTAAATATCACAAAAACAGTTGATAAACATGCGATCAATGTATTCCTAATTAATGCATATCAGGGAAGCATACGACAAAATGGCATTAATGCAACTAAAGATAGGGCATTTAACGTCATCAGGAGTGGTTAGTGGTTTGCGCTGTTGACGTGAGGTTCTCAATTAGGCAATTACGAAAATACAATCCAGGTATAATTTTACGTCCTCAGATAATTGGTGCTGGGAGTTATTCAAAATAGGGTATCGATTGCTCGGCTTATCTTCATTATAGAACAAAAATAAATAAATAAATGAATACAGTCAATGTATAAGAAAAAAAATAAAAATAAAATTCCCTGAATGAGAAAAACAATAAATCAAAGATATTCGTATAATCTAATGCTTTTCCTAATTTACATAGAATTAAAAGGATCAAATCATTTAAATTAATAATTAAATTAACAGTTAATGATTATTCGAAATAAAAATGAGAAAATATAGGGGTTTCCATTAAATTTCAAATCCAGAAATTTTCAACTATTTTCGATCCGAGCAACACAGAGCTTGTCAAATATTGAGACCAAAAGACATAAATCAAAATAAATTTAAAATGTATACATATTGATATTATGAAATTTTCTCCACCATCTTTACAGTTGTAATAAAATAGTAATGTAGGTAAATGTTTATAGTAGGACAATTGTTCAGAAACTTGGTAATGTTACGTTGAAAAAATACAGATTTTTCTTTGATTGTTTTTTTTTTATTTTTATCTTGTTAACATTTTACATCGTCACGTATGATAGTAAAGAAATATATATGAATGAATATGCATGATAGCATGAAAAAATATTCTCTATATGTGTTTCTAAAATTATGAAAATATATTATTTTATTTTCTGTGTAAACCAGTTATAATGTTTCTTTCATCCCAGACTGTTTTTTTGCGGTAGAAATGCCGGCTCATGGGCCCTTTGTAAAAAAAGATAAGGAAATTTCTCTCTCCCCCTTCTCTCTTTCTCTCTCTCTCTCACACACATATACTCTCGCTGTTCTCTCTTTCAAAAAGTTTTAACTTCCAATTACACTGTCATGTCTTTGAAAAAGTATTGTTTATTCTTAAACTCTTAGTTTCAATCTATAAATTTAATAATTCTTCTTTTTTTTATAATTATTATTTTAAATATTATCATTTTTAAGGCCTAGTAGTCGTTACAGATACACATTTTCAATAAAATTTCGATCAGGGGACTAACCATATTTAATATTTAAAATTTTAAAAATATTCCTATACCGAATATTCCGAGAAGATATTATTTTTGTATTAATTATTACCAGCAAACGATGAAATAATAAAAATGCAAAATGCTAAAACCAAAACAGACTATATGGGATCCAATCCCGTCTAGAAAATCACAGAATTTTGAAATGAAATAGAATTGATTGTAAAATGCAAGATATTTTAGCCGAAAAAAAATCAGGAAAAACCTTGTAAGAATTTCAATATAGTTCATTTTTTTTTTTAACATTTTTTAAAATGAAATAATTAGAATTATTTTGAGGTATTTGGATTTCTTTTTTGAATGCATCCTTTTTGTAGGTGACCAATAATTATCCTAATATTAATTAACACGACATCTCAATGACTTAAAGCAAAATATCTCTTCATTGTAAACAGAAAGGAAAACGCCATTTAAAAAAGATATTATGAAAAAAAAAATGAATAAAATTATCCAACTAAAAATATAATGTATTTTTATTTCTTTTTACAAAAGAATCACTCACAAACGAAGATGACAAATTTATACATATAAAATTTATAAAATTACTAAACCTAAATGATAAATTAATTAAAAAAGGCTCTCATAGATAAAAATTTTTACCTGCAATAACACTAAATAATTAGTGAGTCAAACCGCGAAGATTTTAGTTATTTTATTAAATTTTTAGCTAGTAAAATTGACATATTTCTCATTATAAAACCGTGATCTTAAACAATTGAAAATATAATGTATTTGGTTTATCTTTATTATTCCCTCAGTTAAATAAAAAATCTACAAAAAAAAAAAAAAAAAAAAAAAAATTCGATCTGGTGGCTTTTAGAGTTAAAGTTACTTTTTAAGAGCCAAAACTTGGCAACCTTGACACCACTTTCAAGGCTCCTGTTCTCCAGTTCTGGACCTAAAAAGAAAAGTAGTTCTTATCACAAGATTCTTCTACTTTGGGAATAAATAAATCCGCTACTCAGCAAACATATGAAAGAGAGAACTCTCACTCTTCTATATACGTGTAGGTTTCATCATTTAGAAAAAAAAATAATTTAACTTATACATAAATAATAACTCAATTTTAAGTAAACAATTAATGAATTAAAAAAGGGAAGCAATAGGAAGAAGGCTATTAAAAAATAAAAGAGACGAGGCGAATATTAAAAGAGAAAACAGGTATGGAAGGGTATGCCAGATGGCCAAAAATCAGTATCAAAAACAGAATTTTCCGATCCACTGGCAGTGTGTGTAACAAAAGATTTAAAAAATTTTGATACCTTTGTTTTATTTGTACTAAGATGTTTTTATTTAATGCGCTTCTAAAAAACTGTACAGTAGTTGCTAAAACTTTATCAAACGAACACACACACACAAATATATATATATATATATATATATATATATATATATATATATATATATATATATATATATATATATATATATATATATATATATATCCACCACACTTGAAAATCACAATTGAGAACTCAGGTATATTCTTTCCAACAAGAAATTGTCGTTGCAAGAGTGATTTTAAACTTTTTAGGAGTACACAAATAAACGAATGATGTGTCTTGTGTACAATGCGTGAGAGACTGGAGAATTGAGGGATAGTAGAAAGGAGGGAAAAAAAAGAAAAGTGAAGTAATAATCCAATTATATGAGTTGAGCGAGAACGGGAAATTAATCCGATTAATGAATTCCAAAAGAAGCAAATGCGATCGGAAGTTGGAGCAAAGAGAAAAATCATCGCTTGGACAAACACGAATTCAATTATTCGGCGGGAAAAAAAATTCCTGTAGCTATTTTTCGGTTTTTATTTATATTTTATTTTTTTTCGGCACAGAAAAAAAAGTCAAAAGTCAAATGCTGACACGTATTCGTAGGCTTTAAAATTAGAAAAACAATCCTATTCTAGTAATTTGTAATATTATATGTTATAGCAATACCTCATCATATGCAATGTGTGACTGGAACTAAATAGAACGAGCAGGAGAGGGGGATGCCTATGACAAGATGGGGACCGTAGATATGATCAGAAGTGGGTTGCAACTGACTGCTTGTATTATTGAATTAAAAAGAAATTATAAAATAAACTTTGGATTCAACTAACCGACGTGTTTGGGACCAAGATAGGCACGTCAAATCCTCCGGTAATTGAGACACCAAAAAAGTAAGGAAAATACATAAGAAAATATAACTCGGAGAATTTACCTAATACATATAGGAAATGTTTTCAGTAATAATATATATAAGTAACATTATTACATGTGTAAATCAAAACGTTGATGGCTTGAAAAGTCACTAATTTTCTTTTGTTCAAGCACTAACATTCTACCTGCCGTTTCATCAGTTCTGCCTTCGAGTGTCTTTTCCAACCCAGCAAATCCTTCTTGAGAAATTGTTAATGACGGTTTCCCAGTATACTGTTCTTTTCACCTTCCAGCCTTCCCGTAGTAATGCTCGTACTTAAATTGCCTAATGTCTTGTGCCAATCGAATGTTTTTCGATAGTAATATCAAATAATAAAATGAAATAAAAATGAAAAGGCGCGGTTGATCGAGACCTCGGTTAATCGAGTCCTGAGTGTACTAAAAATGTAGATAATTATTTTTTTTGAGTCAGTGGCAATGTTGCTTCCTATAAATTGCAACTTTTTGGTGATTCTCAATTTTCAATACACAATCCAAAAATAAAAGTCTAGTTAAGAAAATCAAATAAGAAAAAAATCAAATCAGTAATTTTTAAATTTATTTCAATACATGATTTCCACTAATTACTAATTCCACAACTATTACAAGAAAACTGTGACTCAACTTTTTAAAAATTAAATTAAATTAAAGAAATATTACAACTATTACAAAATAAAAATATTATAATATATATTTAATTTTTACTTAAAATTCATTAAACATTTCAGACTGATCAAGCTTTTTTTCAATTGTCGCGCTTATCGTATGACCAGAATTTGATCATTGAGCACACAATTTGTATTTTATTTAATCAGTCTGATGAGCAAAGGAACATACTCTGATATTTTTATGTTTCTTTAGCTCTGATTCAAATTTTATATTTTTTTAATTGTCTTGCAATTGTCCAAAAATAAATGATTTTTTAAATATTAACAAATAAGAAATTTAAATTATTTAACTGAAAGTTTGACATCAAAAGATAGTTTTTTGGGGATTTCTTCAGTGTTGGCCTTGGTCTTATGAAACTGTAACCTATTGTTTGGTTCGACTTATCTGCAACTAATATTATTTTGTCGGGAATAAAAAGTAAAAATAAAAATAATAAACAATGAAAAATATCGAACTTATTTATATCATAAACTTATATTACATATCACATTAAACCTACCCTCAGAGACCAAGGGTTTGGGTGGAAAAGCCAAAAGGTCGGATTAACCGGCAATTTAAATGAAGCACGTGTTTATCATAGTTAATAGTGTATTCTAATTATACTAAAAGTAATATATTACTTTTTTTTTAAAATAAAGGAAATAGAAAAGAATATTAAATACACCAATAGACTACGATGTTTGCATAGAAATATTTTACCCAGCTATTTATATATAGAAGCATTGGTTATAATAACGCTGTATTGTATTTGATTTATAGAAAACTAACTCTTTTTTTAAAATAATTAATAAAGAAGTATGCTCTAAATGTCGTTGTTAAGGACGTACAGAGCAAAAACGTTTTAACAAAACAAAACAGAATATCTCCCACGTTTTTAGAGAATTTCAAGCTTTGAAAGCCTGTATCGGGGACTTGCGTTTAAACTACAGAGCTTATTTTTTGCTTGGATTGTATTAAATTAAATCTTGCCTAATTTTGAATATAACAAGCTGCCCTTTAGAACTGATAATTTTGGAAAATGTAGACAAGTTTGTAATATTTTAACGCTACCAATCAGCGAGTGGTGTTTCAAAATCCAAAACTTGAATTTTTCAATACACAATACACTAGTACAACACTATGAACATATCAAAAAATCAAAACTACCCAACCTTTTGCATACAAAAATTTTGTATATACAAAAAAACCCCCAGGACTCCATGGGTGGGTGGATTATTCGGAGAATCGGGCAAGCGGAAACCGGATTAGTGAGGTTCTGCTGCATAGCTATTCAATTACACATACATTCATGCACAAATAATTCAAGTTCATTTGATGTACACATGTATAGGTACAAACATCAATATAGATTTGGTTATATACGAAGGTATAAAGCTTAAAAAAAACAAATATTAATTGAAAAACAAATATTTAAACAAATTATTATTTCACCTTTAAGTATGAATTGTAAAAAGGTTGTATCAGGAACATATAAATCCATTTACCTGTTCACATATTTATGTATGTACTTAGACATACTTAGACATGTACATGCGTCAATATAATTATGGTTATATTTCAGATAAAAAAACATTAAAATAAAGATTTATTTAAAAATAAGTTAATTCCAATAAGTTCATAACTTCACCTTCAAGGATGAACTGTGAAAGGGTTGTAATAAAGTCTAGATTTTCATTAGATCGATCCTTAGAAAAGACTTATTTCTCTTTGACTTACAGCTGCAATCTATTTCAAATTATCTTCGGACCCACGTCGTCATATTTAATAATAATTATTATAAAAAAATATACAAACAAATATTTAATTGTAATAACAGTATTTTCAAATAAATTTATAGATTATAAATAATAGATTTATAAATTTAATTATAATAAAAAATGTGTTGTTAAAACACAAGATAATAATAAGTTAAGTCCTGTAAAATTGTAAACATTCTCTGATTTTCTGATATAAATTATATATTATGTGTTTGTAAATAAAATAAAATATATTGAGTTATATTACAACTGTACACTATTTTAGTATATCCTATATACCTATATGTTTAATAAGATTCTCGAGGTTCAGCCAATAAAATAAAAACTTATTTTGGCTACTTTTGAGACTATATTGTTCTCATAATCATGTCCTGCACGCTAGTAGGGTTTTTATGCATTATATATTAATGCATATATATATAAATATATATATATATATATACACGATTCTAACTATTTTTTTTTAATTGTTTTTTTCATTCTCAGCCAAAATTTTCATTTTTCTTTCGGTGCCCCCATATTATTTAAACAGGACAAATGAAACCTACTAGAAATATTGAAGAGATTATTTAAATAAAAGGAAGAAGTATTTAAAAAATTTATAATTACGAAATTTAAAATTAATATTTTTTATTACAGTTTTCTATTTTATGGGCCCTCAAGTATTTATTCAAAATCTAGTTAGAACTATACCCACCCCATCGAATGCAAGACGTTACGAACACAAAAAAGATATATATAATCTGAAATTCCATCGTTTGTTATTAACAGGGAAAAACATTAATGTTTCTAATCCTTAATGTCTCATATTTAATTAATAATATTAATATGAATATAAAAAAAAGTATGGATCAAGGAAAAATCAGAAAAATCTCGAGAATTACGGTTGTTGCAATTCTTTTGACGGAGAGTTTGTATTACTATAGATTATTTTGAAAGTTCACGCACGATAATCTTGGCATCGGACCTGATTTGAGATGAGAGCTCTGGGGAAAAAGTTTTGACAGAGAACTCGCGCACAAACTTGGTGGTCAGTTTCATTGTGACAGTTCTGATTCTGAGCTCTAGGTTGTTGACCGTTGATATTTTTGTTAATTTTTAGTTGCATGGTATCTAAACCAGAGTTTTCGAACCGTACAGACTATACAGACTTCTGAAACGAAGATTAGCTATTTTCTATGTGAATTACACGAGATGCGTGTTAATAATTATTTAAATCTTCAAAGGGATTTCTGTATGATGTTGAAAATTTATAACGGTTTTAGTTAAAAGCCACAACAGAACGCACTGAGAGCACTAAAACGAAAATATAGCGACTCTGAACGGAATGCATCAAAGTTTCAACTCTAATTTATTTATCAGAATTATTTTGGAATTATTACCTCTTACTGAAACGTACCATTGTAATTTATTTTTGTTTTTTTAATTATAATTTATAAATAGCTACGTGCGATTTGATTGTTATTTTTAATGATTGGATATAGGATATTTTTGTATTTAAATATGTTATACCGAGATGAAATTTGGTACCACAGAACCACATAGGTATCGACACGTTCCATGGAATCGATTTTGGATCATCGAATATTTTATCAAGTATCTGGGGAATCTAGAATCAATATTTCTATTACATTGGAATACAACGGAGTGGATCTACCTACTCATTTTTTTCTGAAATTCTCTTCTCAGATACTCTTCTAAACTTATCTAGGTATGATAGTTACATTAATATCACGGGTTCTGTTTATTCACATTTTTAAAAATATAGACTTAATGTTATAATATTATAATTAATTATATTTATGCGCTAGGAGATTATACGTAATTTAAAATAAAAACTCGAGCAACTATATCTCAATCATCAATCATCATTATTTTAGAGAATATTCGTGCTATAGTAATTACAGCATTAGGTATCAAAACTGATGTCAACGACAGGTTTATCGATCGATAACAAGGAATCGACTTTGGATTCTCGATTTTCAATAACAATTCTTTTCTCCAGAATCGTTTTAATTAAGAATTGATATTTAGAATCTGCTACCTAGGACTTCATTTGGACCAACGTCTTACTTGGAATCTACAAGACAAAAACGACTAGAAACTGCCTGTCGTTACAGCCTACTTCAACATTTACTAGACAAACGTTCAAAGCTTCCAATTATTTACAAAAGATTCATTTAATTGACTATGATTATACCTATTTGGATGCACTGAGTTGAGCTTGTGGGCTTTACTAAACTATCCAATTCATGTTGTATCCAATCCTTGCGATTCAAAATCCTTCGAAACATCCTCATTGCTCCTTACTTTGACACCAATAAGCTTATCCAATAAGACCTGTTCCATTTCTTGCTGATTTAGTCCAAACCAGATACTAATCCTTTCATAGTAAGCTTCAAATCCACTAGTTTCTTAACTTGCTTCCCACTCAATTCCTAAAGAGATCTTCTTGTTTAGAATTTTTATTGAAGTGCTACTGATGAGTAGTTCTTTTCAAGTTTTCGCATGTCATTGCAAACGTTTTTTACACATTTACTTGATGTATATTTGTACAGTTGTAAATTACAATAAGTTGATTAAAACAAAAAAAAAATTGCCTATGGAAATTCAGAGCAAACCTTTTAAATCCATAAAAAGACTAAAACGACAAGAAACTGCCCGTCGTTACAGACATTTATTAAAAGATCCATAAAGATCTATTATTCTTTTAGAATTATTATAAAGATCTATTAGAATTATTCTTTACATGTTATATGTTCCATATGTTGCTGATTTAGCCCAAACCAGATACCTATCCTTTCATAGTAAGCTCCACAACCACTCAAATTTACTAGTTTCTCATATTGCTTCTCACTCCATTCCCGATAATCCTCCGAGGCATATGAAAAGAAGATGGCCTAAAGATCTTTCAATGTAGACAATTGACACATTGGGTATTATTTTCACATATGTTTATGTGTTTTATTTTTAATTTTTATTATAAAGTTGTAAATTTAAATAAATAGCTAAAAAAAATAAATTGAAAAAAATGTTTAAAAATATTAAGTGCTTTATTGAAGTGCTACTAGTGAATTATTCTTTACATGTTATAGAAATTAATATAATGTATAGTTTTTTGTATTTTTTTGAGGATTTTGTTTCTCTTTTATTTAATTTAATTGTATATATTGTATGAATGGATTCTCTGTCATCCATATTACTCATTGCCCTTTAAGAGGCAGCTTGTAATATTTATTGAATAAAACAATTTTAGTTAGTGATAAAAACATGCTATTGAGGTGTCATTGCAATCATTTTCCAAAAATTTACTTGTGAATAATGTCAATATCAGTAAACAGTTAATATATATATGTATTTTAATGCTCCTAATATGTTTCATATGCCTTGGCTAAAGTAGGTGAGGACGTAAACACCTAAAAAATAATGCATTCTTTTGACCGGGAAAAGAATAATTTTTACTGAAGTGCTACTGATAAGTAGTTATTTTCAAGTTTTGACATGTGATTGTAATCGTCATTAATACACTTTCTTGATGTGTATATTCTGTACAGTTGTAAATGTCAATAAATGAGTTTTAAAATAAAAAATAATAACATTGTTTTGAAGAATTAGAATCTGTAAAAGGCTAAATCAGTTATTGTAGTTATGAAATAATCAGAATAGTATTGCATGAGATTATATTAATAAACCGTCTTTCGTGTTCTCCAGGTACATTAATTCGATTTGAATATAGCAGGCGTCCTACAGGGCTCAAGATTAAGTTTGCGGTTTGTTCCTGCTTCTAATACACAGCTCTCTGGAGGGAACCTTTGGGATCAATTGTGGGCCAAGGTGGTTCATTAGCACAAGAACACGGAGAGCGGGAAGCGATGTTTTGGTAATTTAACACCTCAGTGTAAAAGAACACCTTGATATAGAGGCACAGATATACATTGCAGTTCTCCCTGTAGCCACTGCCTCTTTGCAGACTACATCGACCAAACGCTTTGTTGCGTACGTGTTAAGGAACTATGAAAAAAAAAAAAAGATATGAACAATCTCAACATACCGAGAAATTGATATATAAAATGTAGCCCTATAAGTTTAGGGAAAAAACAGGGCTGATATGAAAATATATAGCAAGCTGATATTTTAAGGATTTAGTTCCTCATTATATACAAAACAGATCTTTAACTTACACAGACCACATAAACGATAAAACAAAGTAAAAAAAAAAATCATATACAAGGCAATCCCTCACTTCCACAAAAAATATAATCTAAATTACAAAAACAAACTTATATTGTATGAAACAGTTATTCGAGCCCAGAATACATATGGCTCACCTGTGTGCATCAACTTTTGCATCCAACTACCGTAAACTCGAAAGGACCCGAAACTTGTTTATGGGGATCATCAATGATTATCGGTATGCAAAAATATCTACAATGCTGAACGATCTCAATGTTATCCCTATTTGTTTATAAAGATAGATATCTTCATGTCTATCATCAAACCAAATCATAATTTGGAACAATTTCAGAAAATTCGCTTATCCGAGAAATCGGTAATTTCAATAAAACATCACTTTAAATATATAAGCACAAAGGAATTCATTAATACTAATGATAAAACAGTTTTATTAAGATTTCCTGGCTTCTATTTTACCAATACAAAGTTTTGGTTATGGAGACTATTGTATTTTGATTAATTTATATTAAAGAGTGGTTCGGAAATATCCATTTATTTTTTAACTTTTCTAAACAATGTAATTCATCTCGTATCCAATCCTTTCAGTTCAAAATCCTTCGTAAAATCTGCAATTCCCCTATAGTAGACCAGATAAAAAACTCCCAATGATCTTAATATCCCACATGCTGCAGATTTCGGACGGATAAATCACATTCATTCTAACCCACTAGCTTTTAAACTTGACTCCTACTCGATTTCCGATAATCTTGTGATGCGTCTAATAATAATATGGCTTCGAAACCTTCTTATATAAAATTTAATTGACGTGATACCAAAGGATAGTCGCCATACAAGTTATTGTAATCACTATTCCTTACATTTAATGTATTTATTTTGTACTGATATAAATATAAAAGAAAAAAAATACATCGTTTGCAAGCATTTTATTGCTTTATTGTACCATCATTCTCTCATTTAATTTTTAATTACAAAATTCGACCTGGTTTTCGAACACTTCTCATTTACTATTTTCTTAATAATAAAACTACCGACGTTCTATGTAAACGTTTTTCTACCACAATTTCTCGGTAAATAATAACAATAAGAGAGGAGTGAATATTAAAAAACACTTTAGAAATATTTTAAATAAAATTAGTAAAGTTAAAAAGCAAAATAATCAATGTTGTTACCAAGAACTTCTGCCTAAAATCCCGAAAAGGGTCATTTGATCCGTCATCATTTGATCGTAGTTTGTTGTGTTAATATAAATAACATGCAATAAAATTGTCAATAGGTTTTATTACGCTTAGCGTAAATGATACAGGTTTAAATTTTAAGGGATGACAACATAACTGGTCCCAATACTGACCAAAAAGAACCCGTTTCCATGACAGCAGATAAACTCTATGAAGGGTTACAACTGTGTAGTAACTTCAAAAGCTATTTTCACGTGATTAATGGAAATTATAAGAGAGCTTTGAAATCAGAATGAGTTAGGGTCCGACATGGGTGACATATAAGAGTACAAGCGCCTTGTCAAAAAATGGTACAAAAAAGAGAAAACAAGTCAACTCTAAACGAGTCCAAGGTAGTTTCTTAAAGTGACGAAAGAGAATTTTAACCACTTAATTATAGGGTTATTTTTTTTTTTTAAATTGGAAGAAATAACATCACGTAGTGTTAAAAATACATAAAAATACATAAAATAATCTGTAGAGTAATTGATATAATAAATCATTTAAATGTATTTCTGTTTTCTATTGGTTTATAAATATTTAACTTTTTTTTTTCACGAAACGACCTTTTAAGACAACGCAAAAATCAATACTTTTCCTTTCTCATTTTCGTCTTTCTTTCCTCCCTCTATTTTCTCATCATTTCTACTTGCTTTCGCTTCCTTTCTTTCGAACACGCAGTACCCTTCCGTCTTTCTTTATTTTTTAAAAGAACACTGATTTCTTTTAATTTATTTCCATATATATTTCTTTCCATAGTTCTCTATCAAGGCAGTTTTCTTCTGTTATTTTTAATTCCTGTTTTACATATCTTTCTATGCTCGTGTATTCACGCATTTTGTCAAAACCTTTTTTGGTTAGTCTTCCTTGGTCTATTGTTACCATGTGCCTATAAAGTATTAGTCTTATGATTCTTATTTCGGTTTCTAAGTCTTTGATTTATTTATCTATTTTATTATTATTATTTTTTAAATTTTAGCTATTTTAAATAGCACTGCCCTAACCTTAGCCGTAAACCTAACTTCTTGCCCTATAGTATCCTTTAATGACATTCTATCAATCCCAATTGAGCAGATCCTGGATTTCTCACTTGGAGTCCATATTGGTACAAGACAAAGACGAAAAGAAACTGTTATCGTTTTCACATTTTTAACATTTACTGGGCAAAAGTTCAAAGCTTTCGATTAATTACAAATGACTAATTTACATGACAGTAATTAGACCTATTTGAACGGAGTTGAGCTTTGGGGCTCCATTGAACCATTTAATTCATCTTTATCCAATTTTTACAATTCCAAAATCCTTCAAAAAATCCTTAATTCTACTTACTTTGTAGCACATACAATTATTCAGAAAGATCATTAGTGTTCCATATGTTGCTGATTTAGCTCAAACCAGATACCTATCCTTTCATAGTTTGGGTTCATAGTGCTAGTTTGGGAATCAGCTTAAGCGGGAATAACTAAAAGTTTTCTACAATTAGGTCACGAAATTTGGCCTCGGCTCTTGGACTATTATGTGTGTTAACGGAATTGATACTCGTCCCCCGAACACTATTCCAGCTTTGGCTGGAAGGACGTTCGCTGGACTGGAGAAGGTTGGTGCATGTGACAACAAGTATCAGTCGATTGATGTCACAACCAATCTCTAATCAGTATGGGCAGGAGTAAACAACTAACCCCCATCACCGATAGTGTATCAGTGATCGCTTTCAGGAGGACCGTCTGCTACTGTTACGTGTCCGTAATAATGCAATGGTCATTTCCTGGTCTAGCTTCCTATGAACCCTTGGAGATGATTGCAATACCATAGTTCGCTGAGGACAAAGCATATATATGTATAGGTCACCATATCAAACAACCCAACAAATAGCAAAGCAGGAAAAAAAAAAAAGAAATTGCCGTTACAAAACAGATTCTGAATGTAATAAATAAAGATATGTGGATCATGAAGACTAATTCTGAGGCTTGCATGATGGTATAGAAGGATCTATACATTTTGATTAATAATTTGCCGCCTCTGTTGGAATTTTTTATTTTGAAAACCAGCTTCGAATGTTAAACATCAGCATCAGTCCTAAAAATAAACAAACACTTTGCTACATAGATTACATACAGGGTGAGTACCTCTTAGTGTAAAAAAAAAACAAAACCAACGATAAATATGGAAAGGTAAAAATGCCTTCCCCTGTAAAAACACTCATCTGTCCATAAAATTCACCTCAAAAAGTGGCAATCTTCAACATCATCTGCATCCAGAAGCTAATGGCAAAATTGTGGTATATGTTCATTATCATTGAGTTTTAAACCTTGCATTAAAAATCTAATAAAATAAATCCAAAATAATAATAATAATAAATAAATGTAAGAACATAAAATCCTTTGATCTGGTGTCAATTTATTGACAGTTTTCCTTTATTTTATATGAAACAATAAATTTCTTTTTCTTTTTATTCCAATGAAGAGGTTATTATGTTTAAAATGCACATATCCATTAAGGAATTATCATAATGTGTTATTTTCATAAGTAACTGATTTGGCATGAAAACACCGTGTTTCCCGGATTTAAAAGCAATTTTATCCAATACATCGATACGGATCATTAATTTGATCATACCATATTAAAGCTGGTTAAATTTTCGAGTGTTTGTGAGATTTGCTGTAATGTGGATAGTTTTTTCGAAAAACGGTGAGCGTTGAAATATTATAAGACATTGTAATTTCCCTAAATAAGGTAAAGATCAAGCTGTTCTTTAGGTCACAAGTTTGTAAAATTCAAAGTTCCTGTACTCTGCTCGTATAGGGAATTTAAGGCTAAATCCGAAAATGTGGTCAAAATTAGAAAAAATATTTAAACAAAATGGAGATATTACAGCTTTTATGGTAAAAAGCGTAGTTTCCTTAAAAAATTCGTTGAAATATCGTATATCTGCAACGGATTGGTTTAGAAAGATATGTTCTGCGGAATTTTTCTTCATGTTTGATCTAGTTTCACTCATATTGTTTTTTTTGCTCTAAGAGGTACTCACCCTGTATCCTGAACTAGAGGATGAGTCCAGAGTAATTCCTTAAATATTCATGGAATATATGAGAGCATAGAATAATAAGACTCGGTATTCCTAGACTTCGCTATCAAATTAAGTAAAAATAACCGCAAATTACACAGTGACTCGGGAGTGAAACATATACACCACGTAATCGTCAGAAATTATTAAATCGTATAAAACCAATACAGATTTATATTTAATCGACCAAACAAATATTTCCAACAAGACTAGCCATCTACCTCATCCTTTTGTCTTCTGAAACTTTGTCTGCTACAGATCGTGAAGTCTTCTTTCTTGAACACTTTTTCATTTTGCTTCCTCAGGTAATTATAATCTATGTAGCATAGCGCTGTGTTTTGAATTTTTTTAGAACTAATATTTAATGCTTACTAACATTCGAAATTAAGTCATAGATGGAAAAAAACCCAATAGAAGTGGCAAACAATTCATCAATCAAAACAAAAATATAATATAATGTAAATCGCGTATTCATAGTAAAATTTCTTTTTTTTTTAAACCTTTATAATCCCGCTCTTTAAAAATCTCGCTAATCGGTAATGAACCGTTGGTGCCGTTTAATTACGAATTATCCAAATTGTACTGTATCTTCCATTTCTGATCCGAGCTAAATATCAAATGTCGTCTGCCTTGTCCTCTGCGATTTCTCCTTCTGGGTATCTGGTTACTCGGTAGTAAATAACCAGACAGTTGTTCTGTCTTACACAGAAGACACTTTTTTTATTTTTTATCAAATAAAATATGGTCGGGTTTTTACCAAGAAAAATAAAAGGAAAAAAAAAGCTGTGTGTACCCTATTAGTGAAAGCTGCGAGTTAAAACATTAAATACTTTACTTCACAAACTGAAAGATTGTTCTGAACAAAGTTTTAACTTCAAATTCCTATTAAATTACTATAACGTATATAAATAAAATAAATAAAAAATGTTTAAGCGGTTAATTGTAATTTACAACTGTATACATGAAAATAAAAATACATCTAATTAATGTGAAGATAATCCCCAACATGCCAATTAATTGTAAAGCAACTACCCGCTGGTAGAGCTTCAATAAAAGTTCTATATTAGAAAGTCTCTAGGATATCTTATTTTTCAACTCCTCGAAGGGTTATCAGGAATAGAATGGTAAGCAAGTTGAGTTACTAGTGGATTTGAATGGTTAGGGAGTTTACTATGAAAGGACAGGTATCTGGTTTGGGCTAAATCAGCAACATATGGAACAATAAGATCTTTATGGATAAGTTTATTGGTGACAAAGTTAGGAGCATTGAGGATTTTTTGAAGGATTTTGGATTGTAAGGATTGGATACGAGATGAATGAATGAATGAACCGCCAGGTTTTTCCCAATTAAGGGCATCCATTTTGTAGAGGATTATATGGAGATTTCCCCATATGGAGAGTATTAAATTACGCCCGGAATCGCCTACAAATGTTATTGCAGTTTTATGCTGAACACGTTGTAAATGTTGATCTAAGATTGGATTGCCTACACACAATTAATTTTCGAAAACAACTTTATTTAATTAATTAAGCTAGAGCGTGTTCAATTTCAAGTTCAATTTTGGAACATGAAAAAACAACACATTGACTATACAACTTACAAAACTAACACCATAATATATAAATAACGAAATAGGTACAATATAACTCAAGGTAGTAAAGGTTAAGTATATCACACATGGTAAAATATTGTGACCACGGATCTATAAATTACATATCAAAGATATACAATTTGTATATGTTTTCTTAATAATAATTTCATATTGTTATTTTAAATCCAAACAAATCCCATCAAATAACCTTTACCCTTCGTCGCATACCTATTACTTCTTGCCCTACAGTATCCTTTAACAATATTCCATTAATCCCGGTTGAACAGATCCGCTAACTAGGACTCCACTTGGACAAATATCTTACTTGGAATCCACATATAAGACTAAAACGACAGGAAACTGCCCGTCTTTACAGACTACTTCAACATTTACTAGACAAACGTTCAAAGCTGCCAACTAATTACAAAAGACTAATATACATGACTGTGATTAGACCTATCTGGACGTACGGAGTTGAGCTTTGGTCTCGACTAAACCATCCAATTCATCTCCCATCCAATCCCTACAATCCAAAATCCTTCGAAAAATCCTCAATGCTCCTTTCTTTGTTTCAATAAACTTATCCATAAGGATCTTAATGTTCCTTATGTTGCTGACTTAGCCCATACTAGATACCTATCCTTTCATAGTAAGCTCCTTTACCACTCAAATCCACTAGTTTCTCAACTTGCTTCCCACTCCATACCAGATAATCCTCCAAGGCGTCTGAAAAGGAGTGGCCTAGGGACCTTCTAGTGTAGATTTTTTAATGAAGTGCTACTGATGAGTAGTTATTTTTAGGTTTAGACATGTTATTGTATTAATTATCAACACATTTACTTGATGTATATATTTTGTACAATTGTAAATTTTAATAAATGGATATAAAAAAAAAGAAAGTTATTTTATTTTTTATAATACATATGTAATTCTAAAGAAATTTTATTCTGAAATAAACAGTTCTCCTTCTTAGATTATCTGAGGAAACATAAAGAAGAGCATGAAAAAATAATATAATGGATCCATACCTTTTCCTCGGATGGAGTAATGATGAATGCATAAGAAATGAGTAAGGACTGGTGATAGAGGGCTGATAAACTAGGAGTGAGAGATTTAGCACCTGTTGCTGTTGCTTCCTAAGGTCTTTCGTCCCATCAAAAGCTATTTATTTAAAAAATAAAGATCCAATCCCCTCTTCCCTACCCCTCTCCCCTCTCTCCCCTCCCCCTTCTTATATCCCTTTTATCTCTCCTCTTTAAAAGCAAAGTAGACTGATCCTCTGCCTGTTTTTAAAATATCACAGTTTTTATACGAATATTTCATGTAGATATATTTCAAAAGCTAGGTAATTTTCTACTGTTAAATTCTTACGATGCTCTCACAAGTCATCTTCGAATATATAAATCAAAGCCCAGAACCTACTTTTACTCAGAAAAATATGAATACCATAAACCCTCTTTTTTCCGGCTTTTTCTTGCACGCTAAAAAAGAAAATTTTAAACGAAAATTTATATTTTACGTTTCCATAAAAAATAAAATGAAATTTACTACATTAAAATAATATTTAATTATTACTTTTTCTGTTGTATCATTTGTATATTTATTCTGTTTAAGAAATTTAGTACTGACTGTTCGGCCGGGCAGATCATTGGTTCCACTGCTATTCGGGTGACATCGGCAATGTTCGAGGTTCTTCGTTAATAGTTTTATAGCAGTCTGCACACGTAGCTACAGTTTTTTTTTATTTATATTTTTTTCTGTTTTTTTTTTTGTTTTTTTTAAACGGGCCGGTGTGTAGCGAAGTGTTTTTTTTAAACAAATAAATGAAAAGTCAGCAATTTACTTAACTTAGCTTAGAGTATTAGACACCTGAACTACATATCGATCCTATGGTAAAAAAAATTGGAAAATACCTTATTACAATATTAATTTGAATGGAATAAAAAAAATTTATTTATTTGAAAAAAAAAAAGTTTTCAACGAAATTTATTTATAAACTAGCATTCCCTTCGTATAACTAAAGAACTCAGATAATTTTAAATAATCATTGGAGTTTTATTATTTGATTATCGATGAAAATCTTGTATTGAGCATTGTTTCTTCAATGGTATTTACACATATATCAGTAATTTTCAACAATATATTTTGATAAGGCAATAATTTTTAGTCAGGCTAAAATAATTTTATCGATTTCATTTGGCTGGATTTTAATTTCCAACCACAGTAGAAAATGACAGTGTGGCAAACCTCTTTTCTGTCACTCAACACTGAACATTTAAATTATCATCATAGTAAAATTTACTATTGTAAACCTTCATAGAACTATGAAGATGGTGTCGTTAAAATTTGATAAGAAATGGGTTTAATAGTTTTACCATTGCAAACTCTGTTTTAAAACCACATTTCGGTCTATTTTAAAACTTCACTGTTATCCACTTACCATTGCTCTTTTAATAATAATAAAAAATGAATAGATTTTATTATTGTTATACCTTCCTGGGACTATAAGGATGATGTGGTTAAAATTTGGTACAGATTGGTTCAGTAATTTTAGTGTTTAGTTACAAACGAAAAACGGCTTGTCCTTTAATATAATAGTACAGTTATAGCTAAGAAAGTTAAGGTAGAAAATTAAAAAATATTTAATACAGCTCAACGGGTTTTCATGATAAACTGCGTACTAGAAATCACATTAACATAATTGGTTTTTAATAATTGTAGAGAAAGATTATTAATTAATTATTTTTTAAAGTTTAGTTTTAAAAATACATTTGATTGTAAGCAAAATGTAATCACTATAAACAACAGTGCAGTTGAATAAAATTTGATATATATATATATATATATATATATATATATATATATATATATATATATATATATATATATATATATATATATATATATATATATAATAATAAATAATAAAAAAAATAGTTTTATAAGGATAAGATGTAGTGACTTGAAAGTGATATCTGAGGGGTTACTATAAAAGGAAAAAAAAACTTGGAGTTCTTCATCAAGTTGCAGTAAGCAACATTCCTATGAAATGTACTAAGTTATAATTGCGGAGCGAACAGATGAAGTGCACTCACAATTTTATGTAACTAAAACCGAGCCTCTGTAAGCTTTTAAAATTTGTTAGAACAGTATTGCAGTTTACGCACTGATAAGCAATAGTATTTTAATTTAATTTATTTTAAAATAAATTATGTTGTTTCCCTGGGGTCTCAAATACGAACAAAAATCCATCCGAAGAGGGACATGCAACATTAAAAGTTAGTAAAAAGTCTAACTGGTGAAACGTGTGATGATTTCAGGCCTGATAGGCAAAGGTTCGCAATGAGGAATAATTACGGTTCAGATGCAAACTTTTCTTTTTTTTTTTTTTATTTTAGAAAAAGCTGCTTTTATTCAAAAAATGTTTTAATTCATGCTATATGTAAAAAATCATTCGTTCAGAATATGTAATAATTAAATAAAATAATAATAATAAGAAAAAAATAAAATGAAAAAAAAACTTGCTTTGAACCCACATACAAGACTAAAACTAAAAGAAATTGTACATTAAACAACATTAACTAGACGAATGTTCAAACCTTCCGATTAATTACAAGATGCTCATTTCCGTGACAATAATTAGATCTATTTGGATATACGGAGTTGAGCCCTGAAGCTCAACTAAACCTTCTAATTCTTCACGTATCCAATCCTCACAATCCAAACATAAAGATCTTAATACGCCATATGTGCTGATTCAGCCCAATCCAGATTCCTATCATTTCATATGAAACTCCATAACCATTCCTTCCCATTCTATTCCTGATAACTCTCCGAGGCCTCTGAAAAGAAGATGGTCTCGAGACCTACAAATAGAAATTTTAAGAAAGTGCCACCAATGGTTGGTGTTTTTACAAGGTATTGTCATGTCACTCTATTCATTTTCCCACACATTTACCAGATGCATATGCACTATTCAGTTGTAAAGATCAATATAAAAATGAAAAACAAACTAAGAAATATAACACTATATATACAAAAGGGTTACTCCTAACCAAGCCTAACCCCCACTTATCGAGGGGAATACCAAATCCAACGAAATTTTGAGAATATCAAAATTACCAACGCTTATCTCGCAATCGCTGGTGTCAAAATCTAGTGGACGTTGAGAGAAAATGCTATAATAAAATCGCTCAAGACTAGATAAGAAAAGCTGACCATTGCCAGAACTCTAACATAAATATATATTTACAAAAGGTCTTGGGACCACTGCAGCGGTATGCCGGTTTGATTAGCGAGGTGGGTTATAAGAATGAGTGAGAGTGCATAATGAAAATACCAGAGGATTGGGCTTATTAAAAAACGTTTTGATGGAATTTCCAAAATTTAAGGGATATTAGGTCGAAAAGGAAATGTATATTGATGTGTTCATTATTTGGTGTTGAGATTCAGGCATTAAATGGGAAAACGAAGGTGGTCTGATGTTTTGTTCTCAACATCAATGAGACATGGAACGAAATCCTACTGGAACTCAGGAACGCTTTTCGTTCCTTCAGACTAATGTCAAAAAGCCTCACTAAATGATTACTGGAAAAGAACAAGTTAATCAGGCTGCAGACGGACAACAATAGAAATTGAAAAACAATAAATAAAAACATGTCCCAGTCTGTTATGCAAGTGTGTTAACAGTGACTATGCTGGAAAATAAACTCAAAATCTACATAATCTAGAAAAAAAAGAAGTGTTAACAGACCGTACCCTTTATGGAAAACACTCATTGGAGGCCTACAAGACCTCAGGGTCACATCCAAATGGACTACTATTATTATTTAAGAACATATTCAAACAGATTATCACCTTTATGTGCTCCGAAAATAGCAGAAAGGGCGGATAATCACACAGGTTACCACAGCCTACTCGTATTCTAGCACGAGTTTAATGCTTGAGGTTACCCCAGTAAATAAAATAAAACCCTGAGGGTGCTGTTCCACCACTCTTGGCAAGGCATAACTATAATCTAAGCTGTACAAAGTTTTTTAACATCTTTTTTACACAGAACTATATAATATTCAATTGGAAAGGATATTTTTTTGAAGTTAATAAATAATGAAGTTGCTTTTAGCACCACCAGTTGGCAATGATACCATGAAACCAGTTGCTTACTACGATGAATTCGAAAACTAGGATTCGCATTGCAATATATATTTATTTCCATGGACTTATGAAAACCGGTAGGAGATATTGTATGAATAAAATGTTTAGCAACGTCGAACATGGTTAGAACTTGGATGGGTGACCGCTCCGAGAATGGAGTGAGGGCTGTAATTCCTCTCCCAACCTTCAACCGACCTTGCGCCTGTGCAGTTTGTCAAATCTGCTAACGTTGCACTTATTTTTGTTATTAAAACTAAAAATCAATGAAACATTAATTTATCACTAAATATAATCGAAGTAATCATACTATTATAAGCTTTGGATAAAAAAATTACTAAAATAGCAGAAAGGGCGGATAATCATACAGGTTACCACAACCTACTCGTATTATTGCCCGAGTTCAATGCTAGGATTCGAAAATTCGAATTCGAAAACTAGGATTCGTATTACAATATATGCTTATTTTCATGGACTTACGGAAACCGGTAGGTGATATTGTTCAGCGATTCCTTTGAATAATACTTTCCATAGAAATTCGATTAGGGTACGACCATTAATCTGTTCATTGTTTATAAAAACAATGGACAATGTCAGATTATGTCTCTGATTGCTTTCGTTTATTCATAGATAGCTTCTAATGATATTTATAATTGTTTATTGTTATAGGCAAGTAGTTTTAAAAAATGTATTTGAGTTAGGACTGACAAGGGGAGGACACACTCAGTCTCTCACGGATCTTGTCGGCAATTTTTTTAAAGGTTCCTGGTCAAAAATATTACACACGTGTTCTGACCAATCGGCTCTAAAAGCCAAGAAAAAATAAAATAGCATTCAATTAAAATATTTTATATCTCGAGTTTAAAAAATGATATCAACATGATTCTTGCACCAAAATTATTATTTTTTATTGCGAATTTAAGGGAAAATACAGCTGCTCCATAGATTTTGGTTTAGGTTGATTAAATTCTAAATAAAGAATAGATTTTCAAGCAAACTACCTCTATAGATTTTTTTTTACACAAAAATTGACTTCAGATTCTAATTCAGCACCCTCAAAAACATTAAAAAATGTTTATTCAATAAAAACAAAAAATATTTTTTTCATTGAACTACGTTCAATATACTTTTTTCACAAGAACCGACAGCGGATTCGAATTCAGCATAAAAAAGAACCGTTGAATACAAAATTTCATCCAATAATAAAAATAAAAATTTCTAAGCTTCAAGTGTGCCGACCAAATGGTAGATAATTTTTGTTTAAATTGACAAAAACATAAATTACGCTTAGACGGTTTAACGTATCAACTTAATTTTTTTTATACAAAATATAGAGTGGTAATACTCTTGAAATGTCTTTGGTTCAAACTCAAGTTAAAAATAAATATGTTTTTCGGATTTGCCAATTTTTTTAATAGGTTTTTGTTGATCGAAATTTGCATTAATATATATCAAAAGAAAGTTGAGGCTCTCCTCTTTACAGCGATAGCAATGAATGAATTGCGTGACAAAGTATTAGCTATTTAAAGGAAAGTCACCAATAATCGTTTTAAAAATTTCTTCTCTTCGAAGAGGGTGAAAAATGATATTTTTTTGTATTTATTGAATAAACTTTTTTAAATGTTTTTGAGGGTGCTGAATTAGAATCTGACGTCTATTTTTGTTAAAAAATCTATAGAGGTAGTTTGCTTGAAAATCTAATATTTTTTTTTTAGAATTTAATTAACCTATATCTATAATCAAAAATAATCATATAATAACCATATAATCCACAATCAAAAATTAAAATCTTGGTGCAAGAATCATGTCGACATCATTTTTTTAACTCGAGTTATAAAATAAATTAATTTAATGCTATTTTTTTTCTCGGCTTCTAGGGCCCATTGGTCGGAACGGAAAAATACGTGTCTAATATTTTTTGACTAGAAACCTCAAACAAAATTGCCAACAAGATCAGTGAGAGACTGAGTGTGTCCTCCCACTGTGAGTTGTAACTTAAACGGAGATAAATAAACAGATTTTATTGTTGTAGGATCAGATGAACGATGGCGAATATCAAAAGGAATTGATCTGAAAAAGGTTTCACTCGGAATAAAGTGAAAAGCTGCTGAAGGAGATATTGGCAATGTTAAAGAAGTAGTTAATATTCTCAAGGAATTTTTTATTTGATAAATAAAACTGACAGCAGTTGACAGGATTAAAATTCCAGAACTAGTTAGAACACAAATTGATACACAGTGGTCAGATGAGAAGAGGAAGAATCAGGCAGAGGTGATGAAGAAGTATTGGAAAGAACGGAAGAGTAAGAATTAAAATGTTGAACGTGGCCCACAGATGGCCGAGATCGAAAGAAGAAGAAAGAAAATTGATTGATAACACAGGTTAAAGTTAGCATCAACAATTAATAAACTGTTTATTGATTTCAATCATTTCTTCTACAGATAAAGTGGTTCTTGTTTCTCTCTCCAGATTTTTATTTTTTATTTGTTTAACATTGTAATAAGCACAACAGGGATTGACAGAAGAGTCTCTTTTGCTGTCTGGAAAAAAAAGGGCACAGCCAAGGGAGTATTTGATATTCATCATCCAATTAGTGTGGACCCTTTGAACAGATACTTCAGATCAAACCAATAATAATATTAATAGCATTCAGATCTCATGAAATTTTGAAGGAAGGAGGAGGGAGACTGAAGCAACATCTATCGAAATACAAAGTATATTTTTATTGAAGACTATAGTTCAGTATGAATTCAATGAAATTACTATATTTAAAAAAAATATAACATGACTCGGCAAAAACATCTGGAATATATATAAATTAAAAAAAAATCACGACATGAAACAATTACTAATAAAAAAGTAAGTTCAACAATATTAAGCTCTACCCTACACATAAACCTTTTCTCAGTTTCTACTCCTCTATATATGGGCAAAGTTTGACATGATTAGAAGTGCTGTGAACTGATTAAGGAAGAGTGGGTGTAAGGCCGATAGAGAGACAGGTTTTATTTTGGAAACATCCAGGTGGACAATATAATCAGTACTGCATTCGAAGAAAGTTCAATCATGTTCTTGGGGTACGTTTTTAAAAAAAATCATCAGATCTAGTTTCAGCTCAGCCCAATTTATAACTACATAAAATGTTTTTTAAAATATTACACTCAAATATAATTATTTGCACACCTAAAATGGTTGTTTTAATGAACAATTTTTTTTTGAGGAATGATTTTTACAAATGAAATGTAGATGAAATGAACTCCCCCCCCACGTCATCTCCATCTCTACCCTCAACCTAGGTTTCTGTATCATGATCTAGAACATTTTTTCTTTCCTTTTCATTCAAATCCAAATTATTCTTTGATTGTCCAGTTCTTTTATCTTCCTCGTCTAGCTCCTGCAAAATTCGAGGAATATATTCCAATTTTATAGGTTTCCGCCTAGTCAAAACATGCCGAATAATTAATAATTCACTCACTAAGATAAACAAAACTAAAAATGCGAAATAATCCCACTTACAGTATAAAGCCGAGAAAGAAGGAGAAAAAAAACAAAACGAGAGCGGTCGCTTGTTGTAATAAATATTTTTAAAATAGGAAACTGTCCCTGCAATAACAGAGGGAAATTACTGGTGGCAAATAGAGGAGTATCTCGAGGAATAGCTAAAGCCAATTTTCCGGGAAGCTCACCGGGAGCGAGAGAGAGAAAAAACAAGTCGAGTGTTGTACAAAATACAATGGCGCGACGGGTGGAAGGTTAAATAGGGGCTTGGTTTGCAGAATGACGAACATTAGTGCAGTATGAATAAAATGTTTGCAACGTCGAGCATGGTTAGGACTTGGATGGGTGACCGCTCCGAGGATGGAATGGGGGTTGCAATTCCTCTCCCCACCCTTCAACCGATCAAGCGCATGCGCAGTTTGTCAACTCTGCTAATGTTGCCCTCATTTTTTTTTATTAAAACAAAACATCAATGAAACATTAATGTTTCACGAAATATAATTGATGAAATCATACTATTATAAGCTTAGAATAATAAAGTTTATAAGTATTATAAAACTTATTTTCTTGATAATTCATAAGAGTTAAAAAAAAAAATAATTCAAACAGGAAATGGCTTGTTACACGGATCATTTAATGCCAAAGATAAATATTAATGATACTATTCATATATATAATGATATATATTATGTATATATTATATATATATATATATATATATATATATATATATATATATATACTTTTACGAATATAGAATTTAATTGTTTATTGTAATTTAATTATATCCTTACACTTTGCTGTTTATATTACTATATAATAATAATAATGTTTCTATTTTTGCTTTCTATGTGCCGTAAAGAAATTGTTTTATTAAAATATGTATAATAAATAAAATTTAACTGAGAGCAAGTCCCTGGTTATTGACAAATAAAACAAAATAGTTCGGAACTTTTAATTGAGTAGTGATACAATTATCTCGATTGGCAAAATAAACATTTACTACCGAGTTGGAAGGAAGTGAGGGTTGTCTGTTTGCTCACGGATCTGATAAGATCCAGTCTAACTAGTTGGAGTGTTGTATCATCAAAAAACATCGGCAATGTTTATATATATATTAGTGTTTATTTATATGGTTTTATTGTTTGGATAAATAGCAATTAATGTCAAAAAATTCATAACTTCTTTTAATAGATCAAATGAAAATTTAGAGTAATCAGAAAGTTTAAAAGTTATGATGTCTGACTACATTGGTCATTAAGACTAGAAGATTTCATGGAAATGTTCAGGAAAAGCATGATCCATAGTCAGAATTGATCCATCCGAACATAGTTATTATTTATTTTATTTTTTTATAAAAATTTTTAATTACGTTTTTTGAAAATAAAAATTGTGTACTCACCTTGGGGAGATTCGGGGACGTACGCCTTGGAGGGTCGCCTACTGCACGTGCATCCCATCCTCTGGCAGTCTCAGAGCATGCTGGGGGACCACGCCTAGGACGACAGAGACCAGATACCAGATATTGATTCTGACCTATCGCAAAAGATTATATAATGTAGTCAATATTACCACCTGCCTCGTTTCTTATCAACTAGAAATAAATTATTAATACAGTTTAGGATTACCATACCGATATACAACAAGAAATCAAATACATGCAATAGAATACATGCACATACAAATAGTGTTCAGCAACTTTTACTATCTTGAGAGTACCGAGAATTGCCATTTAAAGATGAATAGAAAACTCCATAAATTCCTACACCCTACATATTACCTTATTACGCATTCCTATCTCAAGAATGAACATTCAGAGTAAGTAGAAATTTAGCCCATTCATGCCTCATTACTCAGTGTGCCTGTGGTCCTCAAGGAAGTATGCTAGGTCCTATTCTCTACAAGATGTATACAGCTGATACCCCTAATCATCTCAGCACTGCTCCCTCCAAAAGACGTCTATCAAGTCCCACCAAATATTTGCTATAAACCTATGACTTTCTGTCACACCTTGTTAAACAGTTCGCTAAGACTCGGTATGGAGAAACGACTTACTCAGAATCTATATACAAGACTAAAACGAAAAGAAACTATTCGTCGTTGCAAAATACTCCAAGATTTGATTTTCCAATAAATTAAAAAAGGCTCATATACATGACAGCAATTACTTGGTAATATGGAGATGAGTATTGGTGTCCCCATAAACGTTCTAATTCATCTCATATTCAATCCTAAAATCCAAATTCCTTCGTAATATCCTCAATGCTCCTTATTTTGTCCCAAACAAACTATTTTGGTCAAACTGTCCCCTATGTTGCTGAATTGGCCCAAACTAGATACCTATCCTTCCATGAAAAGCTATATATTCCCACTCGAATCTACAAGTTTCTTAACATAGTTCTTACTTGATTCTGGATAACCCACCGAGGCGTCTGAAAAGAAGATACTAGGCCATCTTCTTTTCAGACGCCTCGGTGAGTCATCGGTAATAGAATAGGAAGCAAGTTGAGAGACTGGTGGATTTGTGTGGTTATGGAGTTTACTTTGAAAGGATAGGTATGTGGTTGGGTAAATCAGTAACATATGGGACATTAAGATCTTTATGGATAAGTTTATTTGTAACAAAGTAAGGAGCATTAAGGATTTTTTGAAGGATTTTGGATTGTAAGGATTGGATATGGGAAGAATTAAAAGGTTCATTTGAGCCACAAAGCCTAACAAATTTAAATAGTAGGTAAGGTTTTCATATTTACGCTTTTTTTTTTAATTATACTTTTTAGAAGTTAAATTATCAGCAACTACTTCAAAATCGGAGTAGGGGAGCTTTCTGGCACCATAAAACCTTGTTTAATGATGGTTTATAATGCTCCCAATAAATTACAAAAAATTTATTTATGTGATAATTAGACCCATTTAGACGTACGGAGTTGAGCCTAGGGGCTCTACAAAAACTTCCAATTCTTCTCGTATCCTTACAAACCAAAATCTTTCTTAAAATCCTCAATGCTCCTTATTATGTCACAAACAAACTTATCCTTAAAGAATTTAAGGTTCGATATGTTTCTGATTTGGCCCAATACCCAGGCCTGTCCTTTCTTTGTAAACTCCATTCCCACTCGAAACCACTTGTCTCCCAACTTGCCTCAAATTCTCATTAATTACAACAAAAAACTTCATTAAAAATTAAAAAAAATCCTCAATAACATTTATTGAAGTGCTACACGTGAGTAGTTCTGTACATGCTATTGACATGATATTGTAATAATTTTCCTTAAATTAAGTTGTTTTTAATGCATACAGATGTAAATATCAATAAATAGTTTAATAAAATCCTTTTTTTATAATTGATAAACCACTGTCCTCTTATTTCCCTTTAGCTAAAGTAGAGCGTTCCAAAAATTCAGTGTATATGAATTAAAATGTAATGACTACGAACCACGTCACGAACACGGGAATAACTGAACGACCAGTAAATCAAAGATTAAAAGAAAATATAAGTGCATAATAAGAACAAGAATTCTATTTTCGCTATCCGTTTAAATGAAAATAACCATAAATTAAACAAAGACTCGGGATTGGAACTAATACATCAATTAGAAAATAGTCCAAAACTAAATATGTATAAATCATTAGAAATAATGATGAAATAAAATGTCTTATTGAAATAAAATATCCTTCCATCATGAGTTCCATCCTCACTCGAATCGTTTGCCAAATCGCTTCCCACTCGATTTCCGACAACCCTGGGAGGTGTCTGAAAAGAAGATGGCCTAATGACCTTCTAATGTAGAGCTCTTATTAAAGTGCAACTAATCAGTAGTTTAAGATATTGATATGTCAATGTAATTATTTTCCACACATAAATTTTACATTTACATATCAATTGTATACTGATGTAAATATCAATAAATAATTTATAAACAAAAGTCTAATAGAAAAACATAATTATCCTATATTTATAAATTAATTTTGGTACACACCTAGGCTAAGTATTGTTAGAATGGGTAATTTCAGAACTTACATTTTATTTTTATAATAAAGAAAAAACATTATCACCCAATCTCCCTTCGTCTAGAACAGTGGTTCCAAACCTTTTGAGGCCCATTGCCCCTCTCTGGAGGCTGACTAACACCTATCGCCCTTTTTCATTTTCATTGTATGCCTAATTTTAATTTGAAGTAAAGTATAAATAATAAAGCAGTTTCGTTATTTTAAAAACTTTACCATAGTTTGATACTTACTGTATATAAAAATATAGAAAGCATATTCATTCGCTCACTTTTGACAGATTTTTTTTTAAGAACAAAGCAGTGAAATAATTTATTTTATTTATAATCACAACAGGAGTACATAAAACAGGAGTACATTTTCTCAATTTTAAACTGTAATCCAGATAAATTAAGAGAGTTGACGATTTGAGAAAAATAAATAAAAGTTTGAAAATCAAATCGCTATAAAAAAGCGATGCAGTATGATAGAGGATCGTCTTCATTAGTTTCCAGTGCATAGTTTTTCCACTATGTGTTGACAGGACTCGTTGCGGTTGTCACGATCTTGGAGTCCAATGTCAACAATATAAGAATGGTTTACGGCTGTGACCGCTTTTCCACTATTCTAGTGTAACATTGAAGTATAGATGTATACTTTATGGTGGGTCGGGGAAAAATAAAATAATAATTTCTTAAGGAATTAAAATGATAATGTATAAATATTTCAGGTTGATTTTTATTATTTATAGGCTTAAAACTTATTGTCATCAACAAATACCTTTTAGTGGAAACTAGCTGAATTATGACATATAATAATAAGCGATAAAACTTACAAATATTAAAAACATAAAATAAAATAGTGATAATAAATAAAATCCGAAGGAATTTTTTTTTCTCTTGTTAAATTACTCTTCGATTATATATATTCAAAACTGTTTGAAATGTTGATTCACGATCTTCTAGAGCCACTTGCAATATCAGGTTGATTAAATTTCTGTAATTTTCTTTTTTCTTGAATTTTCTTCTATGATATTTACTGTCATATCTGTGGTAGCTGTTATCATTGAGAAATTATTTTGTTATGAAAGACCCATGGGATTTCATTTTTTTATCCCATCGAATGCATGATGTGAAGGCAAGAGGGGAAATAAACCTTATTATTTTTAAATTTCGTTATTTTAAAATTGCATTGTAACATTTTAAAATACTGCTTCATCATAATTATTTAATATTTTTAACAATCCTTTGGACTTTATACAGATCAAAGACCGATAAAAGCTTATTCCGTCATAACATCTCGCAATACCTCTAACATAAGCAATCCCCACTATGTTGTTTGTACATCACAGAAATTAAATGTCATCTCTTTAGCGCTATTCTTATCCAAGCAGCAACTTAAAAGAACTGAAAAATAAGTATTCCGACAGTAAAAATATTATTATAATTCAGAAATGTCAGTGTTATTATGGGATATATTGGAATTATATCCCTTATTGGAATTATGGGAAACGAGAAGGCTAATAAAGTAGTTAAAGATGTTCTTGAACCGTAGAAAATAAAGCCGTCCTCAAGAAAAAAATCAAAGATATAATGATACGAAACAGTATATAGTAGGATGATAGTCCTCCAAGAAAATTTAAAAAAAAGAAAGAAAAAAAGTGGAGTCCTGGAGTTACTAGTATAGATATATATTCAAAAGATTTTATTACTGTAAATACTCTAACTAATATCACGACACCAATGAATTCATTTGACCTTATACCTTTCAAGAGATGTATCTCTCTGATTAACATTCAATGTAATCTATTGTGCGATAAACAACCTTTCTCCCAGTGACGAAAAATACTACCTTCACCCTATTAGACGTGACGAAAATAAAGCATCACAATATAGGCATCATTAAGATATCATTAACTTCAATAGAAAGAACTTATAATATTCTCCTGTTCATAAATGCACAATGACAGAAGGGCCTTCCTTATTTAGGGGGGAATGAGATTGAGGCTTAATGACCCTAATTTGCCAAGTATTCAGGACCGAAAATAGTATCTAAATTGAAATTTTCCTCAATTAAAGAACCCGATTCATAAATCCTATAGAAACATTTACTTGAATTACGCATGATGGTATAGAAAGATAAACACTATTAGGACTGAAAAAAATATTCCCATGATGGAAAGTGATGGCACATAAACTCGCAATCTTTAATAGCATGATTAAATATGCCACTGAATGATCATAATTATAACAATGAAATCCATAAACACCATTTATAGCAGTAAAGGATACAGTAAAATCTCATTCGACAATATTTAAAAAAAAAAACAAATCAATGTTACCCTGAAGAAATATATTTCGATCCTATTATATTAGGATTAAATCCTGCATTTTTTCCGACTCCGCCGACTAGCTTTACTAGACAAGCTTTAAAAGCTTCCAATAAATTACAACATACTTGATAATAAGACCCATTTAGAAATACGGAGTTAAGCTTTGGGGCTCTACTAAACCTTGCAATTCTTCTCGTATCCTTACAAACTAAAATCCTTCTGAAAATCCTTCTTATTTGTCACAAACAAACTTATCCATAAAGATTTCAATGTTTCATATGTTTCTGATTTGGCCCAAACCCCAATCCTATCCATTCATAGTACATACCCATTCGAAACCACTACCCTCCCAACTTGCCTCACAACCAATTCCTAATAATCCTCCGAGGCTTCTGATGAAAGATGACCGAGATACATTCTAATGTAGAACTTTGATTGAAGTGCTACTAGTGAGTCACAATCATTCAATTGATTATTACATGTCATTGTAATCATTTTCTTCAAATTTACTTGTTGTATATAGTATATGCAGATTTAATTATCAATAAATATTTTTTTAAAATTCTGCATTTAAAATAGGTAAATCGCAGTCATCTTATTCCGCATTCACCCAAAGACAAAATATACCCTTTCCAAACAAGCGGGGTATATGAAGTAAAATTTAACGCCTGTAAAGCTAAAAACTGAACAGTCAGTAAATCAAAGATTAAAAGAACATATAAGAGTAAATAATACTAAGACTCAGAATTCCAACTTTGCAATCCATTCAAATGAAAATAGCCATAAATTCAACAAAGACTCGGGGGTGAAACTAATACATCAAGTAGGAAATATCCTAAAATTAAATATTTATAAATTATTAGAAATAATATAATCGTTCAAAATCCACATTTTAGCTTAAATAATCATATAAATATTTCTAATATTCCCATTTTAAATTTTTTTCCAGGGGGGACGGAAACAACTAAGAAGGTGTTGATATCTTTCAGTTTGCCTCCTTAGAGTCCTGTCAATAAACATATTGTAGAGTGCATGGAATATGCAATAATTTTTTAGCTTCGTTAGGAGTAGATTTAAGGTAAACATACTAAAAGTTCCCGCCCCTGTGGGAGGGGAGAGCACCCCATTTTTGGGTTCTTCGGTTATACCTCGAAAACAATAGATTCTAGAAAAATATGTTACAAATCAAAAATAAAGCTAATTAAATTTCCTATAAACTTTTTCTATACATATTTGTCGTACTTCTATTGGTGTCCGAGAAATAAGTTATTGAATATCGATAATTTTCGAGAAAACTACTTTTTTTTTAACTCACTGTTTTTTCAAAAAAATGTCAGAATCAATGTTGTAGAACATTAAATATAATTAAATTTCATATATACGTTTCTGACACTTGAAGCAAATGTGTGTCAAAAAGTGAGATGAACATTTTTTTTTTCTTCGAAAATTATAATATGATTTTCAATAACGTATATCTCGGAAACCGTTGGAAGTTCGACAAATTTAAAAGGAAATAATTTGATAGGAAATTTAATTAGCTCTAAATTCGATCTGAAACGTATTTTTCTAATGTCCACTGTTTTCGAGATATAACAGAAAAACCCAAAAACGAGTCCTTCTCCCCTCCCCCCAACTGTTAGCTCATCGCACAGGGGCGGGAACTTTTAGTATGGTTCCCTTTTATCTACTCCTAACAAATTATCGCATATTCCATGCACTCTGCAATATGTTTATTGAATGGACTATAAGGAGGCAAGCGGACTTCTGAAAGATATCAACACCTACAGCTGTTATAAATGCGTTAGGGAGGAATGATCAAGTAGAGTGGGTCCTTTCGGTTTTTCCTATGACTGATTAGTTTTTTCTGTTCCTCCTGAAAATAAATTAAAAATAGGACTATTAGAAATATTTTTCTGATTATTTAAGCAAACATGAGGGTTTTGAATGATTACATTATATCTAATGATTTATAAATATTTAGGTTTAGGCTTTTTTCTACTTGGTGTATTAGATTCAATCCCGAGTCTTTATTGAATTTATGGCTATTTTTATTTGAACGGATAGTGAAGTTGGAATTCTGAGTCTCAATATTATTCGCTCTCATATATTCTTTTAATCTTTGATTTACTGACTGTTCAGTTTCTCCTGAGTATTTAGCTTCACAGCCATTATATTTTAGTTTATATAACCTTTTTTTTTTGGAAAGGGTTTTTTTTTGTCATAGGGTGAATGGGGAAAAAGACGACAGTGGTTTATCTATTTTAAATGCATGATCTTTGAGTCTACCGTTTTCGAAATATAACCAAAAAACACAAAAATTCTTCCTTCCCACCGCTAGCTCAATGTTATAAATGTTCTTCTAACTACTCATAACGAAGCTGTGAAATAAAACATTATCGCAAATTCCATACACTCCACATCCCTCGTTTTAACAATCATTGACTGGACTATAAGGTGAGTACCGAACTATTTAATTTCTTGTCTTACATTAAAAAATAAATATATATGTATGTAAAAAAGTGCTGATATTTATAAAATGTGTGTATGTTTTAGGACTGATGATGAATGCTCAACGTTCGAAACTAATTTTCAAATAAAATAATTCCAATAAAATTGGCAATTAATACGCCAATCTTAATTGTAGCCATATTGTTGGCAGGTCCTCTCAACATCACGTATCAGGCTACTCGCCTTGGGTTTTATTAACTAAACCTCTTTGCGCCGCTTCTAACGTAATGACCTTTATGTTTTGAATTATAAAGTAATTTCGTCGGCGACGAGTGATGAAATGATCGTTTTTTCCCATCCATCTTGTTGACTACCCCTCCTCCCTTCCTCCCCCCTATCACCTCCCCAGGCTACCTCTATCTAGATTAAGAACTTTCTAGATTTAAAACAACTTCAATATTAGTTTCATTCCAGATACGTAATTTCAGGAAATCGTTTTTAACCATGAAACTTTTTAAGTTATATTTATGATACTGGAGTGAAACCAATTATGAGAGTTTTTAATATTAAAACAATAAATAAAACAAAAATATACTTTTCTCACATATAAAGCTTACACCTGAAAATATAGGCAAGAGTATAATCACTCGAACCTATCTCTGAGCCAAAAGTTCGATGACAGTTCCCAATTCGATGATCACGATATTGGCCTGTGTCACCTAATTTCGTAATATTTATTCAGATCATATGTGAAACTGATACATATACAAAGTGAATTTAAAATATACAATCGATTCATAGCGAAAGAAAAAAATTGATTTATATTTTCAAAAAATGTTAAATTATTCAGAAAATAACTGTACATAATTTAAACATCACCATTAAAACAGATTCCTACCATTTTTTTTTTCTCATTTATAGAAATTTACAACTGTACAAATATATACATCTAGTGAATGCCTTGTTCATGATTACAATAACGTGTCGAAGCATGAAAAGAACAATTTTCAATAACGCTTCAATAACAATTCTACACCACAAGGACTTTAGGCCATCTTCTTTTCAGACGCCTCGGAGGGTCTTTGGGAATAGAACGGGAAGCAAGTTGAGAGAGTAGTGGATTTGTGTGGTTATGGAGTTCACTATGAAAGGATAGATATGTGGTTGGGGCTAAATCAGCAACAAATGAGACATTAAGATCTTTATGGATAATTTTATTTGTAAAAAAGTAAGAAGCACTAAGGATTTTTCGAAGGAGTTTAGTTGAGCCCCAAAACCGACCAAATTTAAGGCCTCCTTAACTACGCTATTTCCTTTTAGAATTGTCAGCGACCAACCCAACATTGGAGTAAAGGAGCTCTCTGGCCCCATAAAACCTTCCAGTTATTCTCGTATCCCAATCCTTACAATCCAAAATCTTTCGCAAAGTCCTCTATGCTTCTTTTTATGTCACTCATAAACTCATGCATAACGATCTAAATGCCCCATATGTTGCAGATTTGGGCCAAACAAGATACCTATCCTTCCTCGACAAGCTGCATACCCACTCGAATCCACTAGTCTCCCAACTGTCTTCTCACTCGATTCCCGATAAACTTCCGAGGCGACTGAAAAGAAAATGGCCTTGGGACTTTCTTACGTAAATTTTATTAAAGTGCTACTAATGGGTAGTTCATTACTAGTTATTGACATACCGTTATCATTTTCAATATATTTACTTGATCTATATATTGTATAAAGATGCAAATATCAGTAAAGCATAAATTTAAATTATGGCAAAAAATTTTAATTTAAATTCTAGAATTCAGTATTATCTTCAATTCAGAACTTTTGAAATTACACAATAGCTGTTAATAAGAATGAAAAGAGGAAAACCTTGTTTTTACTAACAGACAAAACACATCGAAATTGTATTAACTGAAGATAAAATACAGAGGTTCAAAACAAAACGTGAATTTTGCCTCAAGATTTTGACACTTCTAGAAACAGCAAAAAAAAAAAAAAAAAAAAAAAAAAAATAAAATATATATAATATATATATATATATATATATATATATATATATATATATATATATATATATATATATATATATATATATATATAGTTTTTGTTTGCAATGCTAATTTAAACATTTCAGTTCAGGAATCAAAATCTGTCATTTGAATTTCGGCGGAAAATTCTGTAAGGATAGTTTACTCAATGGATTTTTTAATTTTATTTTTTTAATATATTTATTTATTTTTTATTATATGCTGTATACATGATTGACATTGAGAACTGTATACAATATATAAAATAAGTAAATTTACGGTAAAATGACCATCTTCTTTTCAGATGCCTTGGAGGGTTATCGGGAATGAAGTGAGTTGGGATATAAGTGGATTCGAGTGGGTAAATAGCTGGTCATGGAAGGATAGGTGTCTTTTTTGGGCCAAATCTGCAGCAAAAGGGACATTCAGATCGGTATGGAAAATTTTATTTATGAATTAATAAGGAATATTGAGGATTGGATACAAGAAGAATTGGATGCGTTTTATAGATCCCCCAAGCTGAATTCCATATGTCCAAATATGTCTGGCGTCAATTTTCATTACAAAAAATATTCAAAAAGCAGTAAATTTTAAAACACATATTACAAAAATTGGAGGATATTATAGTATTATTATACTAATAATAATACTAATTATACCATTAATAAATAAACTAAATATATAATCAACCTTCGCATCTAATATAGTTTAAACTTGGATAAGCAATAGGCATCACATTATAATATCTTTTGAGTAAAACTTCAAATATTTTATTAAATAAGTTAAATATAATAATTTTAAATTACTATACAAACTCCCGATTTTCTACAAAAGACTTACATACAGTACAGTTTTATATGTCAATTTATTGAAATCTCCAACAGTACAAATATGTAAATTAAGTAAATGAGCTAATAACGATTAAAATGACATGTCAAAACTTGAAAAGAACTTCTCATCAGTAACACTTCAATAAAAGTTCTACACTAGAAGATCTCTTGCCCATCTTCTTTTCAGACACCTCGGAGGATTATTGGGAATGGAGTGGGAAGCAAGTTGAGAAACTAATGGATTTGAGTGGTAATGTAGCTTACTATGAAGGGATAGGTATCTGGTGTGGGCTAAATCAGCAACATATGGAACATTAAGATCATTATAGATAAGTTTTTTGGCGACAAAGTAAGGGGAATTTAGGATTTTTCGAAGGATTTTGGATTGTAAGGATTGGATCCGAGATGAATTGGATGGTTTAGTAGAGCCCCAAAGCCCACCTCCGTACGTCAAAATAGGTCACAGTCATGTAAATAAGTCTTTTGTAACGAACTGGGAGGTTTGATCGTTTGTCTAGTAAATGTTGAAGTACTCTGTAACGACGAGCAGTTTCTTGTCGCTTTAGTCTTGTATGTGGATTCCAAGTAAGACGTTTGTCCATGTCGAGTCCTAGGTAGCGGATCTGTTCACCAGGAATTAGTGAAATACCATTGAAGGATACTGTAGGACAGGAACCCTGAGAATTAAGAATATATTGTAAATATTTTTAATAGTCTGCTAGATTTTAGAAATTAATGGCATTCGTGTCGTAAAAAAAAAAAAACGAAAAGAGAACTAATTAGTGATTTATTTGCGCATAGTGAAGCGCATAAGCTATTTTACTGAGACCGAGGGATAAGCTATAATCTACTTATTCATGAACGTAATTTTCAAAGGCTCGTTACATTGCCTTTAAGCTTGTTATTCTATCCTACAACAATCAGGTGCTTGCTGAGAATAGGCGAATAAACTTATCTCTAAGATGTATAAAACTTTAAATAATAACTTTGAGGAAATTATTTTTAATTTAGTTTGAAATGCAAGTAAATGTTCTGACATTTGTATGTTAGTTGGTGAATTATTATTATTTTTTAAAATAAATGAATATGAATCCCTCGACAGGTGAATGTTAGCATTTAAAAAAATACGCAACGTGTCAAGTATATGTTCACGGGAGGCAATGGTAATGGAAGTCAAGGAGTGATTTGCTGTAAATTTTTTAACATATGTCCCAATTGGTTAGTTCTCTCAGTTTGTAAATCTCTCTAATTTGTAGATGTGGTTAACAAACACGCTAAACCAGCAGGTTTTTCCCTGATTGTGGGTAACCTCTTTAAACCCTGAAATCGAAATTAAAGAAACAGAAATTAAATTTTTAATTGCCCTTTCTGGGGCCATGAGCAAGTTCAGTGCCTTACTCTCTGAGCTGCCCCCCCCGCTCATCTCTAGAAATACTACCTTGAAACATATCGAAATGCTGTTGCATGGATTTTAATCGATACATAGTCATTTTCAACTCTTTTTTGTAAACAAGCGTGGCAGCTAAGTGGGTATAGTACGGTCAATAAACATATTGTAGAGTGCATGAAATATGCGATAATTTTTGACTTCATAGCTTCGTTAGGAATAGTTAAAAGGTAAATATACTAAAAGTCCCCGACCTGGGGGTGAGCTAACAGTAGAGGTCGCATTTTTGAATTTTTCGATTATATCTCGAAAACGGTGGGCTCTATAAAAATATGTTTAAAATAAAAATTAAAGCTAATAAAATTTCCTGTAAAACTGATTAAGTAATATTTGTTAAACTTACAACGGTTTTCGAGATATATATTATTGAAAATCGATAGCTTTTACCTCACTTTTTGTGAAACATTTGATTCTAGCGCCTTCAACGATCTTTCTTAGTGTTAATTTCATAGGAAATGTAATTAGCTTTTATTTTTATTTGAAACATATTTTTCTAGAGTCCATCGTTTTCGAGATATAATCGAAAAACCCAAAAAAGGAACCTTCTCCCCCCCCCCTACCGTGAGCTTACCCCCCGAGGACGGGGACTTTTAGTATGTTCATCTTCTAACAACTAATAACGAAGCTGTGAAGTCAAAGATTTTCTCATATTTTATGAACTCTACACCCCTCATTCCAGCATTCATTGACTGGACTAGTACCGAGTTTGAGCCCGCTTGAAGGCAGACAATTTAATTTCTGTTTCTTTGGACAATTACTATAAGTTATTGTTATTGACCCTTCTGTAACTTAACGCTTATCTCAAATAGTTCAAAGTTTTTATAATTATGTAAATCTAGCAGTTACAAGTATATAATTTACAATTTTTTTTTTTTTTAATTTGGACAAATAGTACAAATTGCCTCAAGTAGAAAAATACCATTTTATTATTTAAGAAATTGTTATAATATAAGCAAATCTAGGAAATGATGTAACTTAAAGGCTTAAAACTTATTCATACGTAACACCACGTCAAAGAAGAATTCTTTAATACGTGCCAACGTTTCGACCTGCGTTGCAGGTCTTCTTCAGGGCCACCGAACCACACTTGTGAGGAGAAGGACGATGACTCTAAATGGAGAAGAAGATAGTCAGGGATGCAGTCAAAGTAACACCACGTCAAAGAAGAATTCTTTAATACGTTGGCACGTATTAAAGAATTCTTCTTTGACGTGGTGTTACTTTGACTGCATCCCTGACTATCTTCTTCTCTTATTCATACGTATTTACAATATTTACACTCTGGCTAAAGACCCTTATCATCTCACCCCCCACCACGTGAGGGATTAAGCAGGTCTTCAAAAAATCCTAAAGCTTTTCTCTCTAAGAGTAGTGAGAATACTTAAGCCGAAAACATTTAGAACTCAGGTTAAATTTTGGGAATGAATACGTAAAATTTGCAATAAAGGAGGACAATTTTTTTTATATTTTCAAGTTCGTTACTTAAAAATTCAGTTAAGTTGAATGTTACATTATTAAATATTTATAATCATGGATTTCCGCACCGCTTATAGATTTAAAATTAATTCAAACCATTTTATGGAAATTTCCGGGGGTCGGTTTCCAGAGAGAGATGCGGTTCATAAATTATTTAAATGTACTTTTATTACTGCAAATTAGTTTCTAGGCAAAGAGAATAGATGGAAAGATACTAGGCTATAATGAGATATGATCTAGCTTCTATTCTCATAGATAAAAGTTTGAAATTTGCATTTTCCATGCATATATTTTCATGTGCATCAGTTAAGTGTTTCTGAACTGTATAATGGTACGCTGATTTACCTTTTACACAAGTGTTAGTTGTTGTAACGTATATATAAACTAAAATTGTTTTGGCAGCAATTTTAAATTTACGAAAATGTTAATCAAGAAGGTTTATAACCCTTGCATTCATTACTTTTTTTATGCGAACGGGGTACATAAACTATTGAGGTATATTCTCCATATAATGCAAAACTCATGAAAATAATATTAATTAAAATTTCTTAATTTTTTTTATTCTATTATTTTTTCAAGCTATTTATCTAGATGCCTCGAAGGGGAATCTGGAATAGAATGGGAAGCAAGTTGAAATAATAGTGGATTTGAATGATTTTGAAGTTTACTATGAAAGGATGGATAACTGGACTAATTCAAAAAAATTAAATATTAAAGATCTTTATGAATACATTTGTTTGTGGCAAAGTAAGGAGCATTGAGGATTTCACAAAGGATTTTGGATTGTAAGGATTGGATACGGGGCGAAATGGATAGTTTAGTGAAGCCCCATTTCGTATATCTGTCTAATTACTGTAATGCAAATGAGTCTATTGTAATTATTCGGATGATTTGAACGTTTTTCTCTAAAATGCTTAAGAAGTCGAAACGACGAACAATTTCTTGTCGTGTAAGTCTAGTATTTGGTAATTTTTTTTTTTTTTCAAAACGCCTTGCTTTTATTTAATTAATGTTTTCAATAATCCTAGTACGTCTCATATGCTCTGGTTAAAGAATATGTGGATGTAAACACTTAAAGAAAAATGAATTTATTAGCTGAGAAAATGAAAAATGATATCGGCTGAAATTTTTGGTTAGTAAGTATATTTTTTTATGTAAACATAAAAAAGGTATTGACAGTTTAAATTATAATTATGTAGATATAAAAATATTTATTATGTTTAAAAATTTATTAATATTTCAATTTTATTGATTAAGTACACCAGATAATCGTATTCAATAAAATAAGTAGCTTGGACGGGAATGAGGAGAGAAGACACAACGCTATTGACCTAGTGACTTACTCTTAGAGAAGGGAGACCAAAGGACACTTCTACTATTTCTTGCACTCCTCCTTCTAAGGTCAAGTCATTTATAAGTGTCATCTTTTATAGAAAATTTTAACCTTTAAATAAAATTTATCGTCCTGCAATTGTAATGTATCATAATCTTTAAATTCCTATGCGTTTTATACGCCTTATACTAATCTAAAAATCTTTACGTCCTTTGCAATAGGAGACTCAACTATATAAGGAGGTTCAACATTCTGTTACTGGAAAGGTGGGATAGAATTTAAAAAAAATTTGTTTGACCCAATTAATTACAGACGACTTATTTACATGGAAGTAATTAGACCTATTTAGACATACGGAGTTGAGCTTTGGGGCTTCACTAAACCTAATTATGTTCGTTTACAATCTTTACAACCCAACTCCTTCGCAAAATTTTAAATATTCTCTATTATGTCAAAAAAAAACTTAAGCCATAAAGAGCTTAATGTTCCATAAGTTGCTGATTTCGCTCAAACCAAATACCTCTCCTTTCATAGTAAGCTTCATACCCACTCGAATCCACTAGTCTCCCAACTTGCTCCAGGCTCCAGATAATCCTCCAAGGCGTCTGAAAAGAAATGGCCGATAGACCTTCTAATGTAGAACTTTTATTGAAGTGCTACTAGTGAGCAGTTCCTTATATGTCAATTACAAGTCATTGTAATAATTTCACCGCACAATTAGTTATTGTATATATTGTATAGAATTGTCAATATAAAAAAAAAAAATTGTTTTACATCTACTGACATAATTTCGGTATTTCCATGAGATAGGATTTGTTTTATATTCTTTTTTTTTTTCAAATTCAACATTTATAAAAAAATATATTGTTTCAGGATTTACATATTTTTTATTTATTTATTTTTTAATCATCGCCAATCTTCTATAGAAAAATTAAATAGATTCTGAAACAATACCAATTATAGCCGTCAAAACCATAGAAGCTAAAATGACTGATTCTCCTATTTTTGAAAGAAGGTGGAAAAGCTAAAAGAAATTTTCATTAACTAACTAACAACAGCATTTGTTAATGCGATAGAAAATGTGAACAAATCTACGACCATCTTAACAAATTTTTTCGATGAGTTTTATACATTTGTGGACCAGGACAATTACTTTAAGCTCGACAACTGACCAGCTTACTATAATTCATCCTCTTTCAATTTTCAATTTTATAGTTGGCAAATTCTAAATAAAACACAATTTATATAAATAAGTATGTGAATAAGCGTTATGTCGATAGGTGGAACGCGTAGAGATATATAAAACCGTTGCAGAGTCCAAGTATAATTGTAGAAAACCGAATAATATTAAATAATTATTAGTTGAAACATCTAAAAATTTGATACTAGTCTTTCCTAAATGGGTTTTTATACTGCTGGCTTACCGTGTAAATGTTGCTTTAGCCATCACTAGAGACCGGATCTCTGTGTTATTGCACATTTAGTTAGATGTGGTTTAGCGCTCTCTAACCCAAGTAGATATCTCATCCATGACCTGAGGATTCTTATTCTTAAATTTTATTATGCATGAAATTGCACAATTTTGACTTTTTGAGCTTAACTGCACGAATTTCGGTTTTACTGCACGAGATTGCACAATTGAACCAAATTTATCTTCAATTATATTCATTTAATCATTTATTTTAAAAATTTTTATTTACTATTATAAGACAAGATATTAAATAGGTTAATTAGTTTTAAATTGAAAGTGAAAAGTCGCTTAAAACAAATGTATTTGTGAAATACTACTTTTAAATGATCGTATTGAATTGGGAGCTTTGAGGATTTAGGTAAACACTGTATGGAGGATCGACGCACTTCCTTGAACTAAGCCGTTTCCTCAGAAAATTTTACTCCCCGCTTCCCATTTTAATCCCCACTTCTGATTTAGGACAAAGGGCCAGTTGATAAGATTTAAAACTATCAATTTTGAAAATCCCAAAAACGGCCATGAGTGTTTTTACAAAATTGAAACAATGGACAAATAAATATCCAGAGCTGAAAATGGATGGGAAGATGGTGTTTTGTTCTTGCTGTTTGAAAACAATAGGCCACGAAAGGAAATCGCAAATAGACGCTCATTGCAAATCAGGTAATTTTCTCCCTGAGTAACTTTTTTAATTTATAAAAAATTATTTTGGCAAGATCAATCAACTTTGTTGAAACCGAGAGTTTTCAAATATACAATTCGTACATTTTCACGAAAGTTTTAAAAATTTATTTATTTAAAAAAAACAAAACAAACATTTTATTATAATTAGTTTCCACGTAAAAGGAAATTTTAATAAATATACCTATTTATACATGTTTTCAATGAAAATAATCATATATTTTTTTTTTCCAAGTTTTAGATTCAAAAAGTATTTCAGATTGAATTATTACTAAAACGGAACGTTTGTCGAAATGTGATTCAGTTTATTTAAGTTCGGTTACGTTTTGCATGTTTGTGTAAATAAATGGATTGCTGCATGTATTAAGTTTTTAAATTCACGTTTTTGTACGTTTCAGATTTTTACTGCACGATTTTGCATGTTTTGAGTTTTTTACTGCACATTTTTTGATTTTTTACTGCACAAAAATCCGGTCTCTAGCCATCACTCTTAGTCTAGTCAAAAAACATATTATAGAGTGCATGAAATAAGCGATTATTTTTGACTTCAGAGATTTGTTAGGAGCAGTTAAAAGATAAACATCATAAAACTCCCCATCCCTGGGGGTAAGGTAACAGTGGGGGGGGGAGGGGAAAAGGTCTCATTTTTTGGTTGTTCGATTATATATCGAAAACGGTGAACTATAGAAAAATGTGTTTCAAACAAACCTTAAGTCTAATTCAATTTCCTATATAATTGATATTATACATATTTGTCGATATTCCAACGGTTATCGAGTTTAAAACAGCAATCCTTAAGGACGAAAAAGCTAATTCTAATTGTGGATGGAGAGAGTGGCCAAGGATGTCCTTCCTCGGCCTCGAAAAATCGTCAGATCCTGGCAGATCTGTAAAACAGTGTCCTTAAAAACCGTTAAAACAGCAATCCTTAAGGACGAAAAAGCTAATTCTAATTGTGGATGGAGAGAGTGGCCAAGGATGTCCTTCCTCGGCCTCGAAAAATCGTCAGATCCTGGCAGATCTGTAAAACAGTGTCCTTAAAAACAGAAGCCATCTCTTAATCCCGCCCCGAACCCCCACCGCCACTCTACTATATCGTACCTTTTTAGCAAAAAGAGTAAACGGGAAGGAGTCGTTAGCGTTGAAAAACTATCTCCAGCCTCCCGTAGAATGGGTTAACAACGAATTAATATCCTTCCGCCGTCTTAAAACAGTTAAATAGTCGAATATTTTTAAAAAAGTGTCCTTTTTAAATCCGCTATCTTAAAACCGTTAAATATTTTAAAACAGTATCCTGGAGGACAACAATGGCAGAAGGTATCCTTCGGATAACTTAAAAAAAAAAAACCGTTAAAACAGCAATCCTTAAGGACGAAAAAGCTAATTCTAATTGTGGATGGAGAGAGTGGCCAAGGATGTCCTTCGGCCTCGAAAAAACGTCAGATCCTGGCAGATCTGTAAAACAGTAAAACAGTGTTTAAAAGGACACTGTTTTACAGATCTGCCAGGATCTGACGATTTTTCGAGGCCGAGGAAGGACATCCTTGGCCACTCTCTCCATCCACAATTAGAATTAGCTTTTTCGTCCTTAAGGATTGCTGTTTTAACGGTTTTTTTAAGCTATCCGAATGATAACTTTTGCCATTGTTGTCCTCCAGGATATTGTTTTAAAATATTTAACGGTTTTAAGATGGCGGATTTAAAAAGGACACTTTTTTAAAAATATTCGACTATTTAACTGTTTTAAGACGGCGGAAGGATATTAATTCGTTGTTAACTCATTCTGGAGGCTGTAAACAGTGTAAATTGCTGTACACTGTTTTACATAAATCGTTTTCCAAAATTCTGCTATTTCTCTAAAAGTACCATATATACGTTACTGTATATATGTATATATCGAGATATGTAGATACGTATACGTTACTGAAAATCAATAATTTTCGCAAAAATTAATTTTTTCCTCACTTTTGATCAAACATTTGCTTCTAATGCCTTCCACGATAGTTTCTCAGAAAAAAATGTCAGAATGAAAGTTGTAGAGCATTAAAGTTACTTTAATTTCATATATACGTTTTTGACAAATGTTAGACAAGTGAGGTAAACATTATTTTATTGCGAAAATTATAGATTTTCAATAACGTATATCTCAACACCCGTTAGAAGTTCAACAAATATGCACAGATGTAATCTTATAGGGAATTTAATTAGCTTTAATTCTTATTTAAAAGATATTTTTCTAAAATTTACTTTTTTAGAGATATAATTGAAAAACCCTAAAATGGAACCTTCTCCCCTCTCCCGACCATTAGCTCATCCCTTTTATCTATTACCTTCTTACTACTCCTAACAAAGCCATGAGTTAAATAATAATATCATATTTCATGCACTCCACACCCCTCATTTTAGCACTTATTGACTACTATGTTAACGATATTACTTAGATTTATTTTTTCCAAATATAAACTCTATATACCAGAAAAAATTCAACATTAAATAACCGGACTATAATTTTGAGGGATAAGTAAGTACTCCTTCAAATCAACCAATACAGAATATTTCGTCCAAATCCATGTATAGATATTCGATAGGAATTTAAAACTTCCAACGAAGCTCATTCGTTTATTGTTTTTTTTTGTAAAATTCCTAATGTATACATTCGTATTTACAAAGAATGCCAACAGCATTTTTTCTTTTATTAATTCCACCGTAACTTTACCCCAGTTATTGGTTTCGATTTACACCATATTAGGTTCGGGTAAAAATCTCTCTTTAAGAGATCGGTAAAAAGTTAAGACGCCTTCTTATTTTCTATTTTTTCTTTAATTCTATTTCATTTCTGATTATGTTAGATGAAGTATTGCGAAATGTCAATGAGCCTTATAGGATTAGTTCTATTAGGACATCACTTCTAGACTATTTGTTAGTGTATTGGAAACGCGTATTCTTCCTTAATTTTCCCATAAACGAAGTTATTATCCATTTGTGTTAGTGTTATGAAGTGTTCAAAAATGAAAAACACGTAGCTGTGCTATGCTCTTACACAGGGGCTTTATTAAAAGGGGAAAGGGGAAAAAAGAAAAGAAAGAAAAGAAAGTTAAAGAAAAGTTATAGTAAAAGGTGAGTTCAACGTGAGAAGCCAATGGTTAGGAGCTCGAGTGACTATACCGAATAGAACAAGAAAATTCATGGGAGACCTTGGTATAGATATGAGGGACGTGGCTGTGTTGGAAGGAAATATCATAATGGACTTCTGGGGAACAAACCACCACAACATATACAGTAACTGATGGTATGGAAAATTTACTACCATGTCCATGTCTGTTAATTGGGGGAAAAATATGGCGGTTTAGCGTGATGTCGCCAAAATCTCCTCTTTTCACAACCGTTGGCTCAGTAACAGTACATCCTTACCTAAGTACTGAACTCAGGACCCTTCATGGGCTGTAGCGGTGCTGTTTTTTTAAATTCTTTTATTTTATTTATACAGGGTGTTCAATATTCATTGGCCACCCCCTTTATTTTCCACAGTTTTTGAAATTTTAAAACAAAACTTTCAGGGTCTTAACTGGGTTAAATAAAGTTTCTTTTCAGGTTATAGTCTGCTCTCCTACCTTCTCCAGCGACTCTAAATTTGGAATTCTCAATGGAATATGGCATTTTTTTTTACGACGGATTTCGATAGGAAATCAAATTTTAAATCGATTTTATACTGGCCAATTTTTTTATCCGAGGCACTATTTCGTCGCAAATCGCGAAAAATCATTTTAAGAAAATAAGCAGTCTAAAACTGGTATTGAAAAATAAATTAAACTTTGAACACTCCTTCTTATTGTTTTCAACCATCTCATTCGCTGGTTGTCATTAATGTATTTGGCAGTTGTGAATTAAGATTAAAAAAAAAAAAAAACTAATATCATTTATGTACTGGCTACGATGGACATCCGAAACACAGCCAGGGATATCCACTTAATGACAGAACCTTAGCCTCAGTCTCTCAGCATCTTGGGGAGTTAGAGCCTAATGAAGTGAAATTCGGTATGGCCTCATACGGTGTTGTTTTAGTATGGCCTACACCGTTTCAACGCTTAAGTGGATATCCCTGGCCATGTCTCGAATGCTCCGATGAGGATACGCTTCCACCGTAGCCAGTACACAAATGATATTATGATATTACGTTTCATCACGGGCTTGTCGACGATTTGAGCCTCTCGGGGGAAACCTTCCAAGTCGACCTGTTCTCACCGCTCGTCGTACCAGTCGCTGGAAGGCCTTAATTTCATATTTTTATTCAACGTTTATTTTATTTTTGCAATACCAGTTTTAGACTGCTTCGTTTCTTAAAATGATTTTTCGCGATTTGCGGCGAAATGGTGCCCCGAATAAAAAAAAATCACTGGTATAAAATCGATTCAAAATTTGATTGTCTGTCGAAATCGGTCGTAAAAAATACCACATACCATTGAGAATTCCTAAGTTAGGGTCGCTGGAGAAGAACTGGAGAAGGTTGGAGATTAGACTATAACCTGAAAAGAAAACTTTATTTGACACAGTTAAGAACATGAGTTTCGTTTCAAAATTTCAAAAACTGTGGAAAAAAAAGGGTGTGTCCTTCGAATATTGAACACCCTGTATATTGAAATATTACCAGATGTCTTTCAAGATTGATGTAGTATGGTGTTTAAAATGTAGCAACCCATTTGAATTGGGCAGTAACACTTTACAAAGTGTTTTTTCTCTCTCTCTCTCTCTCTCTCTCTCTCTCTCTCTCTCTCTCTCTCTCTCTCTCTCTCTCTCTCTCTCTCTCTCTCTCTCTCTCTCTCTCTCTCTCTCTCCTCTCTCTCTCTCTCTCTCTCTCTCTCTCTCTCTCTCTCTCTCTCTCTCTCTCTCTCTCTCTCTCTCTCTCTCTCTCTCTCTCTCTCTCTCCTCGTCTCTCTCTCTCTCTCTCTCTCTCTCTCTCTCTCTCTCTCTCTCTCTCTCTCTCTCTCTCCCTCTCTCTCTCTCTCTCTCTCTCTCTCTCTCTCTCTCTCTCTCTCTCTCTCTCTCTCTCTCTCTCTCTCTCTCTCTCTCTCTCTCTCTCTCTCTCTCTCTCTCTCTCTCTCTCTCTCTCTCTCTCTCTCTCTCTCTCTCTCTCTCTCTCTCTCTCTAGGTCTTGGTTCCTGGGGACTCAATAGCCTATGATGGTCATCAAGAGAAACATTGAGCTGCTCACACATGGAAAAAAAAGAGCTAAAGATTCGTCTTTTTTGTAGTTGTTTTTGTTAGAGAAATTGATAAGGAGTTTTTATTGTTACATACTAGGTTTTGGGACCCATTCGAATTTAATATGTTTAGAATATAAAATAAACAAGATTCCTACTTTGGATTCAGTTGAACAAAATCAGAAAAGTCCGTTCTGGGAAACAATGAGTTGATATAGAAAGACGTGTCCCGACCTAGGTATCAGTTGCAGAATCCATAACCACTAGATCCATGAGACAACAAGCGTTATAGCGCTGTATAGCCGAGATAATTAACTGCTACCAACCCGACTACCAATACAGGCTCAGTTGGGTTCGGCTCAGTTTGTCCAACTGACCCCCTTCCGAACTGCTCCAACTGCAGTCAAAGCACAAAGCACATGGAAACTAACTTTGAAGCCAATTAGTATGACAATGAGCATGATCTCAAATGTTCGTCTCAATTATCAGTGAGCATTCCCATTGTTATATTATGCACATGGTTATATCAATAACTATGTATTCTCTAGGCTATACACCAGGTCTTGATTGAATCGTTCAACTCAAAGCAAAAATGACTAAAACTAAAGAACTTTTATATTGATGGGGTTTAAGCTGAAGGTGGACTAATGAATATGTAGGTTGCTGGGGTATGCAGTCATAGACAAACATATAATTAAAGAATACATTTAATCAATTTAAAAAAAAACAATGACTTTCTTTAAATTTTTATGATGATGACATTATGTTCATTTTTTTTTTTCATCTATTGATATTTATAACTGTACAAAATAATATACATCAAGTAAATGTGTTTGATAGTGATTAATATGACGTAAATAACTTGTGAAGGACTGCCCACTAGTAGTACTTCAATAAAAATTCTACACTAGAAGATCTCATGGCCATCTTCTTTTCAGACGCCTCGGAGGATTATCAGGAGTGAAGTGGGAAGCAAGTTGGGAGACTAGTGAATTGAAGCGGTTTTGGAGTAGTTATGGAGCTTACTATGAAAGAATAGGTATCTGGTTTGGGATAAATTAGCAACACATGGAATATTAAGATCTTTATGGATAAATTTATTGGTCACAAAGTAAGAAGCATTGAGGATTTTTCGAAGGATTTTGGATAGTAAGGATTCGATACGTGATGAATTGGATGGTTTAGTAGAGCCCCAAAGCTCAAATCCGTACGTCCAAATAGGTCTAATTACAGTCATGTAAATGGGTCTTTTGTAATTAATTGGAAGCTTTGAACGTGTGTCTGGTAAATGTTAAATATAAAAAGTGATTTAGTGTTCCTTGTTTTTTATTGTTGTTTGGACACATTATATTATTTTGAATAATCATAAAGTATTATAATATTTTAGGATTTTAAAAAAATCTATGCTTATTTTAATAATAATAAAAAATATTTTGTTTGGTATAGTGGCTAATTTTCATTAACTCACCTGAAAGTTTTTTCTCATTTGATATATCTCATTCACTCTCCAATATTGAAGCGAGAACATCGGTATACTCATTTGATCCTCGTGTCGTGATTTTTTGTAATTCCGTCAATCGATTTTATATTTTCGATTAATCGATTTTTATTTCCTCTATTTAGTTTATTTAAATAAAAAAAAAAAACGATTAATTTTTGCAAGAATTTAAAATAAATAGAAAAACGTTGTTTATATTTCCTACGCTATTGAATTTCATAATATTTTCTAATGATAAATATTAATCTGTTTGAACTATGTAATTATTCACATGTTTCTTTGGACAGTTATCGTGTCTTTGACACTCAGATGCTTCAAGGTATTTAAGATGAATAAGTTAAAATTTTCACATTTTTCGTTAGATTTCATTTTTAAACTACTATTATTTAAAAAAATATTTTTAAGTAGTCATCTTTGAATAGTATAAAATTGACGAAAGTGATTATATATGTAATGAATACATAATTTAAAAATAATATTCATGATTTTCATTACTTTTATAGAAATTTATTTATTTATTTATTTTTTTACAAACAGAATCTGAATAATACAGATTATAGAAGAGATTATTGTACTTATATAAAAAGTTTTTGTCGTAAAATATAAAGATTGTTGGTCATTGGTTATGGCCAACATTGACAAGGTAATTATTGTTATTTTTTAATCAATAATAATAGATATATATTTGTTGAGGCACCTGAAAAAAAAAGATAGTTTTTAGTCCCATCACTAAGAGAAAAAATGAGGGAATCCGTGTAGAAAATATAGAGATTTTTTTATTAAATAATGTTTGCATTGTTGAATCCGAATTCCAACTTCGGAGGATCGTTATTGTTGTAAAACGGAGAGTTGTTTTTAAACCTCTACACGTGATCCTACCCACTAAACATCATTGTGCACTTGTACCTAAATATTTTTAGTTATTTTGACAATCTACTCGGAAAATTGAGTAAGAAATTTAATGTGTTTTATTTTTGTATAACTAATTTTTATTTGAATGCATACTTATGCATGTGGAAGCAGAAATATGAAAAATTAAAATACTTTTTAAAACATTGTTTTATTATGGAACTCTTCAGCATTGAGAATTTTTCTAAGGATTTTGGGTTGTAAGGATTGGATACGAGACTAATTGGATGGTTTAGTTTATGAAATTTTTCATTTTATTAATATCTATTATATTTATTAATATCTATAATATTTGACTTCACATGTTTACTTATTTAATATAATATTTTCAACATACTTATAATCTTTATAATTTTAAATGGGCAGCACCATTTAAAAATTTAAATTTCTTCTACAAATATCTTAGGAAATATAACTAATTTTAGGCCATTTGTTTTTTTTTTTCAATGATATAATAAATTTGTATATGAACTGTTTGCTACTTAAGTTACATTTGATTTATTATTGACTTTTTCATGTATTTCTACTTTCTTTATTATATAATATCAGTGAATTTTCTGATTCTGTTTTTGAAATTTTCTTGTTGTTAGTCCTGTTGATGGCCAGAACGTTGCACAGTGGGACGAAATTATGTTTTTTTCTGGACATCGCATTTTGAGCCTCTAAAAATTATTGCATCGACTTCAAATTTCATATGGGCATGTTTTCAAAGGTGTAGAATTCGAATCTAAAGTCAGTTTTTTCCCAACATTTCAGGATTTTGCTCTGTTAACCAATAGTGTGTCTAAAAAAATCTTATTTACGTTTTTTCGTGTTTTGATTCAAGGGATATTATTTTCTATGATTTTTGATGTGCTCTATCGAATTTAAAAATCTGCAAATCAACCAGTTTACCGCTGTGTGAGTTATACGTGTTTTATGCCTTTTTCATCGATCGGATTTTCTAAAAAAATAAACAATTTGCAGTTTGTCAGAAACCTGATAGGTAAAAATTATTTTAAATATTGTTCCCAACCGAAAACGGAACTATTTATTTATTTAATAGAAGTAATCAATTATAGCCCACAGGCTCCTACACTGTGGTTATCGAAATTTTATCGTTGGATCCATTCGTTCAAATTCGTCGTGTCAGTGTCAGCATTCAGACCTATTCCGATATCAATTTTAAGCATTTTTATTGGTGAATACCTGTGGATAACATTTGTGAAGTCCATTTGTTGTAGCAATTTGGACCACTTTTTTGTACAAGTTGAATTATCAAAGTAAATCCAAATATTCTCCAAGGTAGCAAGTGGTCGCAGACCATTTCGATCTTGAGTTATTTTTTACAATCGATATTTTAAATTAAAATGGGTTTCGACTTAAACAAGTATAAACATTTTTCAAAAATCAATTTTTTGTTGAAATTTTCAAATTTAAATACATTTATTTTTTGAAATTATTATTTTTACAGGAAAACGTTTTATTGCCAATTGTTTTATCATGCTAAAAACTGTGAAGAGCAAAAAATTTACATCGGATGTGTGACAATTTCAAATGCAATATAACAAAACGGGAAATTTGCGAGAACCTTTCAAACAAGCATAGTATATCGATGTACGTAATAAAATTATGTTTAACGTACTGTTCTTTATCGACAATGACCACAGCAAACATTTAATAAGTGATTCAAGCTACAAATATTAATTTTTGTTTTCAACCAATGTTCTACAAATTACATAGGCTCGTCCCACTGTCCGACATAGAGGTTGAGAATGGAGCAATTTTGCCTATTATTACTTAAGGCATGGAAATATGGCTTCCAGGAATTCAGATTAAGTACAACTAGGCAAAGATGGAAAGGGTCCAGAGGCTAATTCACTCAAAATTATCAAAAGTTCACGGACACTTTCTGACGAAGCCGCTTTTTTTTTTTGGGCAAAAATGATCCCCATTAGTATCCTAGCTGACAAATATGTAGGTAAAATAACCCAATAGGGTTACTTCTGAAATGAAAACACTAAAAAGATATAAAAAGACTAAACAAAAGGGGTAAAACAAGGATTATAATGTGAGGGGAAGGAGTTCTGCAAACCCTATAAATACGTAAAAAAAATCTTTAATTTCAAATATTCTCCAAGGTCGCAAGTGGTCGCAGACCATTTCGATCTTAAGTTACTTTTCAGTATTGACATTTTGAATTAAAATGGGTTTCGACCTAAACAAGTTTAAACATTTTTCTAAAATCAATTTTTTTTTTTTAAATTTAAAAATTTAAATATATTTATTATTTTTATTTTTTATAATAATTATTTTCACAGGAAAATGTTTTATAGCCAATTGTGATATCATGCTTAAAGCTGTGATCGGACGTGTACATAATTTCTAATGCAATTTAACAAAAAAAATTTACATCGGACTTGTACATAATTTCTAATGCAATTTATTCAAGCCATAAATATAAATTTTTGTTTTCAACCAATGTCCAACAAATTACGTTGGCTCGTCCCACTGTGCGTTGGCATAATAAAATAAATATGTTGTTAATTTTAACGGTTCTTATTTTTTATAACCGACAAGACGTGTTAATCCAGTCAATACTCCTGTTATAAATACAAAAAAAAAAATAAAAAAAAAAATAATAAGCAAAATAAATTCTGAGTTAACTTTTATTCTTATGAAAAGCCTCTCGCAGACTAAAACGACAGTAGCCCCGCGATCTTTCTAAATTTATTTATTTTTGGAGTCCTGACAATGACCAACTTCTTCACTCATGCCTTGACTGAATATTTACTATAGCGCTCTCACTCAGACAATTAGATAGAGAAGCTGGGACCTCTCTATGCCTGGCTAGGACTGGAGTGTGTATTGTAAATAAAGTACGATTGTGTTTTTAACTTATAATTTAATTTTGTTTATATTTTATTTATTATTTTTATTTATTTATTTTTTATTTTTATGTATATTGTGTACTTTATATTGTTTATGTTTAGCAAGTTCTTTTCTGTTATCTTTTGTTTATTTTATTTTATATATATATAATTTTAAATTTTTTAAATTTGTTTTTCTCATTGTACATAATGTGTGAATGTAATCATATGCCATATACATTACCTATCGCCCACATTTGAGGCATATCGTAATAATTGCTCAATAAAGGTATAAAAAAAAAAGAAAGAAAAAAAAAAGAAGCAATTCCGTGCCATTTCAGTCTCCTATGTCGATTACAAGTGAGCAGTCTAAACTTATAACTAACTGAACCAGTTATCTAATAACTAATTACTAAATGAGTTATCAGCAATAACTACTTACATTAAAATACATAAATCGAAAAATTAATTAAATAAAACTAATTTAATCACATGGCTATTCTCGTAAAGTAAAAAACCGGTATCCAATTATAAATTAATTCAAGTTAAATTGGAATACTTAAATGGAAATCTACCTTTATTAAATTTTATATCGTCAAAATTAATAACATTTTAAATTCAAATTAAAATAAAAGAAAGATAAATAATAGGCGAAAGTTTTAAAAAAATAGCTAATAAAGTAAATTACTGAGTCTTGATAGGTTCGAACTTCCGCGAAAGTTTATGCGCGGCCGACACGCGATAAAAATAGCTTTAAAGTTCATATTAGAATTTTTATTTAAAGTGAATGGAGTTTTATATAAAAACTTGGGAGGTTAAAAACAAGATAGATGGTTCAAATTTATGCAGGACCCTTACTCAGCAACAAGCAATAAATTGGAAAGCAGCATCCCAAGTCAAACAGGGGTTTATATACACATATTGTGTATGGACCGGTTTATCTCACGGTTGTAGCATATGCAGACGTCGTACTCTGGAATAATGGAAGAAATCTCCAATTCAACCTGCAAATCCAACAGGAAGGATTAAGGCTGTTAAATATGGAAATAGCAGCAGAAGTAAAATAATGAGGACAGGAAGAGAACGCGGAGACTGAGTACGTTTGAGAGGAGTTGAGCTGGATCATGATTTCAAATACTTGAAAGCACATATTTTTTTTTTTCCTGAAGTCTTCATCCAAGCGGAATACTTACATGGCCTTACTTTTCGCTAAATTGATTTGCATGCCCCTCAGTTACAATTCTTCAGACCATTCGCAAACTGGAAGTTGGAACCATTCAGGATAGTCAGCTGCAAAATGTCAGCTCATATCAAACCACGACCTGCATTCTCAAAGCTCCTTTCTTTGTCATAAATAAACTTTCATTATTTATTTATTAATACAAATTTACAAAAATACCTCCAGTAAATATGCAGTAATTAAAATGCAGAGTAATGGCACCACAAAGACTTATTGAGGGACTACCCAATGCACTCTAATGAAACTTCTACAATAGAAGAAGATCCTGAGGCCCTCTTTTTTTTATACACTTTGGAGAATGGAATGGTAAGCAAGTGGATTTAGATGAGTATATAGTTTATTGTAAGAGAAAAGGTATCAGGTCCTAATCAGCGACATATGTGATATTAACTTCATTGTGAATCAGTTCATTTGTATGAATGAATGAAAATAAATTTTATTCTGGGGCCATTGCCCTTTAAGAATAATTATAATGAAGAATTAATGGCGGCCTAGCTGCAGTATGTATAATTTATAAATTTAATAAAAGCAAGAAAAATACGATTAAAATTAAATTAAGGAATCGAAAAGAAATTTAAATTACAATATAAAGTAATAAAAGTAATAATACGTGTTTTAAAAATTTCATGTCAAAAACAAATTACATCTTAAGGTTACAAATTTAGAATAAGCTACAAAAACAAAAATAGGAAAAATGAAAAAAAATAAAAAAAAAAATCAATGAAAAAATACTGTAAACAAAGCTAAGAAATATAAACTATACGGAAAAGTAATGTATCTTGTCTGATAAAATTAATGCCGAAACCAATTATACAAATTTAGTGCAATAGTATTAAAATATGCTGTACAACTTCAATATTATACTGAATATTCATATTTCATTTTAAAAAATAATTTCTTCAACGATATGTCTATTAGATTGAATTTCTAACAAGTAAACGAAAAGACGGGATTTGAAGTTATTATGAGTGGAGGAATGGCGAATGATAATTGGGAAGGAGTTCGAGAAGTTAGAAGCTCTGGAAATAAAGGAACGTTTGAAGGATGTTGTGTTGAAGGGAGTTAGGTTGAGGTCTGAGGAACGGGATCTGGTTTTGCGGGAACTCACTGATGACCTTAATGTTAATGCTTTGAGGATATAGGGTGGTCACTGAGAGGAAAGTGGTTTGTAAAGGAACTAACCAAGGAAGACTTCGGAACGAGGGAAATAACCATTTTAATCTTGTGTAGTGGTGAGATACATGGTCATAACGTGATATCCCTAGAACGAATCTCAGGCAACAGTTCACGAGCGTCTTCTAATTTGTAAAGTAAGGAGTATTAAAGGAATTTTCGAAGGATTCTGGATAGAGTGATTGGATGCGGAAAGAATAAGATGGTATGGTGGAACCCTATAACTCTATACCAAAACTCCAAATAGGTCTGATAATGCTCATATAAATGAGTTTATTGTAGTTCTTGTCTTTTCAGTCTTGTATACGCGTTCCGCGCGAGTCTCTTGTCTAAATAAAATCTAAGGTATCTAATCTGTTCAGCATTATTTAACAGTCAATATTTAAAGGATACAGGAGGACAGGATGAGGTAGTATTCGACGCAGTATAAGAGTTAAACGCTGGGATTTATCTTAACTCTCCAGTTATGACACCATTCTTGAAGGGAATTCATTTGTGATTAGAGCGTCTGGGATGCAGAAAATGGATCATCATTGGCTGATAACACAAATAAAACTTAAACATAAATCTTAATGTTCCATAAGTTTTTGATTAATTTTAAACAAAATATATATCCTTTTATAGGAAACTAGAGAGGCGCGGTAGCCCAGTGTGTAAGGCGTTTGACTCTCGGGAGACCCCTACTCGGGTACACCCAGCCTCTAGAAAAAGTGAATACCCTTAAATAGGAAAAAAAAAACCCAGATGGTTGAGCGTGATTTAGGCCAAATATTCTCCTTTCACAACCGTTGGCCCAGTAACAGTACATCTTTACCTAAGTTCTGAATCCAAGACCCTTCATCGATTGTTTGTGGTACAGGTTTTTTAAATATGTTTATTTACTATTATTTATTAATTTTTAATAAACTCTATGAGTCATTTAGTAAAACTTAACCCACTAGTCTCTTAACTTGCTTCCCAATCAATTCCGGAAGAAACCTCCGAGGGGTCCAAAAAATGAGATCGCCTCAGGACCTTTTTATATTCAACTTTTATTTTTAAGTGTTATTACAAGCAATTGATATGTTATTATTTTATGTTAAACAAACATTATCTTCAAATTTAACAGATGTGTTTTTTTTGTATACTTGTATATTTCTATGAATAAATTAAAGATTTAAAACAATTTAAGGTGTCCAAAACCCTGATTTAAATAAAATGCATTTTTTTAAATATTACTTCGCCAATTTTAATAATGTTACACTGTGCAGAGCAATTGCAAGAAAAAAAAAAAAAAGTTTTATGGAAGTGATATACAGACCACGTATTGGCACTGGGAAATTCTGTCTCTGATACGACAGTAAACAAAAAAACGATATCACTCCGACAAAATGAAAACATTTAAATAAAAGTCTGAACTAAAACTATATATAACGCCACCATGTATTGAATAGTTTTTGTTAGTTCATTGAATAAACATCACATTTGACTTTTATGAGGGAAATATAATAAAAAGGAAACAAAATAGAATGAAATAAATGAGAAAGAAAAAAAAGTATGAGAGATATTTATATCTCGGAATTGTACCCAAATAATGAATATCATTCTTGTTACATAGTGTTGCTATCTTCAATAATACAGATTGATATGCTGTTAATTTAGCAACCCAATAAAATTGGGCAGCAATATGTTTTTTTATTAATAAAGCATATCTCTCTGTGTATAGGGTTCACATAACAGTGGTGAAAAGTTACAAAAAAAAAAACAAAAAAAAAAAAAAAAAAAAAAAAAAAAAAAAAAAAAATCAATAAATTAAAATTCCAGTAAAAATGTATTTATGATGTGATAAATAATTTTTCTTTTTTAAATTATTCGTCAATCTCAGCGTTTCAAAGCTATTTGATATAAAAATATAGGTGAGGAAAATTTTTAAACTAAAAACTGATATCATTTTCAGATTCCTCATCTCAAAAAACATGTAGGAACCAAATTTCGTTAAAAATTAAATTTTCTTATCCCTAAAATTTTGTAGGATTTTAGAAGGTAAGGCAGTCAATTTGTGAAAAAAACGTAAATAATTTGCGCTATCTCACATATTTCGCAACCGATTGAAACCAAATTTTAAGGTCATCTAGAAGCCCTAAAACTGCATAGTTTAGCCTAAATCCGGAGTTAACGGGATTTCTCCTTACTGAGGTATCTCAAGTTATAGTTGACCTTGGAATTTTTCATTCCCATCAGTTTTTGTCCACTAAAATTGGAGTAAACACAATGTTTTATGCATGGATAAAATACTCGGTTGAACACATCAGTCGGTACGGCCTTCAGAAGTTGTTGATGAAATCTCATCTTCAAAATTTTAACGTCCTCGAAAATGGTAAAAAAAATATCTATTTTTTATTTCGATAAAATTTCACATATAAGAGTTTTGTGGTGTGCTATATCGAGATTTGAGGTCAATTTTTCATGAAAAGGAGTTTATACAAATTTACTGTGGATTTCGTTGGAATTTTGTCCTTTTTTTCGATTTTGTAGGCACCCTTGAGCCGGGTCGTGTCTTATGCATAGTAGTATTTTTTATTTGAAATAGTATATAAAACCACAATTTAACGTGAAAGAATCATTTCTCTATCTTGACTGAGATATGAAAAAATAAATAAAACGTGATTTTCATATTTTATTTTTTTTCTAGGCTCCCAATGCTCATTGGCGACTATAACTCTAGTTTTGCACTATTATAGGTCCCTAGTACCTACACAAAAGTCGGCATTCAAATCTGTGAGTTACAAGTCAAAACGTCTTCTTTTTAGAGACGAAATGAAAGTAGTAATAAAAAAAAAGGAGAGAGAGAGAGAGAGAGAAGAGATGACGGAGAGAGAGAGAGAGAGACGGGAGAGAGAGAGAGAGAGGAGAGAGAGAGAGAGAGAGAGAGAGGGAGAGAGAGAGAGAGAGAGAGAGAGAGAGAGGAGAGAGAGAGAGGAGAGAGAGAGAGAGAGAGAGAGAGAGAGAGAGAGAGAGAGAGAGAGAGAGAGAGAGAGAGAGAGAGAGAGAGAGAGAGGAGAGAGAGAGAGAGAGAGAGAGAGAGAGAGAGAGAGAGAGAGAAGAGAGAGAGAGAGAGAGAGAGAGAGAGAGAGAGAGAGAGAGAGAGAGAGAGAGAGAGAGAGAGAGAGAGAGAGAGAGAGAGGAGAGAGAGAGAGAGAGAGAGAGAGAGAGAGAGAGAGAGAGAGAGAGAGAGAGAGAGAGAGAGAGTAACAATAAACACCCCTTTGTACTGTTTTTTTAAGTATAGTACGTTATCATTAGAAAATTATAAATTTAGGCTAGTGTTTTATGTCTTCTGATATACTAGAATGACATTCATTATGGGGTATCCATATATAAGTTAAAATAAGGATAATTTACAACTACTATTACGAGCACGATAAAAATTGATACTTCTAATTAAATAATCTTTAAAATAATATGCAGCTGGTCTTTATGGGCGTATAGGTATTCCATTATGGGCGAGAGGGCTGGTCAAAACCGGTCACAGCGCCTGACCCGGTACTGGACGACTTCACAGATCCCAAGTCTTTCCCAACTCCGAGTTGCAGCACTATTTGTACCGGCTGTCAGGCATTTGTTGCAGGCCAAATAAGTACCTATTTCTATATTTTGGTTATATACAATTACTAGAGGAACTGGGAAGAAATTTAGTAAAGGCAATTTTTTTATTTTTGAGGTTCTAAAAAGATGTAGGATGCATACCTACAATAACTCAATCACAAATTCAATAAATACTCGGAGTGACAATAATACATCAAGTAAAAAACAGCCTAAAATTAAATATTTATGAATCATCAGAAATAATGAAATCATTTAAAACCTATCCAGAAGTTTGTTTAAATGACTAGATAAACATTTCCAATAGACCCATTATAAATTTGTTTCCAATAGGAACGGAAAAATCCAATTAGTCATAGGGGAAATCCCAAGGTAAACCCCCCAAAAATTAACCTAGATATTTCAGATATCTGTAAGATCTCCTCAGGTGAGTACCAATGTTTGATTTCTTGTCTTACATTTTTTTAAACTTCAGTGTATATAATCGATGTAACATAGTGCTGATGTTTTGAAAATTTTGTATGTTTCAGAACCGAAGATGAATGTTTAGCGTTCGAAGCTAATTTTCTAATAAAATAATTCCAAAATAAGAGACAATTAATTCATCAAACCTAATAATATTTTTATATATTAACAAATATTTATACATAACAAACAAGAAACGTGAAGAACATTTTTTTTTTTTTTAATATGTTTTGATTTGATGCAAGGATTACATTGATGTATCGCATATTTGGAACTCAATCGACGTGGTAGAGACCATGATAGGTCCGGATAACCGAATTCTCGGGTAATCGAAACTCCAAAAAAGTAAGGGAAAAACGTAAGATAATCGACTTAATAGGGTACAACAGACAGTTATTGATAATTTTAAATAGTTCTTGACACCCTACCTTAGAAAAAAAAATAGTCAAAGAAATTCCTTTTAAATCCTACAACTCAACTGTGTTAAAATACTTCCAATCTTGTCTGTACTTCAATAGATTAACTTAAGGTGTGAACAACCGATTTTATTTTAGTTATTGCCACTATCTTGTAAAATACACTTCAGTAATAATGTTTGGTGTGAACCTTTTTTGTTTATCTTAAAGTTAAGTAATTACGAAACAATAATAAATAAATTTCAACTTTATTGAACTATTTTTTCTATATTTATGTTATGACTATTGCTTAAGGGTGTCAATAGCTGTATAGTTTACCCTGCATATATCTATTTAATACTAGAATAATACTTATTATGCATGCAATAATTATATTTATATAAGCAACATTACTAAAAATGTAAATCAAAAAGTTTATTGTTTAAAAAAAAAAATCACTAATTTTCTTTTGTTTCTGCCGCCGCAGGATTTCTGTTTTCCAAAAACTACCAAATCGAACGATGTTGCATTAGTTCTGCCTTCCAGACATTGCAAGTGCCATCTCCAATGCAAACTCTTCTTCATGAGAAATTGTTAATAACGATTTGTAGAAAGATTGCCAGATCTCTTATTAGGCAAATTAATGTTTTGTGAAATTATAAAATAAAAAATAAAAGGCTCGGTTTATCGAGAAATAGTTAATCGAGTCCCGATTGTTTTCGCTAATCGAAGGTAAGTGTATTCGATTCTTAACATCACTAAAACATATTTAAGCCCGCCTAAGCGCAACAGTTGTGACCGCTCTCACACTCATTCAATCGATGGTGTTTGGCGAGACCGTTTTTGTTTATTATCTAGCAAAATAAAAAAAAATACGATCAATGTACACGTGTTTTAGTGGGTTTCTATACAATGTTATATATATTTCGACATACCAAAAGCGAATTAGAGCATCATGTAATAAGCACGCAAGTGTCATAGCGAATTTAATTCAACGGATTGTAGATTAAGATGGTGGGAACAAAAGATTGAACGGCGCATTTTTAAGACTAGGGTTTGTATTGATTCACCAGAATTAAAATTATTAAGAATTTTGGAAGAAAAGTACTGTAACGATATCTCAAATTGATTGAGTGAAAAAATCGGGAAAAACTCAGATTCCAACCCGAATGAATAACTGAAATCGAGTGATGATAAAAAATATAGATCTAGATTGTGTGGCTTTACCAATTATGAAACTATAAATGTTGATGATTTCTGATGACACAGTGAATTAGGTAGCGTTAACGTTGGCTGGAAGTGTATAAATCTGGGGCCCACACACAAAGAAACGCCATACCATAAAGACTTTAACCACAATAAACCAATTTCTCATAACGGAAACATAAACAGAAATTTGCTACTTATACCAACTTACTTCAATCAATTTGGGCATTCTAAACTTAGAGAATAGACAAAAAAAACAAAAAACAATTTGGATCAAAAAGTTGTATGAAACTTACTGCAGAATCACCTTTATATGTTAGTAATACAAGTTTGTGTACTGACTTATTACTTATTACGAATTTACCCATATGTTTGGAAGAATTATTTAGCAAAGTTTGTTTTTTAACTAAGAAGCTATAGGTTATTTGATTTATATAACAATATTTATGGATTAAGTTCAATTTAAAAAAATATTATTAATGGTTTTTTTTTTTTTTTTTTTTTTTTTTTTTTTTTTTTTTTTTTTTTTTTTTTTTTTTTTTTTTTTTTTTTAACTATTTATTGATATTTACAACTGTACATCAATATACATCAAGTAAATTCGATAAAAATGATTATAATGACATGTAAATCACTTGTGAAGAACTACTCACTAGTAGCACTTCAAAAATATTCTAAACTAGAAGGTCTCTTGGCCATCTTCTTTTCAGACGCCTCGGAGGATTATCAGGGATGGAGGAGGAAGCAAGTTGAGAAATTAGGGGATTTGAGTGGTTATGGAGCTTACTATGAAAGGATAGATATCTGGTTTGGGCTAAATCAGCAACATATGGAACATTGAGGTCTTTATGGATAAGTTTATTCGTGACAAAGTAAGGAGCATTAAGGATTTTTCGAAGGATTTTGGATTGTAAGGATTGGATTCGAGAAGTGTTTGATGGTTTAGTGGAGCCCCAAAGCTCAACTCCGTATGTCCATATAGGTCTAATAACTGTCATGTAAATGAGTCTCTTGTAATTTATTGGAAGCTTTGATCGTTTGTCTAATAAATGTTGGAGTAGTCTATAACGACGGGCCGTTTCTTGTCGTTTTAGTCTTGTATGTGGATTCCAAGTGAGACGTTTGTCTAAATGGAGTCCCAGGTAGCGAATCTGTTCAACAGGAATTAGAGGAATATCATTAAAGGATACCGTAGGACAGGATGTTGTAGGTTTACGACGGAGGGTAAAGGTTATTTGATGGGATTTATTTGGATTTATTTTAATTCTCCATTTTTGACACCATTCTTGAAGGTTTATGATGTGGGATTGGAGTGACTGGGATGCAATGAAGGGATCATTATTTACTGATAACAAACATGTGTCATCAGCGTAAGTGGTGAGGACAGTGCTAGGATGGGTCGGGATGTCAGCTGTATACACTGTGTAGAGGATAGGAGCTAGGATACTTCCTTGAGGAACTCCGGCAGACTGAGTAAAGAGGGATGAATGGGGGCGGAATTGTGACTTACTCTGAATGTTCTGTCGTTGAGATAGGATTGCATAATAAGGAAGTATGTAGGAGGAAGGAAATTACGGAGTTTGTAAAGCAGTCCCTGGTGCCAGACTCGGTCAAAGAATGGTTTTTTTAAAATTATATAATGTGACTTTAAATTTCTGTCAATCAATTTGTCTCAATCCCCCCTTTATAAAAAAAAAAAAAAAAATTATAATTATTTAATTTTCCAAATTTAACAAACATTTATAATCTAGTAGCTGGAAGAATAAATTATTATTGAAAGTTGAAAGTTAGAAATAGGGGTGGGAATTTCAAAAAGACGTAGCAAATATTAATTTAACGGATATTTAAGAGGTTGATACACCATTCAGTTGGTGGTTGAATTTTTATTTAGATCAAAAATATTTTCCAGTAATTTGTTTTTGAGAAATTAGTACGGCTTAACAAAAATGTTCTCATACAATGTAATAATCTGGCCAATCCTCTTATTTGTATCAGGATGTGGACTGTCTCTAAACCCTGGTGAGCAGAATTTGAATTTTTTTTGAGAGAGAGAGAGAGAGAGAGAGAGAGAGAAAGAGAGAGAGAGAGAGAGAGATGAGAGAGAGAGAGAGAGAGAGAGAGAGAGAGAGAGGAGAGAGAGAGAGAGAGAGAGAGAGAGAGAGAGAGAGAGAGAGAGAGAGAGAGAGAGAGAGAGAGAGAGAGAGAGAGAGAGAGAGAGAGAGAGAGAGAGAGAGAGAGAGAGAGAGAGAGAGAGAGAGGAGAGAGAGAGAGAGAGAGAGAGAGAGAGAGAGAGAGAGAGAGAGAGAGGAGAGAGAGAGAGAGAGAGAGAGAGAGAGAGAGAGAGAGAGAGAGAGAGAGAGAGAGAGAGAGAGAGAGAGAGAGAGAGAGAGAGAGAGAGAGAGAGAGAGAGAGAGAGAGAGAGAGAGAGAGAGAGAGAGAGAGAGAGAGAGAGAGAGAGAGAGAGAGAGAGAGAGAGAGAGAGAGAGATAGGGGGAGAGAAAAAGAGAGCGAGAGACCGCATTGTACTTTTTTTTTGTATAGTTCCCAATATATTTTATAAGTGAGTTTTTATTGTTTTTACACTTAATAAAGAATTTTTTTACATAGTTTTAATGTAAATTTTCTGTTAATTCAGCCGTGGATCGAATTCGAGGTCGGTAGACCCTTCTGGGGCACACCCAGCCTCCTAAAAAGTGGGTACCCTTAATTGGGGGGAAAACCTGGCGGTTGAGCGTGAATTCTGGCCAAATCACCTCCTTTCACAACCGTTGGCTCAAAAACAGTACAGCCTACCTAAGTACTGAACCCGAGACCCTTCATGGGTTGTAAGTGGAACAGGTTTTTTTTTTTAATATATACATTAATATAAGGTGTACACAATACAAACATTATCATCATAAAATTATAAATTTAGGGTAATGCTTTTTTGTCTTCTGATATACTAGAATATGATATACTAGGTGGATCAGGTATGGATACGCCGAACAAATGAGGAGCTCAAAGATTTATTTAATCATACGTGGTCCAGTTTTTGAAAACAAATCTATAAAACTTAAAATTAAAATTGAACTCTGAAATTATTTATCTACAAACCCCATTCATATGATAATAAAATCAAAAGATTCAGCATAGAAACTAGTAATAATTGGAAGCCCTAGACGAGGAAATAGGATTGTATTCATTATCCTTAAGAAGATATGACAAGGCATAATTATTCGCAACGCTACTGATGGGGAAAAGAGAGGTCTACAATAATTAATTAAACCCTTGTTATTAGCAAAATTATTGATCAACCTTATCTCGCCTGTACATTCAGTAAATACAATATAATAATATCCTTATTGATATAGTCTGAAATCGGATAATAATAAAGACTCCCGATTAACCATCTCTCAGATTTAACTGGTGCCTGAACCTCACTAATCCAACGCTAGTCCGAATCTCTCGCGGGCGAAGTCCAAGGGAGGAAGGGAAAATTTTCGTAAAATCCCTATTAGTCCAGAAAAAAAAATTTCGGTATGCGAAAATTCGATTAGTTTTGACTTTATATGTTGTTAGTGTTGTACTTGTTTACGAAAATCCATGTTTAGCATCTTGAAGCCCCACCGCTCTCTAATTGGTAGCATAAAATATTTCGAACGTTTCCCCGAAATATCTGCTGCAAAGTTGCTTCTAAAGTAACGCTTGTTGTATTCAAAACTAGACTAGACTAAATTAATAACAATTTGTGCAGAAAATAAGCTCTGTAGCTTGAACAGGGGCTAACAAGGGGAGGGCACACTCAGTCTCTCACGGATCTTGTTGGCAATTTTTTTGGATGTTCCTGATCAAAAAATATTAGACACGTGTTTTGCCATTCCAATGGGCTCTAGAAGCCGAGAAAAAAAAATAGCATTAAATTAAAATATTTTATATCTCGTGTTTAAAAAATTATATCAACATGATTCTTGCACCAAGATTTTCATTTTTGATTGTGGATTTAAGGAAAAATACAGCTGCTCCAAAGATTTTGGTTTAGGTTAATTAAATTCTAAAAAAATGATTAGATTTTCAAGCAAACTACCTCTATAGATTTTTTTTACACAAAAATTGACGTCAGATTCTAATTTAGCACCCTCAAAAATATTGAAATGCGTTTATTCATTGAAAACAAAAAATATAATTTTTTCATTGAACTACGTTCAATATACTTTTTTCACAAGAACCGACATCGGATTCGAATTCAGCATTAAAAAGAACCCTTAAATACAAAATTCCATCCAAAAATAAAAATAAAAATTCGTAAGCTTTAAAATGTGCCTGACCAAATGATAGGCAATTTTTGTTTAAATTGACAAAAACATGAATTACACTTAGACGCTTCAACGTATCTACTTAATTTTTTTATACAAAATATAGAGTGGTAATACTCTTGAAATATCTTTGGTTTCATTTTCCTATCTGGTTTCAAACTCAAGTTAAAAATAAATATGTTTTTCGGATTTACCAATTTTTTAAATAAGTTTTTGTTAATCGAAATTTGCGTTATTATACATCAAAAGAAAGTTGAGGCTCTCCTCTTTCTAGCGATACCAATGAATGAATTGCGTGACAAAGTATTAGCTATTTAGCTAAAGTAACCAATAAGCGTTTTAAAAATTGTTTTTGAGGGTGCTGAATTAGAATCAGACGTCAATTTTTGTGTAAAAAAATCAATAAAGGTAGTTTGCTTGAAAATCTAAAAAAAGTTTTAATTTTTACCTAACCTAACTCAAAATCTATGGAGCGGCTGTATTTTTTCTTAAATCCGCAATCAAAAATAAAAATCTTTAGTCAAATAATAAAGAATCATGTCGATATCATTTTTTAAACTCGAGATATAAAATAAATTAATTTAATGCTATTTTATTTTTTTTCTCGGCTTCTAGGGCCCATTAGTCGGAACGACAAAACAAGTGTCTAATACTTTTTGACCAGGGACCTCCAAAAAAATGCTAACAAGATCAGTGAGAGACTGAGTCTGTCCTCCCCTTGTAAGATGTTTTCAAATTTAGGAATTCTCAGTGCCAGAAATTGTGATGTTTTTTTACAGTTTTTGCCCTATACGTCCTTAACAACATTTGTATATGTTCTAGTATTAATTAGTAAATCCCAGAATAGCTAGTATGGCCTTTGCTCGAAATATAACATTATGAAATGAGCAGCGGAGGAAAGTTGTCTTTATTGATGAAAAAGAAAAAATAATTTAGATGGGTCTCTTGGATTTTTATTTATCTTCATGACCCAAGAAAAGAAGAAAAGATTTTATCAAAGTGGCAACTGAAAGGAGGAGAGTTACTAATTTGTGACGGCTAAAAAACTGGCTTTATTTTATTCTAAAGAATGTTTTTGATTTTTTTTTTTTTTTATTAATCTTTGGACATTTCTAAGGTTCGTTTGAACTCTAGACTCCCTTAGCGATTACCCTTGCCGTTTTATAAGAGTTAGCATATTTCGTTTTTCCCGTAACAAAAAACCAGGGGTCACGCAGTTGGTTTGCGATATGCCTAGAACACATCCCATCATCATTAGTGAAGAAATCAAACGGCGCTCTTCTTTAGAAAAACATTAATTTGTGTGTATTTTCGTTAAGATTTAACACATTTATAAAGTATAAATGGTATTTATTGGTCTTAAGAAAATTATGAAAATCGTAAAAAACGACAGTGTTTCTATCATTTTGTCGAAAATAAAATGTGAATATTTACTAATATTGGATTGAAATATTCAGCAAGGTCTGATAATTCTGTCTCCTTTTTAAACTTCAAGAATTTTGAAAAAACTAATATCAATTGAAAATAAAGAAATCATAAAAAGTTTTTTTTATTTATAAATATATATTTTTTTAGCTTTCATTTTCATTACTTTTTGAAATAAAAATTACGGTAGTAAATTTAAATAAAAAGAGAGCAAAATTTCTATTTCTATTTTTATTTGATTCCTTATGAATTATTATTAACTAAATTCGAATATATTGATGTTGTAACGGTTTTATTTATGCTTTTTGTTCTTAAATGTAATATTTTATCTAGATATATATTTGTATTCACCATTACACTAGTGGTTTCCACAAAAAGGTCAACGTCAAGTACTAATTGTTTTTGTTTTTTTTTAGATCACTATCTACCCTTTTTTCTTTTTTTATTATTCGTAAAACTTTCTATTGAACAATATATTTTTTTAAACAGTACTAAAATATGATGATTCAATCAAACGGTTGAGGTGTATAGCTCATTATTTATACATAAATATGCTTGCTAAGCATATTGCATGCATAAATAATGCATTAGCATAAGCAACAAATGAATATGGTACAAAATGTAGAAAATATTTTTTCATTTGAAATAAAAATATGCAACAGATTAAGTCCTGTGTAATATTGATATTTATTTTACCTACGGAAGATATAATAACAGTTTAAACATACCACCTTTAATTACAGTAATATTACTGGATAATCCATAAGTCCTAATGTTCCATAAATATAGATTTATTTATTTTAATAAGATTATAATAAAGTCTGAGATTAAGGTGACCATCAAAGCTCCCCCTTTCAATGGCATTGAATAAAAGATAATTAAAGTGTGAAACTAAACACTAGGTAGATTTAGAAAAAGCATTCAATTTCCTTGTTCAATATTGAAAGGAAATTAAACCGCAAATAAAACTATTTCCTAGGCATCAGCACGCTTTCAGAAAGACTCTGTGTCTATTAGATAAGTATGAAATATCACATAAATATTTGAAACTAAGATTTTTGCAAGGAATTTTACAATGAAATAGAGGCAAGTATAGGTGACAACAAGTCTAGCCAACAGAATTTCTAAAGTTGTTTGGCAAAAAACTTCTAAAGCTTATTATAACCATAGCATATGAACTTACTTGTTCTGCTTACATATTAACAATAACAATATAATTAAAATAAACATATGTATGTACAAAACACACGAGAAAAAACAAACAAATTTAAATTAACAAATTTAAATAATAATAATAATTAAATTAATTCTATGGATACATCAAGAGGATGGACAACTCACGTCTAACTAAGCATATTATGGAATATACAGAAAATATCAAGTATATGGGATGGATAACTGAAGCAAAGAAGAATCTTAAGGAAGCTGGAATAACAGAGAGAGCTATAATAATTAGAACACAATTCAGATATAAGGTAGACAAATGGGAAGTCTGTCAGGGAGAAAGGTGAAAACAGGAACCAAATGGTCGGAAGAAAGCACAAAGTAAAAAAATGAAAGAGATATGGAAGATCAAAAAGGCTGAAAAGAAGTGAATGCTTTGCGGAGTCCTCAGAGACTCATTCGCATAAATAATAGTAATGAAATTATTAAATTAAAATCTGAAGTATAAATTAAAGGCAAAGATAGAAAGGTTTATTTTATAATTCTCTCTCCTAAAAAATAATAAACATAACTGCAAAAGCTAGTCGATGCTTACTCAGGTCTTCGCCAATATTTTTGGAGTTGATACGTTGCCAGGGAACGATACTCCAACTGTACAAAACTTTGGTTCCACCAGTATTGACGTATGGCTCGGAAACATGAGTTATATCTCGAGCAGATGAACTTGTTCTCCTTTTTAAAGAGAGAACAGTTCTGCGTAGTTTTCTGGAAGCCTGATGTGCGGAAAACGACGCAGGAAAACCTGAGATGGGTTGGAAACCTTGCAAGGATGGAAGAGGATGCCATCCTCGAGCAGATACTCGAGAGTTAGATCCACTCGACAAGAAGAAAAGGAAGAACTAAGCTACAATAGGGAGTAATTGTGAAGCAGGTACTCTTCTTGGAGTGCGTTGCTGGAGGAGAGAGCACAGGACAGGAACAATTGGCGGAAGTTGATGAAGGCCTTGACTTAGGAATGATGATGATTATGATTTATTGCCTGTAGTTGATATGCTAATTTCTAGACATTGAAGACCTAATGAAAAATTAAGAAAGGAAGAGAAAAACGAATTAATCTTAAGTTTTTTGTCTTATAACTACTTTCCTAATGTTTTAAGGAAAAAAAATATTAATATATTTTTTGTATAACGTAAAATCTTTTTTATTTATAAAAAAGTAGTGTTTGAAAGTGTTTATGTTCAATAATTCTAGAGTTATAGTGATTTATGCAAACAGTCCAGTAAATTGACAGTCTAACAGAGTAAATAGTATAAACGTTTTTCCTCAAAGTATTTTTATGTATTTTAGGAAGCTGGATGCAAATACTTATTTTATATAACAAAATATTAAAGATTTAAATAAAGCACATCTAAATCTATAATTTCAGATTTTATTTTTTGAATGAAAAAAAATACATAACTTAATTTACAAAAATAAATAGATAAACCTGATGCAAAAATAAACACATTTTATTTTCTACTGGTTGTTAAATGAAATATTTTTTAGTCAAACTAATTATTTAGTGGCTAATAAAAAAATAGAGTGAGAAACGGACAGTTGTTTACTGCCCGCAAAAACTGATAGCAAACAGGTATTTAACTGTAAAGCTCACTAAAAAAAAACTTTTAAGTGTCAACAAGATTTTTATTTTATTATTTCTATTTAATTTTTTTTTTAAAGGCATATATTTTCATTGAAAAGCAAAATATTGAAAATATAGCATTTTTTTTTGGAAACTCGAGAACATTTTTTTTTCTCTTTCTAATTTTTATTCACACCTGTTATTGGTGTAACAATAAGTGAATTTGATGATATTGTTATACTATAGTCGTTGTAAGCGTGTGATTAGCACTCAACAGTACCTCCTCCTGGCATGGGATAAAAAAAAAAATTTATTTGAGCAAATCTCTCATCCAGCTTCTTTTAAATCTTCTGAGAGTATTTCCAGGTATTAATTCAGAAAAGGTTTTTATACATTTTTTTTCCTACTTTGACTGTAATTAGGTACAGGACTGTTATATGCGCTTTATTTCGACAGTTATTAATATATCGAGGCTGCGTAAATTGTAACGTAATAAGAAAAAGATAAGATTAAGATTGATCAATAATTTGGTCCTATTGGAATTTTATATTAGAAGACCATTTTCTAATGTTAAGTTTTCATTATTATATTTGTATGTTATCAGTAAACAATGGTCTCTTTATTTCCTCCCAGACACTCCAATCCCACATCATAAACCTTCAAGAATGGTGTAGAAAATGGAGAATCAAAATTAATGCAAATAAATCCCATCAAATAACCTTTATCCTTCGTCGTAAACCTACGACTTCCTGTCCTACAGTATCCTTAAACGATGTTCCACTAATCCCTGTTGAACAGATCCGCTATCTAGGGCTCCATCTGGACAAACGTCTTACTTAGAATCCACATACAAGACTAAAACGACAAGAAACTGCCCGTCGCTATCGACTACTTCAACATTTACTTGACAAACGCTCCAACCTTCCAATTAATTACAAAAGACTCATTTACAAACAATAATTAGACCAATTTGGACATACGGATTTGAGCTTTAGGGATCCACTAAACCATCCAATTCATCTCGTATCCAATCCTTACAATCCAAAATCCTTAGAAAAATCCTAAATGTTCCTTACTTCGTCACAAACAAACTTATCCACAAAGATCTTAATATACCTTACGTTTCTTACTTAGCTCAAACCAGATATCAATCCTTTCATAGCAAACTCCACAACCATTCAAATCTACTAGTATCACAACTTGCTTCTCATTCCATTCCAGATAACTCTCCGAAGCGCCTGAAAAAAAGATGGCCTCGAGACCTTCTAATATAGTACATCATTACATAAAGCCTTTATAAGTGCTACCAATGGGTAGTTGCTTTAAAAACAAGTGACGCGCCATTTTTATCATTATCATCATATTTACTTGATGTATTATATTTTTATATTGTATATGCATTTATAAATTTTAATAAATAAAAAAGAAAGTAAACATTCAGCATCACTTCTTTGAACATAAAAAAGATTAAAAACATCTGCACTTTAATAAAAAGGTTATAAATATTTACCAAGCTATCCAAATCCCCCTTTCGTCTCTCAAAAGTCGGTCTACGCCAGGTCCTGAAAGCTTTTAGAACCTCCCATTTCCCCTCCTTATATGTTTGATGCCTTGTTCTTTTTTTTATTTATTTATTTAATGATGTTTACAACTGTAATATACAATATACAATATACAACTGTAATATGCAAGGGATACCGCACGTTGTCATTTGATGCTGCGACATTATTGGCGGGTATTTTGCCAGTTCAATTAAAAATTGACGAATTAACGACATTGTTTAACATTAAAAACACAAAGACAGGATATAAAGACCTAACATTAGACAAAATAGAAAAAAAACACTAACTGTAAGTTTTGGATACACCCTGCATCAAATTTGTGGACTACACCCAAATGTTATTCAGTTAATATCGACAAAACAGAAATCTATACGGACGGTAGTAAGGACAGCGAGAACGTTGGATGTGCATGGTTATTTAAAGCTCAAGATGGCAGAACCATAGAACATCAGTATAAACTAGAATCGTACTGTTCAAATAACCAAGCCGAGAAATTTGCTGTTTTGAAAGTTACGGAATACATAATTAACGAACCTCAAAAGACTAACACACATATTACAATACATACGGACAGTAAAATTTTAATAGAGTCGATTAATAATACAGCCATACATGACTATTTGACTGACCTAATCAGACGAAATTTAATAACCATTAAGAACAAAGGGAAAATGGTCTCTATAAAATGGGTTAAAGCACACTTTGGAATTGAGGGTAACGAAAGGGCCGATTACCTAGCCAAAGAGGCGGCTAAAAGTAATTTGTTACCTTCGTATAACAAAGTTCCATTATCATATATAAAGCGGGACATAAGTTCTGATATGGTTAAAAAGTGGGACCAATTGTGGGTGACCTCATCAAAGTCACCAAGCTTACACAGATTTATACCTCACATTACACACAACAATTACAAACACATACAAAGTAACAACTACAAACTAACACAACTAATGACAGAACACGGAAACTCTAAACAATATCTCAAACGATTTAACATAATACGATCTGACATATGTAATGAAGACGGACAGACTCAAAATTTCAGACATGTACTTTATGAATGTAAAGCATTTGAAGAACACAGGTTTAATCTAGTAAAAAATATTATTCTCAAACATGGAACATGGCCAGAGACAGAACAAAATTTGTTCTCTAAATTTAAGACTGACTTACTCACGTTTATAAGAAAGATCGACTTTGACAAACTGACAAATGATGGGCAGCAAAGGTAGTTTCTTGTTGGCTTTTGTTTTGTTTTGTTTTTGTTATTTCTTTTCTTTTTTTTTTTGTTTGTGATTTTGTTTAAATATTTTTGTTATATTACTAAGTTATGTACGTTATGCTAAACTAATCATGTTAACTTTTAATAACATTGTAAAACATGTAGTATGCCTGTAAGGCATGGAACATGTTAATATACAAATAAACGGTCCTTATATGGGGATACCATATAAGGAAAAAAAAAAAAAAAAAAAAAAAAAAAAAAAAAAAAAAAAAAAAACTGTAATATACATTATATACATATAATAATATAATAATAATAAACATTTTAAGCTAGTCGTCGAATAAAACATTCCTAAGAGGAAAATTATTCGTCAATCCTAATTGTATTGATCATTATATACCATCATGCGTACTTCAACTGTTGCCAGGTTTCCAGCAAAAACATAGGAAAAAAATAAAAGTCACGAACCAAAGAAAATTCGAAAATCTAGCTTTTTTTCCTAACTTTTAAGTTTTCATAAGGTCCTCGAGGTAAAAACCTATGGATTTTAATTATGGCCGTAAATATACAACTTACAACATAAACTTTCGACCTTTCGTCGGATAAAAATGCCTGCTGGCGATTATATACGTCAGAGGAACACACATTACATAGTTGATTCCTGGCGCTTCAACTTTTTTTGTACTGATTGGATAGCGCCTATAACTGTATAAATGGAACACTTGCTCGTAAAGTAGGAAGTGAGAGATTCCCTCTAATAACTTTCATTGCTTTTTTACTGAGTGAGCCAATAGCTCTTTTTATGTGAATCGAAATGATCATTGGCCGCTCATCTATTATAACATATTTACGCTCGTCGTTAAGAATAAGATCCTAGATCTCTATAGTGAATTCCGTTCATCATTGATTGCGTTCATCATCCGGCTTTAGTTCATCATGAGGCTTTAGTTTTAATATAATAAATGAACTTGATGAAAATTTGAGGAGTCGTTTTTAATAAAACAGAGAAATCATATTCAGTAATATATAGTCATGAGTGAGTTCCCACAAAACCAGATCCCGTCCCTCGGACCTTAGTCTCATTCCCTTCAACACGGTATCCTTTATTTTAAGAGCCTCTAACTTCTGGAACTCCCTTCCTCCCAACATTCGCTATCCCTCCACTCATAATAGCTTTAAATCCCGACTTTTCCTTTACTTGTTAAATATTTAATCTAATAGCCATATTGAGGAAGAAAATTTTTTTTTTTAAATGAACTACGATTATGCACAATATAATATTGATTCTTCCAGTATTATTTTTGTACTATTGTACTCAATTTGTATCATTGTTTTTGGCATAAATTATATTATTATATCAGATAATATACATTATTTCTCCGGAATATACCTATATATTTTGTAGCTTTGTCAACTGTCTTTTTCCATTAAATTTTTTTCCCTTATTTTTTGTTTGGTTTTCTAAGCTCATTTTAAATTCTTAACCTTATGATATATTTTGATTTTCGTGTAATACTTTATAACATGTAATATTACTTTTATATTGTAATTTAATTTATTTGGAATTTCTGTATTTAATTTAAATTGTATTTTTCTAACTTGTACTATGTCCTTTATACGACAGTTAGGTTGCCATTATATTGTTCATTATAATTATTTTTAAGGGGCCTTGAGCCAAGATTAAAATTTATTTTTATTTCATTCACTCATCAATACTACGTCACAAATAAACTGATTTATAATGACCTTAAATTCCCTTATTTTTCTGGTTTGTACGAAATAACTATTCTTTAATAACAAACTCTATGCAAAATAAAACCCACAAGTTCTTCTAATTACTTCAATCCACGATAATAATCTTAGCAGTCGGAAAAGAAGATGGATTCAAGACCTTTCATTCTAGAACAACCAGTGGGTATTATCTCCACAAGTCATTGGATTCATTCCTTTCATTTGCGTGATGTATGCATGTTATACTAATTTAATTTTATTCATTTATATGTTTACGCTTAAAAATATTTTTTATTCGATTTATTTATTATAGCAATAGGAACTCTATTTGTTTTGTTTTTTGTTTTTTGTAGAATAAAATATAAATTCGATAACTTCTACAATATTGATTAAAGAACATACGTAGCTTAATATCTTGTTTTTAATATTTTGATACTATTAAAATAATAATTATATATTTTTTTAAAACTCTATTTTTTTTTATTACAGTTTTGCTCTCTTGCTATTGTGTATACATTGTACACAAAAAGTAAATTTAAAGGGAATAATTACAATTTCATGTAAAGATCTTCTGTTCAGACGCCTAGGAGGATGATCGGGAATGGAGTGGGAAGCAAGTTGGGAGACTAGTGGATTGGAGTGGTTATGGAGCTTACTATGAAAGGATAGGTATCTGGTCTGGGCTAAATCAGCAACATATGAAACCTTAAGATCTTTATGGATAAGTTTATTGGTGACATAATAAGGGGCTCTGAGGATTTTACGAAGGATATTGGATTGCAAGGATTGGATACGAGAAGAATTGGAAGGTTTAGTGAAGCCCCGAAACTAAACTCCGTATGTCCAAATGGGTCTTATTACTGTCATGTAAGTCTTTTGTAATTTATAGGGAGCTTTGAACGCTTGTCTAGTAAATGTTGGAGTAGTCTGTAACGAGGAGCAGTTTCTTGTATTTTAAATCTGATATATCTGAAGTATTTAAGTTAATCTAAATAATCTTATTGTGAGTATCAATTTGTTAATGTTTGGAATTTGTTTTGTTTGTTTTATGATGAATGTTTAACATTCGGGACTAGACTAGTAATAGAAGTCGTAAATAATTCATCAATCCTAATTTTGTTGATCCTCCTATATCATATGCGCGCCATTTTTTTTTTATTTATTTTATTTTTTAAAATAATTCTAGTGGAAACATCAGTCAGTTATAATATGACCTAATTATGAAAAGCAACGCCGGATAAATAAATTTACATTCAACTTTATCCTACGACTGACATATTTCCAATTGAAATAAAAACAACTGATAAAAATTTAATAAACGAGATAGAAACATTAAATTGCTCTCATAAAATAGTATTCGCAATCAGGGCTATTGATATGAAATGTAAATCAACCGTTTCTTGTTTACAGCTGAATCCCCATTAGAGTTGGTTGGCCGCAAGAGATACGCGGAACCTGTTGAGTCGGATCGTTCACTCCAATTACATCTTACTAATCCCGGATATTTATTACCCAATCGTAATGGATTTTATTTAGTTGATAGAATAACTAATATATACTGTCCTTCTAATATACATTCTCTAAATGGGTGTAGTATTTTAGATAAACAAGGCAGGAAAATAGATCTATAAATATATGCTGTTTTATATTTAAAAAAATAAAACAATTTCTCTCTTAATGGAAAAAAAAAAACCAATCGATCATGGATATTTATATCCATAATCTCCTTCTTTTTTTTTTTTTAATAAAAAACTGACATACAAACCAACCTAATTTTTGACAGGACATGACGAAGCAAAAAGTTCCTCAGATTTAAACTTACTGACAACAGCATTTGTTACTGCGATGGAAACAGTGAACAAACTTACGACCATCTTATTTATGACTGCAGAAATTTGGAAAGACACAGACACAAACCGATATCCAAAGTCCTACTGTACGGAGGCAAATGGCCGCCTTCAAAGAAGGATCTCATAGACAAATAATTTGATGAGTTTGATGCATTTGTGGATCATGCTGATTATATAGAGCTCAACAATTGAACAGTTTGTCTATAACTCTACCTCTATTTGTTTATACAGGGTGTTCAATATTCTAAGGCTTTTTCCTTTTTTTTTCCACAGCTTTAGAAATTTTGAAACGAAACACTCAGCGTCTTAACTGTGTCAAATAAAGTTTCCTTTCAGGTTATAGTCTGCTCTCCAACCTTCTCCAATTCTCCTCCAGCGACCCTAAATTTGGAATTTCCAATGGGATATGGTATTTTTTATGACGGATTTCGATAGAAAATCAATTCAAAATTTGAATTACTATCGAAATTCGTCGATGGAGTTTTTTATCTGGGGGTGGGAATAGGTCAACTTGGAAGTTTTCCCCCAAAATTTTATTTTTGCAATACCAGTTTCAACTATATTAGGAGTCAAAAAATGTTTTTTTTTTTCAATAAACAGTAATTTTTCATTCATTTATTCATTCAATACCAGTTTTAGATTGCTTATTTTCTTAAAAAGATTTTTCGCGATTTGCGGCGAAACGGTGCCCCGGATGAAAACATTCACCAGTATACAATCCATTCAAAATTTGATTTTCTATCGAAATCTGTCGTAAAAAATACCACATCCTATTGGGAGTTCCAATGTTGGGGTCGCTGGAGAAGAACTGGATAAGGTTGGAGAGGAGACTATAACCTGAAAAGAAACTTAATTTGACACAGTTAAGAACCTGAGAGTTTCGTTTCAAAATTTCAAAAACTGTGGGAAAAAAGGGGGCGGCCATCGAATATTGTACTCCCTGTATATTTTTATTTCTCCATTTTTTTTTTCAATCTTTTTCGTATTTATTAATTAACTTATAATTCCATAGATTAATTATTGTTTATATTTCATATTCACTAAACGTTAATTTCTATATTATTTCAAAATATTTCACATTATGTATAACTAAACATGTTTTGAATACAAATATTTATAATACGCGTTATATCGAGAGATGGGACGGTTAGAAATATATGCACTCATTGCAGGGTTACTGCAATGTGGAAAACTAGAATCTACTGTTTTTTTTGTTTTGTTTTCAATTTAAATTTTAGAATTAAAATGATCAAATATCTTAAATTAAATTAACGATTGAATCCTTAGTGCTCCATACTTTGTTACAAATAAAATTATCCACAAAGACCTATAATGTTCTATTATATGCTAATTTAGCCCGAACCATAGTATACCTATCCTTTCGTAGTAAACTCCATAACCATTCAAATCCACTAGTATCTCAACTTGCTTTTCATTCAATTCCCGATAATCCTCCGAGGCGTCTGAAAAGAAGATGGTCGAGTTACCTTCTTATATAGAATGTTTTATTGAAGTTCTCCTAGTGAGTGGTTCTTCACGAGTTATTGACTAGTCATTGTAATAATTTCCTCAAATTTATTTATTGTATATATGTATACAGTTGTAAATATCAATAAACAGTTTTTAAAAAATATTTAAGATAAAAATAGGAAACCATTGTCATTTTATTTGCCTACACCTAAAGACAAAATAGATGCTTTCTAAAAAACGCGGTGTATACAAACTAAAATGTTATGATTGCAAAGCTAAATACAAAGGATATGTAAAATATTAAAAAAACATATAGGAGCATTTAATAATAAGACTCAGGATTTCAACTTATATGTTAGACAAAGAGTGAAACTAGTGCATAAAGTAGAAAATAGTCTAAAATTTAGTTATTGTATATATGTATACTGTGGTAAATATCAATAAATAATTTTTAAAAAATTAGCAATTATCGATGATTTGAAATAAACAAATCTGATAGAAAGTGGGGTTTTCATACATGACTTTTTTTCATTCAAGCCAATGTAGCTCCTAAACAGTAAGCCCTAGCGGTAAATGTTTATAACAAAAAATATTCTCAGTTTAATTTCTTATCAAAAAAATATTAACAATTTTTCGATTCGAGCAACACTAACAGAGCTAGAGTCAAAATGTTACATTTTTTGGGGTTGAAAAAACGTTACAAAAAGAAAAAAAATTATATAAACCCCAGTCAAAAGACATATTCATGTGGAAAAAAAAATTCCATAATTTATATTAAATATTATTTAAAATTATTAAGTTAAATAAGTGTCGCAATTTTAGGAAGTAAACCAATTTTAATAACTTAAAAAAAATATGAATGAAGAAAAAACCTAAAAACAAAATAAAAATGACTAATATCTATACATAATAAAAAATATTTATACCCAACAAACAAGAGAAATATAAACAAAGTTATGTAAATTTAGAGATGTTTCATCGTAACTACTGATTTCTTGGATAAGGGAATTTTCCGAATTAGAAGTTTTTACAAACTTTTATTTTATTCATAAATGAAAAGTTTGATAAGGGTAATATTAGGATCGTGCAGCAAAGATGATACTTTTTGTTGAGGTTAATCATTGATGATCCTCAAATGCATGTTTTAAAAATGATTATGAAACTATTCGACATAGCCTTTACAATAGAAATATTTTATTTTGTATATCCCTTGCTGTTTCATCCGAAATAGTGAAGATTTATTTCCACCAATTAGAATATATATTTTTATTTTGTGAAAATTTTATAGTTTCATTATAACAATCTAGTATATTTCATATATTTAATTAACTTCAGAATGAAAATTAATTAACTTCGGATCAGAATGACCCTCGAACCCCACTAATATAGGGCGAAACAATAATTAAATAAATTGGGCTTTCAACATTCGCTTACCCCCTATAGGTCACATCCCAAAACAAATTAGGAAGCAGTGACGATATGAACCTTTTTAAGACTATAAAGGAATTGGTTGGGTAGAGGAATATTCTAAAATCTAAATAGCCTCTCCTTATTTGGACGATTGATGGAAGGAGGAATGGTAGCCCAGAGATGCTAAGATAGGATAAGGAATGATCCATCAAACGCTATACGGTAGGCAGAGGCAACAGTGATGGAAGGCGTGACAGAATAAATCGGTGGAGGAAAAATACTGTATCCGAATGTATACTGAATATTTTTATTTTATTTTAATTGAAATTTATTGAATCCCTTTAAGATTATAAAATATGTACCTAATAGATCCCTGAACTTCAAAAACAAGCAGAAAAATTAGGTCTCAAAATTTCTTTTGAAAAAAATCAAAATAATGACGAACATTAAAACTCCACCGAAACATCTCTAAGTAAGAAATAAAAAAAAAAAGATGTCAAAGAATACAAATACCTCGGAGAATGGATTAGAATGCCCGCGAAAAAAATGCAACGGAATCTAGAAGAAATAAAGTAGAGCTTGGCATTCCAACTCACTAAAAACATATGCAACAAAAAGCCCCTCTCATGGAATGCAAAAATATTATGACACAGTAATCAAACCAGAAGCCCTATATGTAGGTGAAACGCTGTCTATTACCAACCATTGTTTAATATAAAAAAAAAATAGAAATCAAAGGAATGAAGATTTTAAGAAAAAAAGATGAAGAAGAAGAGAAGAACTTCATTAGAAGAAACGAGGAAGGATATGAATCAGGAGGTTGCAGTTGGCATGATAAGAAGCACGTCTCGCACTCTTGGGCTGTGATTCAAGGCCGAGGAGGATCCTTAACTAAAGCGTACTTATCAAATTGGAATTTTCAGCATATTAATGGTTAAACTATCTATGATAATGCTAAAAATGACATTTCATTTGCTTGTTACGAACTGCTCAATAACAGCACTACAATAAGTTTTATAATCGAAGGTCTCAACACCTCGGGGGGAGGGGGAGAGGGGGTTATCAGGAATAGAATGGGAAGCGAGTTGAGATACTAGGGGATTCGAATTTTAATGTAGTTTACTATGAAAGGATAAATCTGGTTTGATCTAAGCTAGAAACGTATGGCACGTTAAGATCTTTATGGGTAAGTTTGTTAGTGACAATAGAAGGAGCAGATATCTCTAAGGATTGGATACGAACTGAATTGGATGGTTCAGCTTTTTTTGTACTGATTGGATAGTGCCTATAACTTAGTCCAGTCAATAGGAAAAATTCTCTCCTAAAAATAAGGGCTGGTAGCAACCCGCACAGAGTTGTTGAGGGCGATGAAAGAAGTATTTCTGTCAAAAGTGCCCCAAAGATTTGGTGAGTTTTTTAGAGTTAGGGGCACGAGAACATGGCCAAAAGCAGTGTTTTCAATTTATAAGCAAATATAACGCGGCTTTTCATAAAATGTTATATATAAAAGTTGTAGATAATAAAAATATCTACAATTTAAGCCATTGATCGTTCGATTCTGATGATTGGTTGTCGTAAAAAGTGCAAAAAAACCCTCTATAATGTCCCTTTTTTGCATAAGAATTATTATAAACAAAAAGGGCCTTTTCAATACTTTTTATTGATGAAAAAGGAAGCTCTTTAAACCCAAAGAAAAATAGTATTTACCCCGTCCTCCTATCTTTATTATTTACTGAGATATACCTTTTGTTTATCTCGATATCGATATTTTCAATGCAAAACGGGCCGTTCGTGATTCACATTTTGAACTTCGAATGACCGGGATATTATTCTTAAGGGCTTATATTTTCATTATGATTTGCTAAAAAATCGATTTCTTTGAAAAAACATGCAATAAAATCGACTTGAAAAAGCGCCCGTTTTACAGCTATAAACAATTGAGGCTAGAGCGTCCAGTATTGAACCGATTTTGTTATAAATATAATAAATTAAACGCTTACCTCTCAACGATTGATTTGAGCTATTCAAAGTGTAGCTACCATAAATAACAGCCGAGTTACGATTTTTTTTAAAAAAAATCACTACGTCATTGTTATGGCTAATTAAAAAAAATCAATCTCCAAATAGTACAAAAGGGTGGATGGGCTTTCGGGAAACTTACTCGACAAGTTTTCAGTATCATGTGTCCAAAATTATTCCTTTAAAATTTGCGAATAATCCTCCTAGCCAGTACGATACAATTTTCACAGTGTTGATTGAAGCGTCAGCACGAGCCCGAGCTCTTAAACAATCTACTGCTTTCGTGACCTTTGATCAGCCTCTTTACTGGAAAGCACGTGAATTGATAGCGTCGATTGATCCATTGAATGATCCACACGGGCTTCAATCTGTAATTGTACGGTTAGGAGGATTTCACACTTTGATGTCATTTCTTTCTAGTATTTCATATTTGATGGATGGCAGTGGCTTAACAGAAGCTTTCACAACTATATTTGCAGCAAACTCTGTCGAAAAAATTCTTTCTGGCCATGCATTTTCACGTGCGATTCGAGGACATATTTTAAAATTTGTTGCTATATGCAAACGAATATTAGAAAAATGTTCTTTTACCGACGATGAACAAAGTTATCTGGATAATCTGATGAACTCCGATGAATTCAATGAAGAAGATATCAGTAACGATTTCAGTTTACAACATTCAAATCGAATGGACCTACTGCTTAGTTGTTTCTCCAGTATCTACATTGCATTTTCATTGTCTTAAATTTCTATCACGCGGAGAGATCTGGAGATTGCAAAAAGAAATCACGTAGTGATTTTTTTTTTTAAAAAATCGTAACTCGGCTGTTATTTATGGTAGCTACACTTTGAATAGCTCAAATCAATCGTTGAGAGGTAAGCTTTTAATTTATTATATTTATAACAAAATCGGTTCAATACCGGGTGCTCTAGCTTCCATTGTTTATAGCTGTAAAACGGGCGCTCTTTCAAGTCGATTTTATTGCATGTTTTTTTAAAGAAATCGATTTTTTAGCAATTCATAATGAAAATATAAGCCCTTAAGAATAATATCCCGGTCATCCGAAGTTCAAAATGTGAATCACGAACGGCCCGTTTGGCATTGAAAATATCGATATCGAGATAAACAAAAGGTATATCTCAGTAAATAATAAAGATAGGAGGACGGGGTAAATACTATTTTTCTTTGGGTTTAAAGAGCTTCCTTTTTCATCAATAAAAAGTATTGAAAAGGCCCTTTTTGTTTATAATAATTCTTATGCAAAAAAGGGACATTATAGAGGGTTTTTTGCACTTTTTACGACAACCAATCATCAGAATCGAACGATCAATGGCTTAAATTGTAGATATTTTTATTATCTACAACTTTTATATATAACATTTTATGAAAAACCGCGTTATATTTGCTTATAAATTGAAAAAAAAAAAAACTGCTTTTGGCCATGTTCTCGTGCCCCTAACTCACCAAATCTTCGGGGCACTTTTGACAGAAATACTTCTTTAATCGCCCTCAACAACTCTGTGCGGGTTGCTACCAGCCCTTATTTTTAGTAAATTTAATATGGGAGTGATTCCCTATTGACTGGACTAAACTGTATAAATGGAACACTTGCTCGTAAAGTAAGAACTGAGAGATTCCCTCTAATAACTTTCATGGCTTTTTTACTGAGTGAGTCAATAGCTCTTTTTATGTGAATCGAAATGATCTTTGGCCGCTCATCTATTTTCACATATTTACGCTCGTCGTTAAGAATAAGATCCTAGATCTCTATAGTGAATCTCTCTATATAAATTTTTTCGCACGTTAAGTGTTGCAAAATAAAATTGACCGGATTCATTCGGGGTCTTTCACCTACCAAAAAATAATAAGTTTAGAGTTTTTCCTTAAGATGGACATAATGTACAAAAGAACCGCTGTGCCTCTTCTGATTTCTATAGAGAAATTCATTCTTTTTTAAAGAGCTTCACTGTCACTTTTGGAATCAATCCGTTGAATGAGATTACGATCGGTACAATTCTGACTTTATCCAGCTTTTAAATCGATTTCAACGCCACTGCCAAATCCTGACATCTAGAGATTTTCGTTATGATTATCTTCCGGACATTGTCATCTACTTCGAATATCTTTTTTCTTTTTTTTTTTTAATTATTTAATGAAATTAACAACTGTATATAAAATATAAAATATACCATAATATATCAAGTAAATGTGGTAAAATAGATAAAAATGACACTTCACTTGTTTTTAAATCAACTACCCATTGGTAGCACTTAAAAAGGTTCTATATGATGAAGTACTATATTAGAAGGTCCCTAGGCCATCATCTTTTCAGGCGCCTTGGAGGGTTATCTGGAATGGAATGAGAAGCAAGTTGTGATACTAGTAGATTTGAATGGTTGTGGAGTTTGCTATGAAAGGATTGATATCTGGTTTGAGCTAAGTAAGAAACGTAAGGTATATTAAGATCTTTGTGGATAAGTTTGTTTGTGACGAAGTAAGGAACATTTAGGATTTTTCTAAGCATTTTGGATTGTAAGGATTGGATACGAGATGAATTGGATGGTTTAGTGGATCCCTAAAGCTCAAATCCGTATGTCCAAATTGGTCTAATTATTGTTTGTAAATAAGTCTTTTGTAATTAATTGGAAGGTTGGAGCGTTTGTCAAGTAAATGTTGAAGTAGTCGATAGCGACGGGCAGTTTCTTGTCGTTTTAGTCTTGTATCTGGATTCTAAGTAAGACGTTTGTCCAGATGGAGCCCTAGATAGCGGATCTGTTCAACAGGGATTAGTGGAACATCGTTTAAGGATACTGTAGGACAGGAAGTCGTAGGTTTAAGACGAAGGGTGAAGGTTATTTAATGGGATTCATTTGGAATCTCAATTTATGATACCATTCTTGAAGTTTTATGATATAGGATTGGAGTTACTAGGAGGTCGAATATCTTAGCTGTTACTGTGTTCAAACGAAGTAACACGGTATCTGGTTGGTTATGTTATATATAAATATTCTTTATATATTAATTATATAATATAATACTGGACAATCGCTAAAGCCCACGCAAAAACAAGAGACAGTTTAAATAGCGTGTCCGTAGATGGCCAAGAAAAAAAAAAATGATTAAAATTAATAATATGGAAAAGAAGACAATCAGGGATGATGCAGTCAAACAGAAACACCACGTCAAAGTAGAAATACTTTAATGCGTGCCAACGTTTCGACCTGCCTTGCAGGTCTTCTTCAGGTCCACAGAACCACGCTGGAGAAGAGACGAAAGATGATTCAGTCAGTGAATCGGTCATTGGTCGTCTCCTAATTTTCAATATATTATTGAAATACATATATTAACTTAATAAAAAAAATGAAACGAATTAAAATAAAATAAAAAATAAAAGTAAAAATTATTGAAACAAAATTAAAAGTCCCTTAAGTCAATAAAAAGAATCACAATGTCTTCACCAACTAAGACAACTGAAGTTTCAACTGGTTGTAGTATTCCAGCAGTTCCTTCTTGTATTTATATGATGCTTCCTGTTGTAGAGGCCGCGTACCCCCCTCCCCCCCCCCTGCATTGGAGAGGACCTAACCAAATTATGTCATGATTCATAATTTGATTTATGATCATCTTGATAAATAATTTATCTCTCGTCTTCGTTGAAGCGTCATTTAAAAGTTGGAAGAGAGTTTGTGAAGTAAGTCCGTCACATTTACAAGCATCAGAGTTTATAAGAAAAATTTCTATTTATGCAGATCTAATTTATAGCACTTGCATTGGCACTCAACATAAAAGTCAGTCGTTCTTTTGATAAATTTTTGCCAGGAGCCGAATAATCGTAAATTTTACAATATTTGCACTCAGGTTGAGGATTCCTAGACCAGCTTTCCCCCACTACATAATAGCAGCTCTGTAGGAGATCCTGTTACTTCTCTGTTACCGCATTACTAGCTCCTGAGCAGGTAGGGTCAAAGTTTGAGTAGTTAAGAAACTTACATTATGAATATAATAATGAATATTCTAGCCTTTTCTTCTTCATTGTAAAAAATTTACAATGGATCTAGAAGGCACTGCTTTTCTAACTAGCGAAGTGGTAGAAGAAATGTGTGGAGCTCGATACCGATTGAGCTGTAGGATTTTGGTGAATAGAAAGGGTTTGATGAAAGTTTGAATATTTCACTGATATAGGGTCAAGTGTAAACTGGATATAAAATTCATGATGTGAGATTCTGGTGACGTGGAAAGGGGAATTGGTTACGGTTCTTAGGATTTTTTTAAAAGCATTTTTACATGTTTCAAAATCGTGTATCATATTTAGGTCGTAAAATTTATTAATTCGTTTCTTCCGTTCACCATTCTCACATATAACACTTTCATCTTACCCCAATTTGACTATGGATGTGTGATTTATGGTAGGCTCTTGACGACCTTTGAGAAAAGATTAAAGCGTATCATGAACTGCTTCATAAGATTTGTTTTTGAAACCTCAAGACGCTCTCATGTGTCCCATCTCTACACCGAGTTAAATTGGCTTTCCCCTTCCTTCCGTAGAGATCACTTCCTTGGTATATTCCTCTTCTAAGCTATTAACGCACATCACCCTCCTTTTATTCATAACAACTTACAATTCAAGTCCTCAATCCAATTACTACATACAAGATCCCGTCTCTCCGATCTCTACACCCCATCCTACAGAACGACTGCATGCACGTTCCTTTCTTGCCTGTTCCGCTATTCTTTGGAATTCTTTTCCTCCCTTCATTCGCAACGCATCTTCCCTCGGAATTTTTAAAACACACCTCTTCCACCACCTCATCTCCCTCCAGACGGATGCTATTTAATCATATGGATGCTTTATAACGAATGTCATACCAGCATATTAAATAAAACACTTTTTCAAAACTATGATAATGTTTTCGCTGGTACTCAAATATTTTTACATTTTCATTTTTTCTTTATCATTTTTGTCTGTTCCCTCTCAACAAATATTATTTTTCTTCATACTTCACTAGGTGTAAATCCAGAAATTTCATGTTTCAATCAACTTTGTATATAATATTTTTTTCCTTTACCGAATGTATATATGGTTTTGTATGTATATACGTGTGTTTGTTTATAGATTTTTTTAATTTAAATTACTTTATTATAAACTTGTATTTACTTTATATTATCATATTTCATTTCACTATTTTATTTGAAATATATTGGCCAGATGTGATTCACTTTTTATAATTCATTTGTTGTTATTCTTAAGGGACTTTGCCCCAGAATAAAATTTATTTTCTATCTATCTATCTATCTTTCTAAGGAACTGTCGAATGAATTATTTTCATTTAAAATTTGGGAAGACTTTGAGGCGATTTCGGTTGGAAAACATAATTATCATCATATTGTATACAATTGTATATTATATAGGAAACGAGGTTACTTTGTTGTAAATCCAAATTAGCAAAGGTTAACCACTATTAACCTTACTGTTTGCACTGTTACGACATTATTGCCCGTAACTAGAGAACTTGCAGAGACGATCGCGTGTAATTGGCCAATCGGGTCAAATGTCTTGGTAATCGCTACAACTGGAAGCCCGATACCTGATCGAAATTCCAGTAATATCTCCATTACCATTACCTCATCCACAATGCATCCACAACTACTTGTAGCTATTTTTTGATGTCTATGTATGTAGCGCAGCCTAAATATGGAAATAAATACACCAAGTAATTTCCCTTAAAAAAAAAAAAAAAAAAAAAAAAAAAAAAAAAAAAAAAAAAAAAATGGTGCTTGCACTAAACACCAACCAAATCAGGAAACAGCACGAGTTTCAGCGTGATTCGTTCACCTAACTTCCCGTTGAATTTAAAAGGGTACGAGTGCATGTTGAATTCTCGGCCATCGTAAAAAATTATTACCTCATTTACGTCTAAGCCTCTCAACACGCACCTCACCAAGGTGTCGTTTTCAAATCCATTAAAATAAATGCATAAACTTACGAGGTGTTTTAAAGAAATAATTTTACATGAGAAGGGACGATTAATAATAGTGTTTTATCTATCACTCATGGAACCGCTACTTTTTATACCCATCTTCAAGTTATTTATGTACGAATATAATTAATAATATATAGAATCATATAAGGCTGGAAAGGAATATAATCAATATGTCTATATTCAATAAAAAAGATGTTTAGAAATGATTAACATAACAATAATTAAATATTATCTAACAAATCATAATATTTATTTACAACGAGGATTAGCAATAATTTATTTTAAATGTTCAAATTGGACTTGGAGTAATCATTTCGTGAGCCAGTTTCATTTTAATCAGTTCCAGGTCATAGGATTGGAAAAAAAAAGCTCAATATAAATTTTATATGTTACATTTTAAAAACAGAGTTTTAATTATTTTATTAGCTTATATAGTTTAGAGCTAATTAAGTTCAACAATTAACAGTAAACGTATGGATTAAATGCAAGCAATTTAAATTATAGAAAATATATATATATATATATATATATATATATATATATATATATATATATATATATATATATATATATATATATATATATATATAATGGATGACCGTTCTCCTAGGAAAGCTACGCTGGCATGGTTGTCGTAGGCAACTTCTCACATCCTTTATATAAGCACGTCAGGCTACTGGAAGGAACTGACACCGACCGGGCGTAGGAGAGATGATCTGTAACCGGGTAAAGTAAAAAGGGTTTTTAAGTATGTATAATTGCCTCGCAAAAGTTCGGTTCAATAATGGTGTTTCGGGAAAAAATATAAGTCGGCCTGCTGACCTTAAAGAACTGTCTGTGAATCTGTGGATCTAAAACAAATTGTCACTGTCTTTGAACCCTAGAGAATCCTCTAATAATGTAATATACAGGGTGAGTATCTCTTAGTGTAAAAAAAAAAAAAAAAAAATGCCGCAGACCTCACCTTTCTATTCCAATCCGTTGCAGATATACGATTAATCTAAGACTTTTTTAAGGAAACCACGTTTTTTACCATATATGCTGTAATATCTCCAATTTGTTTAAATAATTATCAAACTTTGACCACATTTTCGGATTTAGCATTAACTTTTCTATAAGAGTAGAGTACAAGTAACCTTCAATTTTACAAACTTATTACCTAAAGAACAACTTAATCTTCACCTTATTTAGGGAAGTTACAATGTCATATTACTTCAACGCTCACCATGTTTCCAAAAATCTATCGACAAAACTGAAAATCTCACAAAAACTTGCAAATTTAATCGGCTTTTGAAATGATATGTTAAAAGTAATGATTCTATTTCGATTTCATGGACAAATGTACTTTTAAAACCGAAACAAACATGGTGTTCTCGTTTGGCTTACAAATCAGTTACTTGTGTAAATAAAACGTTATGATAATCCCTTAATGGAAATGTGCATTTTAAACATAATAAACTCTTCATTGGAATAAGAAGCAAAGAAAAACAATTATTGTTTAACAGAAAATAAAGGAAAACTCAATAAAGCGACACCAGATCAGAGGATCTTATGTTATTACATTTATTTATTTATTATTATTATTTAGGATTTATTTTATTAGATTTTTAATGTAAGGTTTAAAACCCAATGATAATGAATATATACCTCAATTTTGCTGATAGCTTTTGAATGCAGATGATAATAAGGAATAACACTTTTTAAGATAAATTTTATGAGCAGATGTGTCTTTTTTTACAGGGGAAGGCATTTCTACCTATATTTTACATTCTTCTACCTATTTTTTACACTAAAAGGTACTCACCCTGTATAATTATAATGAACAAGTAGCCTCTTTAAAGTGGCCTCCGTTTACGGTATTAGATTTTTTTTTTTTTTGGTATTATGAGTTTTCTAAAATAAAAATAATAATGACACCTAATAATAACACATATTGATGACTTTAAGAGACACGTCTTTGTGACAATTGATTTAGTATAGCATATAATGAAAATGTTAATAGTTATTAGGTTTGTAACTAAAGTAACAACCTCAACTAAAATAACAAAAATCGAGTTTGCCTCTTCAAATAAATTTTCTTTCTGCTGCCAGAGTCGAACTCAAGCATGGAAGCAGTTCAACGCCTTATCCACTATGATATACCAATTGTTATCACTGTTATGATCATTAATCATTATTGTTAAATCATTAACATTATCGCTAATTATTGTTGTTAAATTATGACCACCCCTTATCAATTACTGATAATTAAAATTAAAAAAAAAATATTGATAAGAATTTTTCTTTTAGGAATACGAAATTTGGAAATAATAAATACAGAGTGGTAAAAACCATAAGTTTTTTATATATATATATATATATATATATATATATATATATATATATATATATATATATTTTTTTTTTTTTTTTTTTTTTTTTATATTTTTCTCATTTCATTTATTGATATTTACAATTGTTCAAAAACATACATCAAGTAAATGTGTAGGTAGTGAATACATCAACATGGCATGTAAATAACTTGTGAAGAACTACTCAGTAGTAGCACTTCAATAAAAATCTACACTAAAAGGTCTCTAGGCCATCTTCTTTTTACGCCTCGGAGGATTATCGGGAATGGAGTGGGAAGCAAGTTGGGAGACTAGTGGATTGGAGTGGTTATGGAGCTTACTATGAAAGGATAGGTATCTGGTTGGGGCTAACTCAGCAACATATGGAACATTAAGATCTTTATGGATAAGTTTATTGGTCACAAAGTAAGGAGCATTGAGGAATTTGGATTGCAAGGATTGGATACGAGATGAATTGGATGGTTTAGTGGAGCCCCAAAGCTCAACTCCGTACGTCCAAATAGTCACAGTCATGTATATGAGTCTTTGGTAATTAATTGGGAGCTTTGAACGTTTGTCTAGTAAATGTTGAAGTAGTCTGTAACGGCGGGCAGTTTCTTGTCGTTTTAGTCTTGTAGATTTTTATATATAAAAAGGAAAATTACAGTCAAAACCTGATATTTTTAATAAAACAACGTTAGTAAAAATATAGTTTGATATTATCTATGACACTATGAGTAATAGCAAAAATTAAAAGTAAAAGAAAAAAAAACATATAAAGATATGATACATATTTTAATGAATTATATGATAGGATTTTTTGTTTTTAATTAAGGAATTACAAAAACAGAAGTCACTGGCAACGACAGGTTTTTGACAAGCTTATAATTAGTTTCGAATTAGCTTCCAGATTTCTAATTAATATTTATCGAATAAATAAGCCATAAATTAATTAAAACTATGAATGTAAGCACATCCCCCCCCCCCCCCCAGTACCCTAATAACTCGGCTCTGATAATTAATTAATGAATTTAATCTTCGGCTCTGTTCCATTTGCGGTTTAATTTAGTACGCATTTAGAAACCGTTGCGTGTTTCGTCAATTTAAATTCCACGTTTTCTAAATTGGCCAGAACTGTAAAATATTATCTCGGGCTCTCAAAGGATGAACAGCGTTCATTAAGTGATTTATGTAGTTGTGTTTTTTTTCCCCCTTCAAGCCGCTAAGACCGGTCCCTTACGCAGCTAACGACCCGACAGACAAAAGGAAAACTGATCAGCTGAAAGAAAACACCCAGACGTAAGGGTATAGGATACTTTGCCCTTTGACGGGATTTTCTTTGTCGCAAGTTTCTATTATCTCTAGGTTGTTTAGTCGATAAACAGCGTAGGAGGAGGGGGGGAGTACATATGGTTTTTTGTTCTGTGGTACTCGTACAACGGTGTCAAAGGAATAAAAATAATGAGAAGGGACCATTATCAATATTAATACTATATATATCTACAATGATAATTATTAAATTTGAATGTTGAATTTTCACGTTGGTTAACGTTACAGAATTATATCATAAATAGCTATTCGGTTAAGTTTATTATTAAATGTTTAGAAGCATGTTTCACATTAATTAAAAAAATCAGTGTTTAAGGGTTTTCAATTTAAAAAAGGGTTTTCAGGGTAAAGTAGCCATACTGAAAATTTTAGCCAAGGACCTCAAAAAAAAAAAAAAAAAAAAAAAAAAATCCTGTGGAGCTATGTCCGCAAACGATTTGTTTAGGAGATATTCACACCTAGAGATTTTATTTTTATGAATTATTTAGGCATACAAAATAAATAAAACTTTACTTCGTTTCGTAAAAGGGCAAAAATACCATCAGCACGTGGTATAACAGCGTATATACCAGTTTCTCTAAGACGTTGAACCGTGGGGCTAAGATTTATTTGGTAATCATGTATTTGGAAATCACCTGAAATATTCACGACGGGCAGAATTAGCATTACCATCGCAAAAACAGTACACAAACACCATATCGGCATACTCCGTATTAGTATAAATGGAAGGCATAGTGATGAGTACTGTGCGAAAGACTCAAACAAACTGATAAATTTTATTGAGAGTTCCAAAAGCAAATTCTAATTAGAAAAATCCGTAAGTAAATAGTTTATGTATAGTTAAGGAGACTAGGTCGTATTAGTATTCAATCTAAATCCATCTTCTAAACAATCACTTTGAACAATATTTAATATGAATGTTAATGTTTAAATTTAATGAATAAAGTAGTTGGGGCATATAAAATATGTCTTATTTATTTACTATGCCTAATAAAATTCATAACAATGAAAATCTTTAGGTGTGAATATCTCAGAAACCAAGCGTTTGAAGACATAGCTTCACAGGAAATTTTTTTCTTGTTTTGAGGTCTTTAGTTCAAATTTTCAGTTTGGCTACTTGACTCTGAAACACCCTGTATACAAATCATTGATTGAAGGCATCATTATATATGGAGCTGGTGGTCCCTCACCAAGAGGATTAGAGATAGGTTGAATATGGTTGAGAATGACTGAGGAAGTGTATCCAGAAAACCAGAGCAAATCGGGTAAGAAATGAAGACATAAGGATGAAAATAGGAAATCGCGGAGAGTGTGATGGAAGAAGTCATAAAAAAGAAGTTAACATGCCATTGTAACCACAGAATACAGAATAAGATCTATATTCTGTATTCTGTGATTGTAAAATTTATGAATACGTGTGTCGTATGTTTTCAGCAAGATGGTGAGAAGATGAAACCCTCCGAGAAATAGAAGATGACGACTAGCAAGGAGATGGGGGGGGGGGATGATAGAGGAGGAAATGACAGAAAGAGGTTTGAGCGAGGGTGATACGTGGGACGGGGAACACTGGATGGAAAGTTTGACCTGACGGAAACCCAACGAAGGAACACCGTTCAAAGAAAGAAATATACAATATATACAACCAGTAAATGTGTGGAAAATGATTGCAACATGTCAATTACTTGTGAAAGTAAACTACACATTAGAAGCTCTTTAATAAAAGTTCTACTTTAGAAGACCTCTCTTGGCCATCGTCTTTTCAGACACCTTAACCGATTTTTGGAAATTGAGTGAGAATCCAGTTGGGACTAGTGAATTTCAGTAGGTTTGGAGTTTGTTATGAAAGGTTAGGAATATGGTTTGGGCTAAATCAGCAACGTACGTAACATTAGATCTTTATGGGTAAGTTTATTTGTGACTAGAAGGAGCATTGAGGATTTTAAATAGTAAGGATTGGATACGAGAAGGAATAGAAGGTTTTTCATTCCAGCCTTTGTTATACACTTTGGGGTATGAAAAAAGGATGGCTTTCAGATAAAAAAAAAAAAAAAAAAAAAAAAAAAAAAAATCACATTTACTCTCATTTACCTCGTGTATTTTTTGAAAAGATTGGAATGTACAGTCATATAAAAGGATATCAGTTTGTTGTGCGGATGTTTCGGAGCCCAAAAGCTCAATTACTTATGTCCAAATAGATCTTCTTGGTGTTTTGTAAATAAGTCTTCTGTAATTAATTATTAGTTTTGAACGCTTGTCTAGCAAATGATAGAGTAGTTGAACGTGACGGGCAGTTTCTTGTCGTTCAAGTCTCGTAAGTGAGGCGTTTGTCCAGATGGAGTCCTAGGTAACGTATTTGAATTGGGATCAGTTTTTTTTTTTTTTTTTTTTTTTTTTTAAGTACAACTGATTATTGCTATTATTATATTTTTTTAATAGTTACATTATTTAATTTTATATTATCATTCATTACATTTTATTTTATTTCTTGCATAGTTAGGGGGTTATTTTTATATCATTGTATATATTGTATGAATAAAAGAAAAAATAATAATAAAAAAAAAAAAAAAAAAATAAAAAAATATCGATCGTAAGTTGGAACCAGAGTTCGGGAAAATTTAATAATGATTAAATATTTGACAATAAAATTCCTGGAATCAATCATCTAATTTAATCATAATTAAATCTTTCAGTTGATTTTTCGGTCAACTAATTTAATAATTAACTTAGAGATGGCCTGAAAAATTTATTCATGATTAAATTAGGTAATTGATTCCATGAATTTAGTTGTCAAATTAAAACCATGATTAGATTATGCCCAACTCTGGTTGAAACATCATAGGGTATTTTGTACGGGAGAAGGGAAAAGAGCTTTGTAGTGTTTATCTAAATTTATCATTAATCATTCAATTTATTATAAGTGTCCATAAAATCAATTTTCGAATACTATTTTTAAATTATTTCATTTAAAGAATGCTACAATTTCTGTCTTAAATTTTTAAAATACTAGGTCGTTACATAAATTCATAAATAATAAATAATATGTATATAAACACAACCCTTGATTCAAATTCTCATAATTAATCCAATGAGAATGTTTTCGTTCCAATTTATATCCACGTTTACTTTCACTAAACCTTTTAATTCCGGGTGATTTATTGGGCTTTGTGGGATTATTTACGATTCTATAAAGCACGTGGAGTAAAAAAAACAAGAACAAGGGTGTAAGTTTTTTTCGTTTGAATCGGGGGGGGGGGGGGGGGGGGGGGGATATGATGCATTGTTAAGGGAACATCGAAGGCGTTTTGAATTTTTAGCTTGTTCCAGGTGGTCAGATACTGCATTCAGACATGTACTTGGAACAGCTGGACAAAATCCATGCAGTTTTGAGTGCAATACCCCACTTTGGTCAACTGAAACCACACAGCATGACAATGATACTGCATACCGTTCTTCTTCGATCCACGAAAAATTATAGGTACTTATACGATAGCAAGAAAGTAAAATAAATATAAAGATTCTTTGTCTTGAAAACAAAAATTGGTATCAGGAACAACACCCATAACACAGAAAGATGAATGAAATCAGTTGAAAGCAATGGACTTATTTTTACGGACTATGTACAGGGACTATTGTAATGTTTTACGTATCCATATACGTTAGCCAGGTGATATGAAACGTATTAATATCGTTAAAAATTAATTAAATAAATAAATTACATTTAATATTAAAAATTAATTAAATAAATAAATTACCTTTAATATTAAAAATTAATTAAATAAACAAATTACCTTTAATATTAAAATTAATTAAATTTTTAATTAATAAGGTTTGTACCTGCCTTTTGTGTTCATTACGTCTTGCATTCGATGCGGTATAGGTCTATAGTGATTTTGAATAAATTCTTGAAGAATATACAACATCTAATGCAGAACGGTAAACATCATATTAATTAAAAATTTTATTTTATTTTTTTAATACTGCTTAGTGAATGTTTTGAACAATCCTAATATGCTCTCATTAAGGTATACAATTTTTTTTTTTTAATGCTGTTTTTATTCTAGAAAATGAAAAAATAAATTGGTGGAATTATTTGCCAATATATCGGTGACACATGTGTTTAATCGGTTTAGTTCATTTAAGTTGTTTTATCAAGACTAAAACGGCAAGAAACTGCCCGTCGTTACAAACTACTTCAACATTTACTAGACAAACGTTCAAAGCTCCCAATTCATTACAAAAGACTCATATACATGACTGTGATTAGACCTATTTGGACGTACAGAGTTGAGCTTTGGTGATCCGCTAAACCATCCAATTCATCTCGTATTCAATCCTTACAATCCAAATCCTTCAAAAAATCCTCAATGCTCCTTACTTTGTCACCAATAAACTTATGTATAAAGATCTTAATGTTCCATATGTGCCTTTCATAGTAAGCTCCATAACCACTTAAATCCGTTAGTTTCTCAACTTGCTTCCTACTCCATTCCTGATAATCCTCCGAGGCGTCTGAAACGAAGATGGCCTAGAGACCTTCTAGTGTAGACTTTTTAATAAAGTGCTACTGATTAGTAGCTTAGTACTTTTAACATGTTATTATAATCATTATCGTTTTTAAATACTGCTTGATTTTGTGTAGTTAATGTTTTTAATAACCATCATAAGTTTCAAATGCCCTAGGTAAAAAATATGGGGATGTAAACACCTAAAGAAAAATGAAACTGAAAACAAACTTTGTTTGGAATTTTGTGCATGTCAGTATATATAATTGTTTTTCATTTAATTTTTCTTATTTATTTTTTTTTTTTACGACTCGATTCCTAGGTTAGTAGACCCAGCAAGGGTCTCAGCACGCTCGACACAAAAGGTCATGGGTTCGAATCCCACCTGGGCCGGTTAAAATAAATCTGGACCTTCTGATACTTGCTAGAATAGTTTGATAACCTTTAGGATAAACGGCCTTTCCTGCCATAGATGGAATACATAAGAAAGTTAAGCGCAAATAAACGAACAAACAAATTTTTGTTTATCTTTTAATGAACTATTAAAATCTTTATTGTAGTGGCATGTGTGCTTTGAATGATTAAACTCGGTGGGTGACGGTTAGGCTCACCTGTTGGCACTACAACGTCCCACAAACGATGTTTTTTTTTTCTTTTTATAACCCCTCTTATTGGAAATATAGGTCAATTTAAATTAAAATGTTACTTATACGGACTTGTAATTAGCCGTAAAAGAAGATAAATCGATCGGAACGAAAAGGTCGGTATTACAAGTTGATTGGTCAATCAGTAATTGAGAGGGGTGGGACCGGCTCGCAAAAACAGCTCCCCATTGGTCAAGGAAACTGGGCGCCATAAATTGTTAAGCCCGAGAATTCAGGCACTCATTAGGCTACTGAAACTGAAGACATTTTTATTTTTTAAATAAGCGTTTCTTCAGAGGATATAGGTAATTGGTAACATAATATTTTAATAGGTAATTGGTAAAATAATACTTTAACTTAACCCGACTCGTAAACAATAACACGTGGAAATATTTAATTGGAAACGTGACCTTAAGTAATTCGTTTGATAAAAACACAAGCTTCGTATCGTTTCAATTAATTGTGAAACAAATTGGAAGGGTATTCATTTCATCAACATCAAACACCATTAAATGACTATTGAAATAATTCTTTTCTTAATAACTGGAACATGGAAAAACCTTAACAATAAAATAATTTTTTTTAAAATCAATGTATTATAATTAATAGATTACAATGAACTTTCCTTAATATATTATTTTTTTAAAATAATATAATAAAAAGTTATCTATTTATTGATATTTACTGTCTAACTATATACAATATAAACAAGTAAATGTGTAAAAAATGGTTACAATGACATGTTAATAACTGATAAAGAACTAGTAGCACTTAAATAAAAGCTTTAGATTAGAAGATATCTTGGCTATATTTTCAGACGCCTCGGAGGGTCATCAGAAATCGAGTATGAAGCAATTTGGGAGACTAGTGGATTCGAATGGAAATGGAGTTTACTCGGAATGGATTAGTATCTGGTTTTGGCTAATTCGGCAACATATGGGACATTAGATATGGTTTACCATACATACAAATTATTGTGACATAATAAAGAGCATGGAGGATTTTGGATTGTAAGGATTGGATACTAGATGAATTGGAAGGTTTAGTGGAGCCCTAAAGTCAACTCCTCCGTATGTCCAAATGGGTCGAATTGCAGTCTTGTAAATGTCTTTTGTAGTATATTGGAAGCTTTGAACGCGTGTCTTGTAAATTTTGGAGTAGTCTTTAACGAACATTAAATTTAAGCATAATGTAGTTAATACGTGTTTTGAAGATGGCATAATAATATTTTTTTACGTTAAAAAGCATCCGTTCTATAAATTAAAAGGTATTGTATTGGTTTCACTAGTTTTTTAGATCTCTCATTTACTTGATGTATTTTCGGATATGATTGGGGTGTAGTCATACTAAAGGACATCTGTTTGTAGTGCGGACGTTTCAGCCTACATTACAAGCCTTCATCAAGGTTACAAGAAAATAAAAATTAAAAAAGATATGGCTATAAATAGGGTGACTTTAAAATATATTAAAAATTATGACAAAGTGTGTAATTATTAGTTTTGTATGTATATTAAAAATTAATTAAATATAAAGATTACAACAAAACATGTACACACATCATTAATAAAAATAAATGAACAAATAAAATTAATTAATAATTATCAAATAAAATAAAATATCTGGAAAAATGACCATTTGTAAACAAAAAATTAAAACAATAGATCGTGGATATTGTTTCGAATTTTCCCAATTTATATTATAGAATTCAAAGAGTTGAACTAATTAAATAATTAATTAAATTAATTTAACAATTAATGATTATTCGAAATAAACAGGGGGTTTCAAATGTAACTTTTTTCATTCAAACAAATACAGCTCCTAAATGGTAGGTCCAAGTGTCAAATGTTATATAACAAAAAATATTTTCCATTAAATTCCTGATAAGAAATTTACAGGCAAGTTTTCGATCCCAGCAACACAGAGCTACAGCATGAGGCCCAGCAACATAGAGCTAGAGAGTGCCGAAATATTCCATTTTTGAGGGTCGAGAAACGTTTAAAAAAAAAAAAAAAAAAAAAAAAAAAACAGATCCCCAGCTAAAAAACGTATCTATGTCAATATATATATAATAAAATATAACATAGCACTTTCCATTTTTAGCCAGTTGCTTGATGGCTATTGATAAATTCCTGAACCATTGTTTATACTTCTTGAAATTTATTTTTTTTTTTTCCATTTCCAAAAATTTCGAGATCGAAAAATATACATATCTGATAGAGCAAGGTCTGAACTCCATGACGGATGTAGAAGTTCGATACCTTCAAGATTTTCAAGCTTTGGTCATGGGAAGTATAAGGCCGGGTATTGTCTTGCTGGAACAGATCAGCCGGATGACGCAGCGGCAGTTTCAATTACGTGCTATCTAAATGTATGCAATAGAGGACAAAGTTTATATTATACGTCCATAAAAAAATAAATAGTTATGGATTCTCTTTCGCATTTCCAAAAACAAACCCTCCATCCTGTCAAAGAACGTACTACTAACAAATATATTTTGAACCAGCGCGTTTTATTTGGACCTACGGTCTTGAACAGTGTGGGACAACAAGACAATCCAATATCAAACGCATTTAAACTTTCAAATCTAAAGTCCTCCGAACAATCGTCAATACACCATTTTATGTTACTAATAAAACACTACACGATGGTCTAAAAATACCTGTTGTCCTAGATCTCGTTTCTTCAAAATTTCATCAAAATCTCATCAAAATCTATCCAATCATCCCAATCCCTACCCAGTCTTAACCATCCCTATAACCCTCCCAGAAGGTTGAAACAGCAATGGTCCCGAGACCCTTAGTAATATAATGTTATGTTGGAGTCCTGGTACTGACCAGCTTCTTTACTCAGGTCCTGAGCATCGAGCATCGAGTATTTTAACTTCTGATTCACTTGAATTGTACATATAGGATGAATGTATCTTATTTTTTATTTCACTTCTGTTTATTTTATTATTTCATTTTATTTTTTATGATTGTAAGTAATTATTAGTTTTATTTGTATAATGAGTATTTGTTTTATTTTTATCTTTTATTATTATTAATTTTGTGATTACGTGTACTTGTATATATATACGAACGAATACATCTTAAGCACCGTTACCAATTGCTGTTCACTGAGGCAGATTGTACATATATTTCAATAAATGTTTAAAATAATAATAAACCAGTGCCGTACGGTTCGCTAGTCAAGAATTTGTTGTCATCAGTTTTGTTGAATCTACGAACCGATTTGGCTGTTGAACAAGATTTTTTCCAAAAATGTCTTAAATTTACAAGAATTTTTTGAGACATCGCCGTGTTGCTTTTTCAATAAAAACTTTCGTATTAGTCGTTTGTCGACGATTATATTTATTGTTGATAAATAAGCTTAGATTTTGCGGTGAGAATAAATTGTTGTTAAATAGTAATTTATATAAACGTATTATGATATAATTTATACGCATTATCACGATATTTACACAATAATAGGAAATTATATTATTAAATGAGCACATCAACAAAAATAAAAGAAATATAAACCCCATAACTAAATAAAAAAAATCGCAACCCTTTGAAATATTAAAACTTTATAAAAACTTATTTTTTTCATAATAAAATAAGGTTCTGAAGTCTATAATAAATATTCCTAAACTAGACATAAACAATTTTTATTAAAATAATAACAATATTTCTTTCAAAAATAAAAAAAAAAGTTAGAAAACTTATTTTTTTAAATTTTCATTTTTTACAATTTTAACTTTTAAACTTTAAATTTAAATTTAATAAGATACATTGCCCCCTCTGGCTTGAATGAATGCTTCCACTAGTCTTTTCAAACTTGCAAATAACCAAACGAATGATAAACATGGAATGAAGGAGATTTGAAAAAAAATAATAAAAAATTCAATCATTCGTTACTAACAGCAAAAAAACCATTGATGTGTCTTATCCTTAATGTCTCATGTTTCATAGATAGCATTCATATGAATATAAACCAAGTATTAAGGTAAAAACAAGAATAATCTCGAGAATTATGGGCGTAGCAATATTTTGAGGGGGAGTTTATATGTATATATATATATATATATATATATATATATATATATATATATATATATATATATATATATATATATTATTTTTTTTAAGTAATAGTAATTGAACAATATTCCAAAAAACTCCAATAAAATCATTTGTTGATTCTGAACGAAACCAGTTATAGCTATGACACTAATACATACATATGGATGATGCAAGGGTAGAAAGGGAAGGCAATTAATCAAGATGACAATCTTAATACGAACGTAGATAAGTGACATCAAACCTTATGTCGGGAATTTCTAAGATACAGATTATCTGCTGATAGCCGAGAAGTTAATGCATACAGATTCTACATTAGAGATAGAATTGATCAATTAAAAAAAACAATTAAATAAAAAAAAGAAGCTTTCGAAAGTAAATGCCACTTTATGAACGGTTCGGATAACTTACGGTGATATTTAAAAGTTTTTGTCTATCTTTTACTTATTTATGGCTCAATATTTTATTTATTTTTATTTTTTCTTGATTTTTTTTTATTTTATTTATTTATTGATATTTGCAACTGTACAAAAACATCTACATCAAGTAAATGTGTTAATAGTAAATATAATGGCCTGTAAATAACTTGTGAAGAACTACTCAATAGTAGCATTTCAATAAAAACCTACAATAAAAGGTCTCTAGGCCATCTTCTTTTCAGACGCCTCGGAAGATTATCGGGAATGGAGTGGGAAGCAAGTTGGGAGACTAGTGAATTGGAGTGGTGGGTTGGACATAAGGAACATTAAGATCTTTATGAATAAGTTTATTGGTCACAAAGTAAGGAGCATTGAGGATTTTGGATTGCAAGGATTGGATCATTCACAGCCATGTGAATGAGTCTTTTTTAATTAATTGGGAGCTTTGATCGTTTGTTTAGTAAATGTGGAAGTGATCTGTAACGACGAGCAGTTTCTTGTCTTTTAGTCTAGGATTCCAAGTAAGACGTTTGTCCAAGTGGAGTCCTAGGTAGCGGATCTGTTCAACAGGGATTAGTGGAATATCATTCTCATGATTTGATTGAATATTATACGTATCATACACTTTATGGAATCAATCTTTTATTAACCGATTTCAAAAAATAGGAGGTTCTCAACTCGTCTGTATTTTTTTTTTTTTTTTTTTTTAGAAAAATAATTTACATATACAGTAAATTCTCGATGTGTCGTACTTCAATAAGCTGAATTCTTAAATAAGTCGAAAAAAATCTAAGGTCGTAAGTACATTACACTTAAATTTCATCTCAATGAGACGATTTCACACAAAAAATGTGAAAAATTGTGTAAATAAGTCGAACTGAAAATAGGGTTGAAAAGAGAGAACTTCTAGAACCACCTCTATCAAACGAACTATGAATGATTTTATATGTATGTACAAACAACATACACATACCCATTAATGAGAAATATATGGAATGATTTCAACTTCAATTTTGTGTTCAATTTTCCCATTTACATGAAGATAAGTGGAATGATAACCACGATAAGTCTTTGTTCAGTAAGTCAAACTATTTTTCAGAAAGAAAAACAAAACCGACTTCAAGATTAAACCTACATATACAAACTTGAACTAAAAAAGTTGTTGTGTCGATTTTACCAAATGAGAGCGCATGAATGAGTCGTTTGGTGGGCTCTCATTTGCTAAAAGTCGACTCAACAACCTGCCAGAAGGTAATCACCACAGAAACAATTGTGTACCAATTTCATCCCACCGTACTAATGAGACCCCATTTTACGGTGATATTTTAATTGCTTCGAAACAAAAAGCATTAAATGACAACCAACGAAATTATCGATATTTATATACCTATTCACAATTTATGACCAGTTATTTTTGGAGTGCGTGCCAACCAAAACAAATAGACTTCGGGAAAAGAAATGGTTATTGTTAAGATCCTCCCACTTTTTCATCACCGCACACCGCTGTCTTCGGCCATTCGAAAGTTTGTTGCAAAGGCAGGATTAAACTGCCCTTCTTGGCTGGCACCGACTCCAAAAATAACTAGTCATAAATTGTGAATAGGTACATACGTATCGATAATTTCGTTGATTGTCATTTAATGCTTTCTGTTTCGAAGCAATCAAAATATTATTTTATTATTTTTTAGTTCAGGTTTGTATATGTAGGTTTAATCTTGAAGTCGGTTTTTTTTTTTTTTTTTTTCTAAAAATTATTTTTATTTGCATATAAATCCCGACCGGTAGTCATACAAACAGATAACATTGCAGGTATATCTTGGAGTTGAGGTTCAAGTCGATACGAACTCTTGAGATAAACCAATATATATTTTGGAAGGGTTTTGGATTGTAAGGAAAAAATTCGAAATGAGGAAATATCAAGAAGTACCACATACCTATCATTTCATAGTAAACCCCTAAACTATCCAAATCCACAAGTGTCTTCCCGCGTTTTTTTCCGATAATCCTCCGAGGTTTTTGAAAAGAAGATGACCTAGAAACCTTCTAATGTAAAACTTTCATTAAATTGCTAACAATGTGTAGTTCTATACAAGTTATAGACATGTAATAGTTATTATTTTCTACTCATTTACTTATATTTATAGAGTTGTAAATATCAATAAAAAAAAATATCATAGGCACAGTAGACGAGCGTAAATTTATAATCGGTTTCTATCTAAGCTTCGATGAAGTCCGTCTAATCTGTATAAAATGTAATTCGCTTGCAAAAATAAAAATGCGTTTGAAGCTTATCTTGTTTGTAGCTTTTGAAATCAATTTATATTCGATATTTAAAAGCATTAAAAAAAACTTGTTGGATGGTTGTGATATCCAGATTTTAATCCTTACTGCATTAGGTATAAGCCATTGGAGGTATAGTACCCTTTTATTTTTATATTGCTATTTCAGTATATTAAATATTCATTTAACATTTTCATGGATTATTACAAGTGCAGACGGGCTCCATGTAAATTAGTTCAACAACTTTTTTTTTTTTTTCATTTTTAATCTTGAGTCGAACGGACAAGGACATTTGATTCCGATTCGAATATTTTTTATTCAATCATATTTTTTTTTTAGTTTATATAATCAACATAAAAAAAAAAAAAAAATGAATGTTAACATAAAAGAGTATAATATTTTTTAAGGACATTTATATTTCATTATAAACACATATGTGCAATATAGATACAATACAATTTTTATCTCAAAAAATGGTACTGAATGACATGCATAATAATCGACCAAATCATGAAAAAAAAAAAAAAAAAAAAAAAAAAATGAACCATGGACACGTAAAAAGAACAAAATATTTTTATTTACAATGGCAATATTCTGGTTCCGGTCAAATCCAAAAATATTTGACACAAAAAGTGAATAAGTATCATTTGAGTTCTTAATTTATAATTATATGTTAATTGATGAAAATGTAATTTAACATAATCATAATATTTACCCAATTTCGAATTTATATATCTTATTATAATAGATATATTCACTTTGTATAGGGCTCTTACCTGTAAAAAAAAACAAAAAAAATGAAATTAAAATTTAATAATTTTGAACAAATACATAAATATAAAAATAAAGAAATAGCATAATTATACATATATATTTTTACTTTCCTTTGTTCCATTTGTAAAATATTAAAACCATTTTAAAAAAATAATATATTTTTCTTATCCAAATCAATACCTCTAGCGTCATTTTTTTTTGTATTATTCTAACATTTTTTTATTAAGAATTATCTATTTAAATATAAAACAATTTGAATTTATTATATGCAATCACTTGAGGTACGCACGATGGTATAGAAGGATCAATACAATTAGGATTAATGAATTAAGTCTAAAAATAAATTGACATCATCATAAAAGCATGATTGAATACCAAATTCAACAATTAACTATCAATGTTAAGTAAAGTAAATTTCTGAATTTTGCTTACAAGGGGACGTTTGGAGTTGTAACTCACAGATTCGAATGCCGATTTTTGTGTGGGTAGTAGGGACCTATAATAGTCTAAAACTAGAGTTAAAGCCGCCAATGAGCATTAGGAGCCGAGAAAAAAAAAAAAAAAAAATGAAAATCACGTTTAATTGCAGTTATGTATGCTATTTGATATAAAAATACTTTCGTTAAGCTCAAGACACTTCCCGGCTTTAGGGTGCTCAAAAATGACAAAATTCCAAGAAAATCCGCTGTAAATCAGTGGAAACTTTTTTTCATGAACAACTGACCTCAAATCGCGATTTAACGCACCATAAAACCCTTATACATGAAATTTTATCAAAATCGAAAAAATATGGATTTTTTACCACTTTCGAGGAGGTTAAAATTTTGAAGTTGAGATTTCATCAACAATTTCTAACGGCCATAACAACTGCTGCGTTCAACCAATAACAATAGTAATAGAATCACAAGAATCGGCATACATTCTGCTTTTTATCTATGCGTATAACATTGGATTTACTCCAGATTTTAGTGGACAAAATCTGATGTGAATGAAAAAATCCGAGGTCAGCTATAACTTGAGATATTTCAATAAGGGGAAATCCTGCGACCTCCGGATTTGGACTAAACTATGCAGTTTTACGGCTTCTAGATGACCTTAAAATTTAGTCTTAATCGGTGGCGAAATATGTGATATGTTTTTTTCAGAAACTGACATTCTAACAATCCTACAAAATTTTAAAGGTAAAAAAAAAAAAATCATTTTTGATTTCGACAAAATTTAGTTTCTACATGTTTTTTGAGATGAGGAATCTGAAAGTAATATCAGTTTTTAGTTTAAAAATGTTCCTCACCTACATTATATAAATAAGACGTTTTAAAATGAGATATTTCTATTATTATTTTAATTTTTACCCAATAAATTTCATATAAGACCATTTAAAAAAAATATACATATTTTTTAACCAAAACCTGATATTAATTTTAGATTCCTCATCTCAAAAAACATATAGAAACTAAATTTTGTCGAAATCAAAAATTTTTTTTACCTTTAAAATTTTTTAGGATTTTAGAAGGCAAGATGCTGTCAATTTCTGAAAAAATGTAAATTTTTAATTCTTAATGTTTTCCTCCTTTACTTCCTTTATATTTACTTCCTTAAATATTTGACATGGGTTTTTCTTTAGAAGACTTACAAATTAAAAATTCTTTTTTAAAGTGGCGTTGATTATACAAAAAACATTAGCTTACCGTAAATTACAACCCGGTTACTTACATAATAAAGATTGAGCCCCAGCTACGAAGAACATATGCTCACACTGAACAGATTTATTTGCGATAGATTAAAGAGTTTATGTGAGGGAATTAATTAAAAGTAATTTAGTGTATTCTTCCCATAATAAATTCTTTTGACATCGCTTAATTAGTTGCCTAGGAAATACTATGTCGAGAATAAATCGTCCGAATTATCCGAAAACAGGTATTCACCTTTTGTTTTATTTCGAGAATCAAGTCAATTAAAATTTCATGAATTTTTTAAGACAACATTTGTAATAAAAAAAAGTGTGACCATAATTACTGAAATTAATTAGTTTTTATACATCGTGTGAATTTTAATTACAAGTTCATTAATTCAGTTTTATCAATCACAAATTACTGTTTACGTTCCAGGAATAATAAAATCCCCTGTCGCAATGTGGGTCAGAATTTCAATCTGGCGCGTCGAAAATCATGTTTTCCGAAAAGCAACAATTTTATAGAAAAATCTATCTTTTATATTAGAAAGTACTATTAGGACAAAGAAAAATACTTTAAACTTCCGTAAATAGAATAATACCCGGAAAAATGTTCTTTTTTTTTTCTTATTTATTGATATTTACAACGATACAAAATAATATACATTCAGTATATGTGTTGATAGTGAATACAATGGCATGTAAATAACTTGTGAAGAACTACTCACTAGTAGAACTTCAATAAAATCTACACAAAAAGGTCTCTAGGCCATCTTCTTTTCCGACGACTCGGAGGATTATCGGGAATGGAGAGGAAAGCAAGACAAGTTTGGAGACTAGTGGATTAGAGTGGTTATTGTGCTTACTATGGAAGGATGCATATCTGGTTTGGGCTAAATTAGCAACTTATGGAAAATTAAATCTATATGGATAAGTTTATTGGTGACAAAGTAAGGAGCATTGAGGATTTTTCGAAGGATTTCGGATTGTAAGGATTGGATACGAGATGAATTGGATGTGGACAAATCTAAAAACGATTTAAATCCTGATTGTTTATATGGCATGGAAGCCAACATTTTATCTTTTATATACTTTTCTTTTAATTCATATTTCATTCTTATATTAGTCTTCAACCTGTCACTACGCCAAAAGCCTGTCTTAAGAGCGAATAAGATCCATTTCTGATTCTACATTCGCCAACATTTATTTTCGCGTTGGTGATGTTGGTATAAAATTCTTCTAGAAAGTTATGACTTATTTACTTATTTGGACGTACGGAGTTGAGCTTTGGGGCTCCACTAAGCCATCTAATTCATCTTATATCCAATCCTTACAATCCCAAATTCTTCGAAAAATTCTCAATGCTTCTTACTATGTCACCAATAAACTTATCCATAAAGATCTTGATATTCCATTTGTTGTTGATTTAGCCCTAACCAGATACTTAACCTTTCATAGTAATAACAAGCTCCATAACCACTCAAATACACCAGTTTCTCAACTTCCTTCCATCTCCATTCCCGATAATCCTCCGAGGCGTCTGAAAAGAAGATAAGCTCGAGACCTTGTAATATAGACGTTTACTTGAAGTGCAACTGATGAGTAGTTCTTTTCATGTTTTGACATGTTATCATAATCGTTATCAGCTCATTTACTTGATGTATATATTTTGTACATTTGTTAATTTTAAATATTAAAAAAAAAATTATGACTTATAATTTCATTAATGCGATTCAAAAATGTTCTGCTATATTCTAAAAACGTTGCTATACTAAAAAAAAAAATAATAATTCTAATAAAAAAAGTAGTCATTTTAAAGCATAAAAGTGAATGGAACTAATTAAAATTGAAAAGTTCTTTCATAGATTCAAAGAGTGATTATTCGAGAATCTATTTATAACATATTTTCACCTTTAACGGCGATATGATTTAATGATAATGAAGTGTCTTGACTTCTTACGCAGGAAACATCATAAACCCGTTAGCCCTTTTTAGGGCTCAGTGTACTTAAAGTACACACTGAGGGGCCACATTATTCAAAACCATTAAATGATATCAACAAAAAAAAATGTAATAAATGAAAGTAATTTTTATTTCAGGTTTATAGAAATATGAGCAATAAATAAGAAAGAAAAACAGTGAATATAAATGTTTTTAAATACGTATGCTTGCCATGAAAAGGGTTAAAGGCAAATAGAGGCAAACAATATTTAGTAAATATATTATGAAATAATTATTCTTTGAATCTAAGAAGGAACTTTCCAGTTCCAATAAATTCCAATCACTCTATATACTTTTATAAAAATAAGTATTTATTTATTGTCATCGCAATTATTATTATTATTATTATTATTTTTTTTTTTTTTTTTGGTGAATCTACTCTTTTGATGTAGAAGAAATTTTTGAAATCGCATTAATGAAATTATAAATCTCAATTTACCAGTAGAAATATATACTAAATTGCCAACGCGAGAATAAATAATAATGAATATAAAATCAGAAATAAATATTATTTACTCATAAAGACCGACTTTTGGCGTATTGACTGGTTCAAGACCATCAAGAATAAAATAAGTCCCAAATGATTAGTAAACAAAGGATTTTTGATTTTATGTGCATATATATATATATATATATATATATATATATATATATATATATATATATATATATATATATATATATATATATATAAATATGGAGGTTACTATAGAAGGATAGGTATCTGGTTAGGGCCAATTCAGTTTATTTGTAACAAAGTAAGGAGCATTAAGGATTTTGGATTGTAAGGATTGGATACGAGAAGAATTTGAAGGTTTAGTGGAGCCCCAGAGCTCAACTCCGTATGTCCAAACAGGTCTTATCACAATCATGTAAATGAGTCTTTTGTAATTTATTGGAAGCTTAGAACGTTTGTCTAGTAAATGTTGAAGTAGTCTGTAACGACGAGCAGTTTCTTGTCGTTTTAGTCTTGTATGTGGATTTCAAGTTAGACGTTTGTCCAAGTGGAGTCCTAGTTAGCGGATCTGTTCAGCAAGGATTAGTGGAATATCATAAAAGGATTCTTTAGGGCAGGATGTCGTAGGTCTACGACGAATGGAAAAAATAGAATGAAATAAAAAAGAAAAAAAAATATTACTTTGTCTAGTTTCTTGTATTATATATTATATCTTAGAATTTTAACCAAATTATAAATATCATGAATTATTGTCATATTTAAAGTGTTATCTTTATTTAGACAGAGTATTATGCTGTGTATGTAGCAACCCAATAAAGTTGTGCAGCAGTATGTTCTTTATAACACTAAAGCATATATCTCTCTGTTTTCCAGGCCATATAAACCAATCAGGGTTTAATTCGTCTATAGATTTTTTTCGAATATTATTGTATTTACAGAAACTTACAGTATTTTTCTATGTCCTAATAGAACTTTCTAATGTAAAAGTTAGATTTGTCAATAAAATTTGCGCTTTCCCCCAAAAAAATTATTTTTGTCGCGCTAGATTGCAATTATGAATCACAGTGTGACGCAACGAACTCGAACAGAGTAGCTCCACTTAAATTTTATTTGTAAAGTTCTAACGAATTCGATTTCAATGAATAGAGCTCAATCAAAGCGCACTAAAAAAACTTTACTGCACCGCTCACATTTCAGTCGATCCTTCTGCAGTTTCACAGCGAGAATAATTGGCAAGAGACTTTTTTTTTTTTTTTTTTTTTTTATCCCGAAGCAATCACATATACACACAAAGGAAATTTCCATAGGGGCGTATGATTTCATGTTCACATCGCATGCATCCGACAGGGTGACGTAGCAGTTATGGGTGTGGTTTTTGTTTTTTCTCCAGGCCAGGCTGAGTCCTACCCACTTGCCCTGACCTATATACCCAACTAATAAATATTGCGTTTCTATAGGAAAGTTGGCTAAAACATTATAAAATGACTCAACAATATGCATGATCCCTTCTTGGTTTTAAATAAACTTACTGGGGTGTGCCCACTCAAAAAAAAAAAAAAAAAAAAAAAAAATTTAAGACAAAGAACGATTTACGACTTAAGGTGAGATCTATTACCAACCAAATGTTCAGAAAGATATTAAGAGAAACAAATGAAATGGTCTAATTAGGTAAACAGTTCTCAGTAAACAAAATTTCAGGTAAGTATAGAAGCTCATTTTTTGCAGTTTCTGTGAAATAAATTGAACTTCCCTTATAGACAATAAGTTGAAAAACTCGGTAAGTCGAACTGAACCCCATTTCCCGATTACTTTTATATACTTGGTTGTATTCGTTTACTCGAACCAACAATCGTTAACTCGAAGTAGAATTTTTGTTAACACAACTGAGGCTTTTATCAGTCGAATTTCATGAGGCGGGAGGCTCTATAAGTATCCTAGAACCCTTAACATGTACAAACCAGTCTATCAACCTTATCCTTGCATATCCTCGTCGTTGTTTCATTTCAGGAACAAGATAGATATTAATTGTGTTAATAGTTTTTTTTTTTTACTAGATATAGTTAACAGGAGTAAAAAAACAAAAAGATAGTGCTTCTTTTCAAAAAGATAGTGATGTCTTCGATGCTTTGCACCCAATCCAGCGTGTGATGTATCGTCGCACCCCTACATAAACACAGAAAAGATTTACGGACTATTTTAAATTATGTAATTTATTAAATATGTATTTTATAATGTTTTATTCGCATTAGTATATCCGTTTCTGTGAATTTTTCTTACAATAAATTATATAAAATATTAAGTTGTTTAAAATTGATTATTCTCATACACACATGTATATAAACTACATACATGTAGTTTATTTGTTAGTTTTCTGTTATTTACATTAGTTCTCAAGTACTTATATCTGTAACCTTGAACACCTGCATAGGAGGTCGAAACGTCGGCACGCAGATATAAGTGTGTTTACTTACCTGGGTGTGTATTTCAATAATTACTGACTAAACTTCATTTCCAACATTCCTTTAAATTTTTTGTTTATGTTATCAGGAGCAGATATTTTTTGTGGAAGTATATTCAAATGAAGCTTAATGTATCTCGAAAATATTTAATATGTTTGAAATGCTAATTTTAAAAATAATTTTCATATGTATATATAACAATTTTAAGATTCATATTAGTATAAGAAATTTTAAAAACAAGAAACTGCTCGTCGTTTTCGATTATTTCAATATTTACAAGCAAGCGTTAAAAGCCCCTAATCAATTACAAAAGACTTATTTAGCTTGGCGGTAATTAGACCCATTTAGATATATGGAGTTGAGCTTTGGTGCTACACTAATTCTTCTCTTATCCGATCCTTAATATCCAAAATTCTTTGTAAGTTCCTTATTATAGTCACAAATAAACTTATCTATAACGATGTAGATGTCCCATATTTGGCCTAAACAAGATACCTATCCTTCCATCACAAGCTACGTACCCACTCGAATATAAAAGTTTCCCAACTTCCTCCTCTCTAGATTCCGGATAACCCACCGAGGAGTATGAAAAGAAGATGGCCTAGGGATGGTTTCTAACGTAGAACATTTATTGAAGTGATCTTGATGGGTAGTTCTTTAAAAGTTATTGACATGTCATTGAAATGATTCTACCGCACATTTGCTTAGTGAATATAGCGTATGTTACAGGATACCTATTCACTTGAGGTACGCTTGATGGAATAGAAGGATCAATCCTAATTGTAAGGATACCTATTCTTCCATAGTAAACTCCACAACCCTTCAAACCCTATAGTATTTGATCCTCTAGTGTACTCGCTACCCATTCTATTCCAAATAATCCTCCGAGGTCTCTGAAAAGAAGATTAGCTCAAGACCTTGTAATATACACGTTTTATTGAAGTGCAACCTATGGGCTGTTTTTATACAAGCAATTGATATGTCATTTTGAGCATTATATTCACGTCAACTAGATGTATTATAGAATGCACTTTACTTTAATTTTATGTTTTATATATATATATATATATATATATATATATATATATATATATATATATATATATATATACACAAATTATTCGAAATAATTTTAACCAAGTTGAACAAAGTTTCACATAGATTAAATTTTACTATGGAATTTGATAATGATAATAAAATGCCTTTTCTAGACCTCCTTTTAATTCGAAACTCTGATGGAACAATAGAAATAGAATGGCGGAAAAAACCTATACATTGCGAAAGATATTTACATTATATGTACGAGCCAATGCCCCAATAGTTACAAAATCAAAACCAATAAAAATATAATCCATCGTGCAATGCAGCTATCCACATAAAAACATAAATGAACCGCAAGAAATGAAGTAGTAGACCTCCTTTTAATAAACGGATACCCCCACAGACTCATTTGCAATCTACTAAAACAAACAAATACTCAACATGGAATTAAAAATAAAATATATTACACTATTCCGTACATACAAAAACTATCAGAAAGATTCAGAAAAACACAATAGATAAATTATTCACCAAAACCAAAGATAAAAATAAATTGTAATTACATTCTAATATAGTTAGCGAAATACCGTGTTAAGATAGACGTGGAAAATCTTGTTTCGGCACATCGCACATTGGGACGGATGGCCTATCTAGGAGGAAAAAAGTCATAATGAAAATTAATAAAACTATTGTGATAGGTGTATAGTTAAGTAGTTTATGGAAAATTATCAAAGGTTCTTTCGTTTTTTGGAGATGGATTTCAAGGTAAAAAGAACGATCAAAGTAGTACCTAACTCGACAGGTCAAATTTTGTTAAAACTATTGATTCTTTCAATCTAAATTTGAGTATCATCCTATTGATATTTTTTTCATTATTCTTTTATAATTAGTGAATATAGACGATCGTTATACCAGGAAGCCATGCTCAAAATATTTTTTTTTTAATTTGACCTATTATATATTTTTTTTAAAAGTGCCGTAAACTAAAGCATTTTTTAAACTAAAAAGATCTATTACTAAAAAGTACCCTAAAGTACCTCTCTGAAATTCATGGAACAGGTGCCTTAGAAGGTATATGAAATAATCATGAAACATTTAGCTGCTTTTATCTGCTTTCTTGTCTGAAAACGAATTTTCAGTTTCGCAAAGAGAGTTATTTCGTATTTGGCTAAACTGTAAGGGCATTGATTTAATTTGTATTACTATATTTAAAACACTTAAATTAGAGGATATTATTCCAACATCTATAGCTGCACTGAAGAGATATTTAAAATTGGTAGTTACGAAAATTAAAACAAAATAATAAGAGGCTGGAAAACCCCGGAAAGTTATTAAGAGATTAGAAAATCACTTTTATAAGAAAAAATCATTTTACATACGTTTATAAAGTTACAATACACACAAATACATAAGAATGGATGTACATATGCATGTTTTTACTGTATGTATTGAATTTTCATTTAGACAAAAAAACAGTTATGTTAGTTTGTTTTTTAGTAAGGAGAAAAAATGTGTAATCGAAATTAGTGAAACTGTTGTAATAGGTGTAAACGGAAGATGTTTATAGAGCAGTATTATAGTTGTTTTTTTTGGTTTTAGCTGTGGGATTACTAAGTAAAAACATGGATGTAAGTAGTATCTAACTCGAAAGGTCATATTTAGTTAAAATTATTGATTCTTTCAATTGAACACTGTATAATCTAGTTGATATTTTTTCATCGTAAGTTTATAGCAAAAACCAATAAAAAATAAGAAAACATTACCCATTACAGACATTATCGCAGCAGACCTTTTTAAAAGTCCAGATAGTAATTATTCTTGCTCCTCATCCACCGATGATTCCTCTGGGGAAGATGTGGACTCTTCAGAGGATGATAATATGGAGTGATAGTAAATGTAGCACGAATATGTCAATTGCAATATCAAATGTTTTCAGATTTAAGGTTTACAAAAAACAGTTATATTGTTTCAAGTTTCGTCTAATATATTATATTCTTTATTGTTGTTACTTATGCGCTTTGATTTCACCTTATTTTAACTCCATTGTTTATGTAAATCAGGTTGCTGTGTCTATTTAACTAACAATAAGTCAGACTTGTTTCCTCCTAGATAGGCCATTCGTCATAATGTGCGACGATACAATGTCGGAAATATCTTCCATCTTTTTCAAAATATCATGAACACTTTGATCATCAATTCTTAATTCAGCGGATGACACTTAAACTCTTTCACCTTTTTCTATTCAGTTTTTATGGGTTAATTTTTGTTTAAGCATGAAAACATTTTGTATTTATCTTTTTTTATTATTATTTTTTTGTGACATTTCGATAGTTCCTATTTAAATGGAGACTAAAGGATAACTGAGTAAATAGTTTTCTTAGTAGGCAAACAGGTCAGTAATAATATCACAGAAAGATTTGAAAACAGTATCGCTTGATCATATGAATTGGATTAGCACACCGCAAACATGTATACGATACCAGCTTGAAGTGTTTTTTCATTCATTACTTTTTTAAGATAATTAAAAATAATTACTGTATAATAATAAGTATAAATAATTACCCATTATGTAATCGTTAGAAACGATCTAACTAATTTTTATTAAATTAACATGATGCAAATAAAATGAATGGTGAAAAATTAAACCTTATAAAAGAAAATCGGAACCACGGATAATGGAGGCCTACTGTATAGTATTTTCCTTATGGTTGTGACTTGAGTGGTTTTATTTTACCTTATTTAAACTCAATTTTTTATGTAAATCAGGTTTCCAGGTCTGTTTAAGCGATACAGACTGTTTTCCTCCTAGATTGATCATTCGTCCCACTGTGCATCGGAACAATATCTCAAACGAAATGTATAAAGTTGCATGTCTATAACTAAAAACCCGAATAAATCAGACAAAACAACTCTCACCATACATTACAGGCAAATAAAACATTCTTTTAAATTTGATTCCCCCAAAATTATTCATCATGAACAAAATAACTATAAACGAAATATTAGATCGGTGTAAAATAATTTAAAATTATGTATCACAAATCTATCACTAACGATACCGTTCCTAGGAATTGACTTTGGGTCATTCGATACCGTTTCTTTCTTCGATGCCTAAAAATATCATAGAAATGTTTTATCTCCCTCAGCCTCCACTGGATTTTACTAGTGACGCAGCTGATAAAACAGCGCTGGGAACTCTCTGTTCCCGGCTTCCCCTCCTTAAGGGGGGCGAGCTTGGATCAGGGTGTTCCCTGGAATGTTTGTAAATTTGTATATAGAGTAAGAATGTAGTTATGATTGTTTCTTTTCTTCTTAATTTTTATTTTATTTTTTATTTATTGGCTACAAAAATCATCACCTATTTTATATTATCATTTATTTTATTCTATTTTTATATCTTGCTTATTTTTTTTTATTTCTTGTATTTTTAAAGCCTGTTTATTTTAATTTTCTTGTCATTGTACATATTGTGTGAATGAGTCTCTGTCATCAATATTACTCATTGCCCTTGAGTGAGGCAGCTTGTAATTATTCTAATAAATAAAAAAAAAAAAAAAAAATGTTTTTAATATTTTAGTCGTTATTACATATACCAACCCACGAAAGCACAAGTTTTTTTTTTCTGCGCTTAAATCATTAAATATGAATCAATTGACACGCCTTTCTACTGAACGTGGGTCAGCAAACATAACGCAAATGCATCGGCGACCATTCTCCTTATAAATTCCATTGTTGCACAACATGGGCAGCTAGGGCAGCGAGTCTGGAAAGCCTGGCGTGGATTTAGTGCCGCTGTGCAATCCCAATATTGATATATTCTGTCTTTGAGAGGAACTCAATATCTACCTCCATGTTGAATCTTGTTCAATATTAGGTCCCAAGTTTCCTCCGTGGGTGTGGTCTAAATTAATGGGGTATTCCCTGAATGTAATAAAAACTCTACCGGATATATTTTTTCAATAATTCAATTAATTTATCCAACAATTGAAAAAAAAAAAATCAATCTACCTAGAATTAAAATAAGCGAACCTGTAGTGGACACTTTAATGCCCGATTCGAAAAAAAATAACCTTATAAATCGTTTAACAAAAAAATCCAATCAAAACGTGTGTCGATTCGTAGAACAGACAATTACAGTAGTTCGATGACTTCACAATTTTTATTCAGAGTTCACGCAGATTTGAAGAAAAAAAATGGAATCTCTCTTCTCTATTGGTTTATTAAGCGTTTGGACACCTCAACTTTTCTTTTCCAAAAATCTACAAAATAAAAATTTAAGAAAAATAGGTTTACATAAATTGAATGAAATTGTTCAGTACCACCTCGATAATCCGACACATATGGTACCAAAGGAGTGCCGGATTACTGGTTATATAGGGAAAAAAATTACAGCATTTTTTAAAGAAAAATATTAAAAAATTATTCAGAAGAAAAAAATTATCTATTTATGCAGATCTGATTTATAACACACAACAAAAGACAGAATATCTTTTGATAATTTTCTGCCGGTAGCCGAATCTTCGTTCCTAAATGTTCAGTAATGGTTTTTCTCTTCGGCGTTGTAGACTTGTTTTGTAACAAACTCTTGTTGAATTTTAGACGCAAGGTTTGACAGCTGAATATGATCTGATGACAGTTTTTTCTCCTGTAATAATAAAAACCAATTCCCAATTTCTTTTAAAGATAGAGCTATTATTATTGGTAGCATTAAAATTGTTTTTGCTGTGATTTTATTGTTAATAAAAATAATTTTTAGAGGAAAAAACAAAACCGACTTCAAGATTAAACCTACATACACAAACTTGAACTAAAAAATAATGTTTTAATTGCTTCAAAACAAAAACCATTAAATGAAAATCAAGGTAAAAAATTATCGATACTTATATGCCTATTCACAATTTATGACCATTTATCTTTGGAGTCGGTGCCAGCCAAGAAGGGCAGTTTAATCCTGCCTTTGCAATAAACTTTCTAATGGCCGGAGACAGCGGTGTGGCGGTGATGAAACAGTGAGAGGATCCTTACGATTACAATTTCTTTTCAAATTCTGTTTGCTTTGGTTGGCACCGACTGTGTTACTATGAACTGAAAAGACAAACAATGACAGAAAACATAAAAACAAATTACACATGAAATTCATTTAATTTGAGTTCGAGTTTTCGACTATTACTTGATTGCACTAGTATTTATAATAAAACTATAATGTGATACTTATAACACTAATTATGAATTAATATAATTTGATGTTATAAATATAAACAAAAGAACAATTCAACGTGACGATTCAGCCCCGTTCAGTATACAGAAAAAACGCTAAGTATACTAATTATACTAAAGAACTTTTCACTCACCAAAAAACAATTATAAGACAAAACATATAGTATCAGAATATATTTAAATTGGTTTGATATTTAAAATTATTCAATAGTATCAGCATAAAATCGAAGTGCTGAGTATTTCTTTGAATCTCGATGTGCAATAATTTTAAAATGCATATACTGAGATGCAAGTGTGATTTTTTTTCCTTGTAAACACGGACGACACTTTGTAAATATCCATTACCGTTATTTGCACGTTTCTTTCTATTCATAGCATTTCTGAAGCCTCAACCTGTCCCTGGATCCATATTTATTTTTTTCATTTGATCCAGTTTCCTTTTAGTATGAACCATGTGAGACTCGACTTAATACCTTGGTTTAAGGATTGTTGATTGCTTTAAGGATGATTTTATCGATGGTCCGGTAAATGGCTTAGAGAACTTAAGTTCGAGATAAAAAGATTTAATGATTTTTTTTTTTAATCAATTTATTGAAATTTACAACTGTACAAAATATATACAGCAAGTAAATGTGTTGTCAATGATTACAATAACATTTCAAAACTTGAAAAGAACTACTCATCAGTAGGACTTAAATAAAAATTCTACACTAGAAGGTCTCTAGGCCATCTTCATTTCAGGCGCCTCGGAGGGTTATCAGAAACAGAATGTGAAGCAAGCTGATAGACTAGCAGATTTGTGTATTTATGGAGTTTACTATGAAAGGATAGGTATCTGGTGTGGGCTTAATCAGTAACATATGGAACATTAAGATATTTATGGATAAGTTTATTTGTAACAAATTAAGGAGCATTAAGGATTTTTCGAAGGATTTTGAATTGTAGGGATTGGATACGTGAAGAATTAGGTTTAGTTGAGCTTAAAAGCTCAACTCCATATGTCCAAATATGTCTGATAACTGTCAAGTAAATCAGTCTTTTGTAGATTTAATGATATTTTTTAATGTGAAAATAAAAACCCCTTTAAGAACACTTTAGGGTGAACCATGACGATTGGATCGGTAACGCTAAATAGAGAATACTCCTTACATTAGCTACATTAAATAATATTAACGTTACTGTGTTTTTATAAACTTTTTTGGGGGGACTGAGCAAATTTTTTTTTAAATATAATTAATACTGGAGCTATCAAGTTAGTGCTATCGGCTTCAAAATTTAATTTGACAAAACCTCTAAACTTTGTTGGAATATAGCTTTTCGGTGGTTTCTGACCACAGTGCCTCAGTGATTTATCGGGGGGATGTGAATATTTTGGCGAAACAACCGAGGTCATGGACACAAATCTTATTTCAAAAGAATCTGTTTCTTAATCTGAAAAACGAATAAATCATGAAAAACAAGCCGCTTTGAGTTCAAAAAAATAATAGAAAACATAAAATAACCGCTGTTAGGTTCTAATGATAATAATAAACCTCTAAGCGATTTACTGTCATTAGTTTATTGTGTTAGTGTCCATAAAAATAAACAAACCAGATAATGTAACCCATAAATTTTATGTGGAAATTTAAAATTTAATTTAAACTAATTGACTGTTTGGGAAAAGGTTTTCATCTTGTTTCAATGTTATTTAAAATATTTAAATATCTTCAATTTAAAAAAAAAAAAAAATCAATTTATTGAAATTTACAACTGTAAAAAATAGATACATCAAGTAAATGTGTTGTTAACTATTACAATAACATGACAAAACTGTCATCAGTAGCATTTCAATAAAAAGTCTACACTAGAAGGTCTCTAGGCCATCATCTTTTCTGACGCCTCGGAGGATTATCGGGAATAGTGTGGGAAGCAAGTTGATAAATTAGGGGATTTGAGTGGTTATGGAGCTTACTATGAAAGGATACATATCTGGTTTGGGCTACATCAGCAACGTATGGAACATTAAGGTCTTTATGGATAAGTTTATTGGTGACAAAGTAAGGGGCATTTTTGGTTAAAAAAGTGGCCATTACTTCCTCAATCCTAATAGTAATAATAATAGTTCATCCAATTTGATCAACAAATATAGAATAGTGTATAATATGGTGGCTGTAGCGTGATGTTGACCATACGTAATATTATTACTCTACAAACTGGCAGCGGGTTATAGAGGGTATTTTTTTTTCCCTTAACCGGGTTTACCGACGTTCGATTTCTTGTCAGGTCAACTACTGATAAAGTAAGCTCTCAACACACAAACGTATGTGTCACCCGATATGCGATAAGAAATAATTGTTATCATCTTGTTTTATAAATATGTTAGATAAAAAAAAATCATCTCATTTTAAATACCATATGCTGACTTCCCAAAGAGCACTGCATAATTTTACAGTGTATCTATAAAATACAGTGTATTATAAATATTTTCTGATACTACATGTTTTGTCTTACAATTATTTTTTTTGCTAAAGTGAAAAGTTCTTTAGGCGTACCAAGCAATTTATTTGTATACTGAACGGGGCTGAATCGTCACGCTGAATTGTTATTTCGCATATATTTGTAACATTAAATTATATTAATTCATAATAAATGTTACAAATATAATATTATCGTTTTATTTTTAATACTAGTGCAATCAACGAATAGCCGAAAAGTTTGACTAATCGTCTTGAGTGGTTTCTGACCACAGTGCTTCCTTTCCTTTTATATGTGATTTTTCTTTTTTTTTTTAATTTTCACTTATTGTTATTTACAACTGTACAAAATAATATACATCAAGTAAATGTGTTGATAATGAATACAATGACATGTAAATAACTTGTGAAGAACTACTCAATAGTAGTACTTCAATAAAAACTCGACACTAGAAGAACTCCAGGCCAAGTTCTTTTTAGACGCCTCGGAGGATTATCGGGAGTGGAGTGGATAGCAAGTTGAGAGACTAAAGATTTGAGTGGTTATGGAGCTTACTATGAAAGGATAGGTATCTGGTTTGGGTTAACACCAACTTATCGTACATTAAGTTCTTTATGAATAAGTTTGTTTGTGACATAATAAGGAGCATTGAGGATTTTTCGAAGGATTTTGGATTGTAAGGATTGGATACGGGATGAATTGGATGGTTTAGTGGAGCCCTAAAGCTCAACTCCGTACGTCCAAATAGGTCTAATCACAGTCATGTAAATGAGTCTTTTGAAATTAATAGGGAGCTTTGAACATTTGTCTAGTAAATATTGAAGTAGTCTGTAACAAGTTAAAATTTAAAGTATTTATAACATATTCCAGACTCCTTCCCTTAGCTAATTTAAATAACTCCTTTACCAACCGTTCAGATTCCAGACGTCTGCTAATACGATCACTCATTAGGAATTAGTTTGTTCAGAATTAGGAAATTCGATACCGATAATTCATTGTTGGATCTCAATAATTATTTAAGCAGTCTTACCATTCTGTTCGTGTACAAAATATAATACTCCACATCATTTCACCAATAAACATATACCTAATGATCTAAATGTCGCATGTGTTACACTACTCTCCCAACTTGCTTATCACTTGATTCCCAATAACCTTACGAGGAAACTGAAAAAAATGTGCCCTAGGAGCCTTCTATTGTGCTACAAATAGACAATATCTTTACACGTTATTGACGTGTTATCGTATTAATGTTTCCAATTATTCATTGATTTATATATAGTATGCAATTGTAACTATGAATAAGTTAATTTTGTTATTAAATTATAGTATATTTGTTGTAATATTATATTTTTTATTAGTCCTTTTTTCTTTCTTTAGTTTTTATTCAATTTTCAATTTATAACTAATAGATTTTAATAGACCCCAAAGATGAATCTTATGAAGCAATTCTAGTCTCCTCAGTCTCATCTCTAGCTCAACGGACAGCCGCCCGTACACCAAGCACCCGTAATCAAAGTAGGGAAAAATGAGAGAAGATACGAGAAGTTGGCGGGAATTTCGGGGAAAAGAGTCACGATATCTTTGGAGCTGTTTGAGGATCATGATGGATTTTCTGGTGATTTGGGAAATGTGGTTACTCCAGGATAAGTGTTGATCAAAGGAGATTCCGAGGTTTTTGATGGAAATTTGAAATTGGATTGTACGGTTATTGAAATAAAGTAATAGATAGTAAGGGAGGGAATTAAGGGTAGGTTTTGAACCGATAAGGATAGCCTTGCTTTTCTCTGGATTCAGGCGAAACTTATTTTTCACTGCCCATCAGCTGATGTTCTCAATATCATCCTGAATCTTACGAGATGCTTCGTATTATTGCTAAATAAAATATAGAAATATCATAGAGCGCGCAAGATTCCACTAGGCCCTCGCATATTTTATTCCTACCCACTGGTACAATTAGTACCAGTAAACCCTAAAGGGTTAAAATAATAACCTCTCCTTATTACCTTATTCTTGATTCACTAAACTAATATTTATTATAAAACATAAACGTTATACATATATATATGAATTATAATTTTAAGTATGAATTAAAGGTATATTCCGCCTGACACTTTCACACTAACACGATACGGACAATGTTCTACATCAAAGGAGAAATCCGGCCAAGGTAGGAAGGAGTAAGGAGTATTTTTCAATGTTGGGAATAAAATTCTCCCCTCACTACATCTCAGCCCCGTGTCATGTTCCGGGAGCGACACATTTATCGCCTTCCCTTTACATATTCATTAGAAAAAGGATCATATTTTCTTTGACATTCCTGGGGACATGTCCAGTTCAGGAGGAAACACGGTCATGCGCCTTGATTTTCATATGTCTTATAATAATTTGGATAGGAGATTTTTCTAGCCGTTGGAATTATCATCTAGTTAAAATAAATCGATTCAGGTTAGTTTTTTTTTTTTTTTTATGCGAGATATTTTTTTATTTATACCTACAATATTTTATAATCTACTATATTTATTTAAACATTTATTTGTGGAACCCAGCAATATCCTCCTTGTTCTATTCAAAATATAACTCTAGCAACATTTTTACTTTCTTATGATTCAAATAGTCCGTTGAAAACAAACTTCTCGTATACGAAACCATTATTAAACCTTTTTGGACTTATGGACTTGAACTATAGGGGACAGTAAAAAAGTCGAATATCAATTCCTTCCAATCCAATATAGTGAATGATCCTCACTATGACTCCAACAAAACCCTACATAATGATCTTAATATACAATACGTCCTCGTCCTCATACACGTTAAATTTACAATTTACCGTATCCAGCTCAACACATCCTGATATCACAGCAGTGGCTCTGAGACCTCTTGTAACAATTTATTTATATTGGAGTTTTGGGAATGGCCAGGCTTTTCTAATCATGCCTTGAGTGACTGTACTATAGCGCTCTCATTCAGCTTCCACTGTTTTTCTTTGACACCAGTAACCCAGCTAAGAAAGAAGCGCTGGTATCTGTATGGACCTGGCTTGCCCCTACATAAGTACATTAGAACCCCTCACATCCGACCTCGGGATATCCGACTCCTCGGGATATCTGTCACCCCTCCTACGGCCTGTCTGGAATGTTCAATTCTCAATGCAAAAATGGAGGATGATGAAATGAACGACGAGAAAGAAGAGCCTGAAAAGATTAGTCACACGGCAGCTACAGAGGCTTTCGAAATGAAAAACATCGTGCAGTATCCAAATGCAACACCGATGGATGTCCTGTACATAAGAAAGTGGAAAGATACCTCTGCTAAAGCAAGATTAACTACATTAATACAGAAAAATATTACTGATTTTTTTCTAATGAATTTATGTGTAGTTAATTTGTTGGCTATGCGTATATGTACATACGAGAATATGCATACTTCCGTATTTTATGCTTAATTATTTTTTGTGTTCAATATGTTTTCTATTCAATAAACACTTACACACATATACACATAAATACTCGTTTATGTGTGTTTTTATTCATTTTTTGTTATTCCTCGGATTATCTGACCTTTTTTGTTATCCGACCACGCTCCGGTCCCCTGGGCGACGGATATGAGGTGTTCTACTGTAGAGGGACAAGTCTGGTTGGAGGATATGTAAGATGCTTGTATATTGCAAATAAAGTATGACTGTATTTTTATCTTTTAATTTAAACCTATATTTATTTTTTCTATTATTATTTATTCTTATTTTTTTTCGTTTTTATAATTATTTGCTTTAAGGTACGAACACTATGGCAATTGAGTTAGCCAGTATTTATGTCACATAAATATAATGTTAAATAAATGTATAATATTGTAAATTACAATTTAAAAAAAGGAAAAAACAACTCCTTTCTATAATATTAATATACAATAGTTTATAATTAATAATGATTAATTTAACAATGATAAATATTACTAAAATTGTAGTATTAGCAAAAAAAAAACTAACATCTCTTCGTGTTTTTTTGTTAGCCTATTAATATTAATAATTTTTTATTTATTTTATGTTTGAAAATTTATATATTTTTGACAAGGGAATATAAGAAATAAAAAATAGAGATGAGCCGACTAGTTGGCTGGCTAAAAATTCGATTAACCGGACGATTCTTCGTTTATAGATTAATTGTACATTTATCTGAAGACTTTTTTTTTCTTCAGTTTTTACAAACAACTTTTTTAATGGTACTTCATTATATTTAAAACATGTGTATGTTTATATTTATCCATGTATTAGGACAGTCAAAAGAAACTAAATCGGTTAAGGGGGTATCTACAAAACAGAAGCATTTTCAGATAATGGGAAAGACAATTTCTTGTAGTTAATAAAAAAAATATTAAATCAGCCAAACTTAGACGGCAACAAATAGACCATAGTTTAAAAAACTAATCAAAGTATTTTTTTTTTTTTTTTTTTAGGGTTTTTAGCCTAAGGAAGACAGTTTCATTATGTTCTGAAGTGGGTGGATTTAGCTATCCAATCACTCCTTTGAATTATCTCTAGGGCAGCTTGTTGAAAGGACATTGTAAGACACTCTATGGTTTCACATAATTAAACCGTAGTCTGGCCCTAAGGAAATTTCTAGAATATATCCGCCATTCCATTCCGATCACTATAACATAAACGTTCAGCAGTATGTGAATCTATGTATTAAATGGAGTCCACCATAATTTAAAAAATATCAGCATATACTATATTTATTTTTATTTATTTTTTTTTTTTACAAGAAGAAGAATAAGCAATTCGGGTGATAATGAATTTATTCATGAAATATGTACAGTAAAAAAAAAATATATAATCATTCTAAATATAAAATAAAAAAAAATTAAAATCCGTATAATGTCACAAATAAACTTCTCTATAATGATCTAAATGTCCAATACGTAGCGGATTTGGCCTGCACAAGAAATCTACCTTTCCATGACAAGCTATATACGATTCCCAATGACCCCCCGAGTATATAAATATGGCCGAGAGACTTAATAGTTCAGAGCTTTTAGTGAAGTGCTACTAGTGAGTAGTTCTTTACAAGACATGTTATTAGAATCACATTCTACACATGAACTTGTTATACAGTTGTAAATATCAGTAAATAATTATTTATTTATTGAAATTTACAACTGTAAAAAATAGATACATCAAGTAAATGTGTTGTTAACTATTACAATAACATGACAAAATTTGAAAAGAACTTGTCATTAGTAGCATTTCAATAAAAAGTCTACACTAGAAGGTCTCTAGGCCATCGTATTTTCCGACGCCTCGGAGGATTATCGGGAATAGTGTGGGAAGCAAGTTGATAAATAAGGGGATTTGAGTGGTTATGGAGCTTACTATGAAAGGATACATATCTGGTTTGGGCTACATCAGCAACATATGGAACATTATGGTCTTTATGGATATGTTTATTCGTGACAAAGTAAGGAGCATTGAAGATTTTGGATTGTAAGGATTGGATACGAGATGAATTGGATGGTTTAGTGGAGCCTCAAAGTTCAATCCGTACGTTCAAATAGGTCTGATTACAGTCATGTATATTTGTCTTTCGTAATTAATTGGGAGCTTTGAACGTTTGTCTAACAAATGTTGAAGTAATCTGTAACGACGTTCGGATTCTTGTCGTTTTAGTCTTGTATGTGGATTCCAAATTAGACGTTTGTCCAAGAGGAGTCCTAGGTAGCGGATTTGTTTAACAGGGATTAGTGGAATATCATTAAAGGATACTATAGGACAGGAGGACGTAGGTTTACGACGAAGGGTAAATGAATAATAAAACTAAAAAAATATATTGATCAATAATAGTATTATAAACAGCATTCAACTCCTCTTTATTAATTGTAAAAACATGTTACATGTTTCGGGAAACAAGGTCCCATCATCAGACTTTAAATCAATCTCTTGGTAGAGTGTTATTCTATTGACAATGTAAAAGAGAAACTGACACGGTGTGTTAACACCAAGAGATTGATTTAAAGTCTGATGATGGGACCTTGTTTCCCGAAACATGTAACATGTTTTTACAATTAATAAAGAGGAGTTGAATGCTGTTTATAATACTATTATTGATCAATATAAGTTACTCCTTCATTGAAGAATTTATAAAAAAATATATATTTTTTCTTATAAAACATTGCTGAATTTCACTGTTATGGTCTTGTTATTCTAAGGCTAAGTCGCGCCTAAGCAATTCCCACGTGAGCTGACAATCACTTCAACGCTGCTCCGAGCGCAATTAAGGAAATTGGATCTCTCAATTTGGAGTACAACATCAAGAAGAAACAAAAGGATAACAAACTATGCATTGGAGTTTGGTAAAATATTAATAAAACATACCCTGTCGATCCTACAGGCCCTTGGGATTATGGTTACTGATCCCCTATATGTATGCAAATGTAAAATTTTTCTGCTTCATCTTACCAAGAACATGACTTGATATCCATTCGAAACAACATACTCTAAATCAGTAGACATTATTTTGCATATTTGGCTAAAATTTTACGATTGTGCATACTTGGGCTTCAAATTCACTTTTTTCGCATACTATAAATTAGAGATGCGTTAGTTCCAAAGATTACTGTTTTCCAAAATTTGGTAGAATACAGTCTCGATAATCCGAAACATATGGACCAGAGTGCCGCATTACCGAAAACGGCGGATTACTGAATTAAAAAAAATTATATAAAAATGAAAATTTGTTGTCATTTTAACAAATATTTTAAAAACTATTCAGAAGAAAAAAATATATTTACAATTTTAATTTATAAAACTGCTATTGGCACACGGCATAAACGTCAGACGATCTTTTGATAATTTTCTGCCTGTAGCTAAATCTTCATTTCAAAGATAAAAAGTTTTGTTCCGTAGTAGACTAGAGGTGGTTGTTTTTCTTTTCGGCGATGTAGACTTGTTTTGGACCCAACTCTTGAATTTCAGAAGCAAATTTACCTTTGGTTTGAAAGCTGAATGACCAGATCAATTTTTTTTTCCTCTGTGGTTATCAGAAACCTTACCCCAATACGAACTTTAAATTTATTTTTGAACATACAAATCCAGGCATTATTGATTGCCTGATCCAAATACTGTAAATATAAATATATATTTGCTTATGGACAAACGATCAAAGCTCCCAATTAATAACAAAAGACTTATTTACATGACTGTGATTAGACCTATTTGGACATACGGAGTTGAGCTTTGGGGCTCCACTAAACCATCCAATTCATCTCGTATCCAAAATCCTTGCAATCCAAAATCCTTCGAAAAAACCTCAATGCTCCTTACTTTGTTTGTTTACCAAGAAACGTATCCATAAAGATCTTAATATTCCTTTTGTTGCTGATATGCCCATACCAGATACCTATCCTTCCATAGTAAGCTCCATAACAACTCAAATCCACTAGTCTCCCAACTTGCTTCCCTCTACATTTCCGATAATCCTCCGAGGCGTCTGAAAAGAAAATGGCCTAGAGACTTTTTAGTGTATTTTTATTGAAGTGCTACTGTTGAGTGGTTCTTCACAAGTTATTAACATGCCATTGTATTCACTATCAACACATTTACTTGATGTATATGTTTTTGTACAGTTGTAAATATCGATAATTGAAAAAAAAAAAAATTGCTTATAAGAATTCGCAACAAGTATATCAAGCAAATATATAGGATAGTGATAAAATACATGTGAAAGACTTTTGTTACATTTTAAATTAGTAAATAATTACCAACTTTAAAGTAGTTCTGAATACCGACGACATTATGAAAAAAGAATGCGAAATCATAAGGAAAATTCTTGGTCCGAAATTCTTAAATGAACAATATAGGCTCATAAGTAAAGAGGAAATGAAACAAAATTCAGATATTTACAGTGACATTCGTAAACGAAGACAGAGTTTTTACGGACACATCAAAAGGATGAACACATATAGTCTTACAAAAATAATATTGTAATTTTGAGAAAATAAGAGTGGATAAAATGGATAGATCAAATTAAAAAGGGCTTAAAGCTAGCAGGAATTACTCAATAAGACAGAGAAGAAGCAACAAATAAAAACACTGGGATATATACAGGGTGAGTATCTCTTAGCGTAAAAACAAAAATTGGGTGCAACTAGATCAAAAGTGTAGCCAAATGCCGCAGACCTCACCTTTCTATTCCAATCCGTTGCAGATATATGGTAAATAAACGATTTTTTGGAGGAAAGCATGTTTTTTACGATAAAAGCTGTAATATCTCCATTTTGTTTAAATATTTTTCAAATATTGATCACATTTTCGGATTTAGCAATAAATTTCCTATAAGATCGGAGTAATTTAACCTTGAATTTTACAAACTTGGGACCTAAAAAATATCTTTATCTTCACCTAATTTAGGGAAGTTACAATTTCTTATAATACTTCAGCGCTCACTGCTTTTCATAAAAACAATCCACAAAACTGCAAAGCTCTCAAAAACTTACAAATTTAATAAGCTTTCAAATGATATGTTAAACGTAATGATTTTGTTTTAATTTCATGGAGAAATTTACTTTTGAAACCGAAAAAACATGGTGTTCTCATTTAGCATACAAATCAGGTACTTTGGTAAATAAGACATTATGATAATCGCTTGATGAAAATCTGTATTTTAAATAAAAGAAACACTTCATTTAGAATAAAAAGCAAAGAAAAAATATAATATTTATTGACATAAATTTTAGGCCAGTTCAGGTATTCATAATAACAACAGCGACTTTGACCTCTCTCAGTACTAAGCACATTATCGCTATTTCATAGTTATTTTCCTGTTTATTTTGAAATGGGAGGGGATTATTGTTTATTATTTTATTTTTATTTTGATATAATGATTGAAAGTTTGATTTGGAAATTAAGAAGCTACAGAGATAAAAGTGTCACTATCATTAGAAAGACCCTTGCTAATATTGCTTATCCTTAGCTTGAGGGCCCATTTTATTTATTGGGATTATTTTTTTCTGTTTGGCAATACACCTGCGAAGAGGAAATTATTGATATAGTAAATGAAAATCCCAGTGTTTCATCAAGAGACTTGGCCCGTGAAATTGGTATCTCCCAAAGGTCAGTTATCAACATTTTGCACCGAGAACATTTTCACCCATATCATTTCACACAAGTACAAGGGCTAGAACCTAATGATCATGTACATAGAATACAATTTTGCCGCTGGCTTTTAAATAGAGACATTCAAGAACACCAGTTTCTGAGGAAAATTTTATGGACAGATGAGTCTCTTTTTACAAGGGAAGGAATTTTTAACGTCCACAACCGGCACTACTGGGCAGCTGAAAACCCACATATGGTTCAAGAAGCATCTTTCCAGCATCGTTTTACAGTGAATGTGTGGGCTGGGATAATAGGGGACCGACTCATTGGGCCACATTTTTTGCCCAGCAGATTGAATGGAGAAAGTTATTTGGATTTTTTTACAAAATATTCTACCACAACTTATTCACGACATTCCACTTGATGTTCAGCAAAACATAATATTCCAACACGATGGTGCTCCTCCACATCATTCGGCAGCAGTACGGGAATGGCTGAACCAACGATATTCGACCTGGATAGGTAGAAATGGTGTGATACATTGGCCAGCTAGGTCACCTGACTTAGCTCCAATGGACTTTTATGTGTGGGGCTACATAAAAAGCGAGGTATATGCCAGAGAAGTGACCAGCATTGAGGTCCTAAAGACGAGAATTCTGGAGGCCGGAGCCAAATTGCAACAGCGTCTGACTTTAGCAGTGACCGTAGGGGCTGTGAGAAAGAGAGCAAGAAGCTGCATTCGAAATAATGGAGGACATTTTGAAAATTTAATAAAATAACGGACTCTGGCGGCGCTTTATTGACAGTGATTCTTTTATTTTCAAATTAACAAATTTTTTCTTTGCTTTTTATTCTAATGAAGTGTTTCTTTTATTTAAAATACAGATTTTCATCAAGCGATTATCATAATGTCTTATTTACCAAAGTACCTGATTTGTATGCTAAATGAGAACACCATGTTTTTTCGGTTTCAAAAGTAAATTTCTCCATGAAATTAAAACAAAATCATTACTTTTAACATATCATTTGAAAGCTTATTAAATTTGTAAGTTTTTGAGAGCTTTGCAGTTTTGTGGATTGTTTTTATGAAAAGCAGTGAGCGCTGAAGTATTATAAGAAATTGTAACTTCCCTAAATTAGGTGAAGATAAAGATATTTTTTAGGTCCCAAGTTTGTAAAATTCAAGGTTAAATTACTCCGATCTTATAGGAAATTTATTGCTAAATCCGAAAATGTGATCAATATTTGAAAAATATTTAAACAAAATGGAGATATTACAGCTTTTATCGTAAAAAAACATGCTTTCCTCCAAAAAATCGTTTATTTACCATATATCTGCAACGGATTGGAATAGAAAGGTGAGGTCTGCGGCATTTGGCTACACTTTTGATCTAGTTTCACCCAATTTTTTTTTTTACGCTAAGAGATACTCACCCTGTATATATGTATCTTTATAATTATTCGGAATAGTTTTATAAAAGAAAACAGCAACAATTGATTTTTTTCTTAGTTTTTTTTTTAATTTTTATGCCAGCCATAAAATAGATTAAACGATTAGGTATATAATTAAACATTATAGCCAGACATAATTTATTAAATAAAAATAAATATGACATACAGTATTTAATTATCAATTGCATAATATTTATTTTTTATTTTAGTTATTTCCTAGACCTTTTATTGTAAATAAAAAATTCAATAACTTCTTTGGTCCTTTTTTGGCCACTTTTAAGGGATTATTCGTTAGTAGCTTATTCAGATATACCAAGCCACACAATTCCACGGTTCCTTTCCTTTGAGTTGGAATCAGTGCTAACAGGCGTAATCCAGAGATCCAAGATGTGGGATTACAAAAATATTTTTATCCCCACAAGGAATGGATCAATACTTTGATATCCTCCTAGCTGGAGATATTGTCGAGGAGAATGTTTGCGTTTTACATATTAAATATGTTAACGACAAGTTAAAATATGAACCAGACATATTTACATATCACGGTGATAATTTAAACAGCTACTTTATTAACTTAAAAAAACAACTTATGATCCGTGAACACTGAAGTAGCCTTACACTCCAGTCAAACTGATTCTCACAACCATAAAGCGGTCATAATAGTAAATATGATCATCCACGTTCATCACCAATGTTAATGAAAGTTATGTAACTGGTTTCTTGTTCTGTTCTTATTTATATCAAAATTTGAAATAACTTTATTTTCAAAACCAGAACATAAGATCGATAACAGAAATCAGTAAAAAATGGACGGACCCCATCTCTAGCCAACCACCTGACATTTCAGATTAAATTGGAAGTGACGGATGGTGCAAGATAAATGTGATGTGATGGAGAAGTTTGTATCTGTCGTAAGAGGAATAACTTGTTGAAGAGTTGTGGTGTTGACCATTTATTTTTACAAAATTCATTTTGTGACAGATTATATATAATTATAGTCCGCCCATTATGAGTTGTAAAAATTTGTATTACTTATGACCTTAAAAAAAAAACTAAATTCAATCAAGCACTGAAAAAAGAAAAAAAAATGCCGAAAATGAATTCCAATTTCCGCAGGCAAACGGAATTCTTTCAGCTTTCAATTATTTCAGAATTAATATTTAATTAGTTGTTTGGAGAAATGGGCTCTAAATATGAGTATAAGCACAAGACATTTCCTCCTCAGGCTTAGATCACAGCCTCGTGTGTTACAGGCATGCTTTATATCATTATATATTTATTATGTTTGCTTGTTGTGACGTATCGGTGCCAATTATTTTCATTTCTCAGTACTAGATACTAGGAATTTTTTTTTTTTTTTTTAGTGTTTTCCTTCCAGCAGTAACCCTGTTGGAAGGGATTTTATTCTTTTCTGTACACACCATACTTGTACAAAGTATACAATGTACATGTAAATATTATTTTTGATTTGATTATAATTTTACATGTGTTGAAAGGTATAAAAAGTATACAAATAAACAAAAAAAATAAAATAAAATAAAACAAAGAACAAGACGTTATATAACATAAATAATTTAAAATTCAATAAAAACAGCAACAAAGTTATGTAGAGAAGTTTATGAATATTTAGAGGTTTAGAGATATTTCATATTTATATCCTCTATTTTAATGATTGAATTTTTAAGAAATATTTGGAAATTTTCAAATGAATTGTTTATCAAACACTGACCATCCACCGGTCAATGTCCTAGTTTCTGTACTGTTTTTGTCTGTAGAATAGTTCTGTAGTCAGTGAGTAGTCTGCATTCATATATGAGGTGGTGTATATTTTGTTCTTAGGTGAAATCACAAGGACATAGGAAAGAATCTCTTATTTTAAAGAAATAACTATTTACTGCCACATGTCCTGTGACTCCTTGTGTAATGTAAAAGTTAGTCCATGAGTTTGATTTAATGTAGGTCCGTAAGTCTGGAATGAAGTTATGTAGATGTCTTCCCTTGTGTGTGGTGTTCCAACGTGTCTGCCACTGGTCTACTGCTTGTGTTTTTAGCATGTGTTTTAAGTGTTCTTTGCATATCATACTATATGATATAGGAAGGGAAGTATCCTTTGAAGCCTCTTTTGCAGCCTTGTCAGCCAATTCGTTTTCCGCTATGTCGGAATGCCCCTTTACCCATTTGAATGAAATTTGAATGTTATCGTCAGTTTGTAGATGTCTTAGAAATGATCTTATTTTTTCAGTGATGGGATTATGACAATGTCTTTTTTTTATCATGTATAGAGTACACTGACTGTCCGTTAGTATTGTAATAGTTTTATCTATTGTCCTAAAATTTTGAAAGTATTCTAGAGATTTAAGGATGGCTAATTGTTCTGCTTGATTATTGCTACATTCTGGGCCTAATTTATACTTTATTACAACTTCTAAAATTTTGTTTTTAAAAATGAGACTAGCACAGCCTACATATTCGCCATTCTTGCTTCCGTCAGTATATATCTCATAGTCTGTGGGGTCATTTAAGCATTCAGTAATACAAGGAAATTCTGCTGGGTGTAACCAATCCTTGTAGTCGGTAGTATGTTCAAAGTTGTTAGATTTGAAATTTTCGTAGTCAGTGTTCATGGATAACAAATGGAATTTTCCTATGTAACTGTTAGCTAATATACTGATGGGGATCATTTTGGCCAAGACAAAGGCAGCATCATCAGAGAGTGTTCGGAATCCTTTGGCAATTTTGAGTGCCATTAGCCTTTGGACCCTTTCCAGCTTTGCCTTGTTGTATTTGATCTGAAGTCCTGGATGCCATATTTCAATGCCATAAGTAAGAATAGGCAAAATTGCGCCTTTATACAAAACCTCAAGAGCCTCCGTTCTCAACCCCCAAGTCGCTCGCGCTGCTATTGAAAGTGAATTTATTAATTTTATAAGTTTGTTTTGTAGTATGTCAATATGTCCGTTCCACTTTAATTTTTCGTCAAAGGTTATGCCTAAATATTTCAAAGTACGTATTCGAGTCAGGTTTTTATTTTGTATTTTCACATTTAAGTCCGGACTTAGTCGTTTTTTAGTGATAACCATATAATTAGATTTTTGTGTATTGAATGTCAGTTTGTTTAAGTAAGCCCAAGAATTTATTTTGTCTAATACTATATCGACTACTGTCTGTAAATGTTTAAAATATTTTGATGTTATAATTGCTAATATGTCATCTGCAAAGGCCAAAATCGTTGCGTTTGAAGGTAATCGTTCTTTTAACAGTGAGTCAACAATTAGATACTAGGAATGTGTCTATTCCTATTTTCGATTATCGATTCAACCGATTCTTAAGAAAAGAATAAATATCGAAACTCGTTGATTATTAATAATTAACGAAGGTAAAAATATATATTTTACTTTATATAATTTATTATTCGCTGATTTTTCTCTAAAATGATTATAAAGAATAATCCTTTATGAACTAGACCAACTCTGGTACAGAATTTTAAAGAACCTTTTTCTAAAATCAAGCACCGATCAATAACATCTATACGCCTAGTTGTTGAAGATTTATATCCGCAATCGGAAAATGACGAAATATGGTCCATTTTCTAGCACTTGCGGAATAAATGCACTCGGACAAACATTTTCTATATATTTTGTTATTTTAGAAACATTTTTTGGAGATAGAATAAATATTATTTTTAATTACATGGCATGTTCATACTGATTTTGTGCCCTTCTAGAATAATCAACCAACATCGAAACGTAATCGTGCTATCGAAACGTTTTAGTAAAATTGGCGATTCCTTAAGTAATAAATGAAATCCAGAATTTTTGTAAGAACATTTGTAAAATAAATTGTTTTTATACATTATATGTTGTTTTTAATAATTTTTTTTTCTTTATTAATTCATTAATTTATTTCATGTTATTCTTTAATCTCGAATAGCCCTATGAGTGCTTAAATAAAAAAACTAAATGTATTAAAAACAATAAATAGCTAAAACATAAATTATTAAACAAGAAATAGCATTTATTATTTACAAAATAAATGTAATATATCGGTTCATTAAATTATTAATTGTTATTTACGTTTTTCAAAATAATCATAATTCTATAAAAAAAAAATCCTACAAGAATAATAAAAAATAAAAAAAACTGGCAAAGTTTAGGGTTAATAAATTTGAAAAAAACTCAATTTTCTTCCTGACTATGAAAAACAAAAAATCAAGGATATGTATATTAATTATCAACTACTTTTGTATCTACTTGCTTCTGATATAGAAACAAATGTGCAAAATAGGCAAATGTGCAATCCGAGCAACATCAATAAAGCAATATCAACTAGATTTTGTCAGAAAAGCCTCAAAACAAAACATTGAGGTAAAACGTGACCTTTTACATTCAGTCTATAGCTCCTTAGCGGTAGATCCTAGCAACAAATGTTTTATAACAAAAAATATGTTATATCATATTTCTCATTAAAAAACTGTTGTCGAATTTTTGATCTGAGCAACACCAATACAGCTAGAGCATATCAAAATGTTACATTTTTGAGTGTTAAAAAAACTTACACAAGAAAACTATAGAATCCCAGCCAAAAGACATATTGTAAATAAAATAAATGGAACAATTGTCTGGATATTTTTATTTCGTAAGTGTCTTATTGTATTTCGTAAATGTGTTTTATTTATTGTAAAGATCCTTGCTGGCTCACGATATTTTATCTGCGTTTAATCAGTAGTTTTACAAAACAGAATGTTTTAAAAATGTCGTATATTTAAAGAAACACTGCAAAACGATCGATATTTTTTAGGTTAATTTATAATTGAATCACTATTTAAATAGGTAACCATTTTTTCTAACATTAACATTAACATTGACCCATAGCCCATCATCAAACTCTTTAAAGAGCTCTCCGGGTTATGAAATACCAGCTGAAATCAACAGAAACCAACTCAGTTCCGGCTTGGCCGAAACATCCTTTAAAAGTGTCCAACATGAGGAGAGTATTTGTACAAGTTGCTTCCAGATTGTTGGGAACAGATAACTCGGGCCCTACTCCAGAAGCTCCCAAACGGACCCCTCGAGTCGTAAGAATAAAAACAACTCCTGTTTTGGATTATTTTATTTTATTTTTTAAAAAATATATTATTAGAAATAAATCCATGAATTTTCACACCTTACAAATTAATTTGATTAATAAGTAGCTAAGACACAAAACTTTTAACTTCCGAGTCAAGTTTTAACCCCTGGCACAGTTGTCAGTTTTGCTAATCTGGGCGATCGAAAGTCGAAAATTTATTAAATAAATTATAATTTTAAAATAGCCATAAATAATCCTTATAATTTAAGTATTAAGTATTTACTTTATTCAGCTGGTACAGACCCTCGAAAGTCGAACAGTAACAGTTTTGAGCCTCACCTATGTATTATACAGGGTGTCCCGAATTTAAATGTCAAAACTTCAGGAACTTATAGGGGACCGAAAAACTAAGATGAAAAGTCCTTTAGAGATTTGCTCGTTTTAACTTAGTTTTAGAGAAAATAGCAAAAAAAGAAACAAAACAAGTTTTCATTTTTATACTTATTTATTTACATTTATATTTATGTTATGTTCTTTTTAATGTAAATATTGTTCAAAATGTTGTCCTCTTGCACCAATGAAAGCATTACATCTAGCACTCAATTGATAAATTGCAGCTAAACATTGTTCTGATGATATTTGGTGCACTGCATCTATGATTCGGTCTCTTAATTTCTCTCTTGAGTTGATTGACACCGAATAAACTTTCTGCTTCAAGGTTCCCTATACGAAGAAATCCATGGGTGTCATATCAGGTGATCTGGGTGGCCAAGGTACTACTCCTCCACCTCCAATCCATCGTTGTGAATAATTTATATCCAACCAAGCCCGAGCAACTCTGCTATAATGAGCTGGACATCCATCGAGTTGGAACCACATTTCAATCCGCTGCTGTAAGGGAATGTCATCTAAATAATTAGAAAAGTTGTTCTCCAAAAAATGTGTAAATGTGATACCATTCAATCTTCCTGGTAAAAAATATGGTCCCACCAGTAATCCGTTCCAAATTCCAAGCCAAACGTTAATAGCAAATTCATGCTGAAACCTATTTTCTCTAATAGCTCTGGGATTGTCAAGAGCCCATACATGATAATTTCTTTGATTAACAATTCCTCCTCTTGTAAAGGTAGCTTCATCGGTCCATATAATTTTTAATGGAAATAAATGAATTTTGTCAAGAAACCAGTTACTAAAATTCAATCTCTTGACATAATCTTGAGGTAATAAATGTTGAACTTTTTGAAGATGCTAGCTATTATTACCTTTCAAAGTTCGCCATATTGCTTGCCGCGATATTGCTAATGCAGCAGATGATCTTCGGATGCTAGTCTCAGAATTATTATAAGTTTTGCCATTTAAATTCGGGACACCCTGTATTAACATTCACCTATTCATAAACATGTATAAATTATATGTTTCTGGTTATCACGCAGATTAATAAAACTAAACAAATATATATGCGTGTATATATATATATATATATATATATATATATATATATATATATATATATATATATATATATATATATATATATATAAGTGTATATTTCTAGAAAATATTAGAGCTGTTAAAAATGCATTAGAATTAACCAAAAACAGATAATTGTAATGAACAATTCTTTCGTTATACTGAATATTTTAATTTCATTAATGTTATCCTCAATATCAAATACTCACATTAAAATCATATTGACTAAAGTGACAATAAACTACTCGTCGTTACAGACCACTTCAATATTTACTAGACAAACGAAAGCTTCCAATTCATTACAAAAAACTTATGTGCATGACTGTGAATGATCCAATCCTTACAATCCAAAATCCTTCGAAAAATCCTCAATGCTCCTTACTTTGTCACCAATAAACTTATCCATAAAGACCTTAATGTTCCATATATTAGTTAGCCCCAACCAGATACCTATCCTTTCATATTAAGCTCTATAGCCATTCAAATCCATTAGTTTCTCAACTTGCTTTCCACTCTATTCCTGATAATCCTCCATGTAAAGAAGATGGCCTAGAAATGATCTAGTGTAGAATTTTTATTGAGTGCTAGTGATGAGTAGTTCTTTTCAAGTTTTGACATGTTATGGTAATCGTTTTCAGCTCATTTACTTGATGTACATATTTGTGCAGTTATAAATTTCAATAAGTTGATATTAAAAAAATATATCGTATTAAATTATATTATACATTTTTAAAAGCATTTTACCCTAAAAAAAAGAGTATAAATTTGATTATTATTAGTTTGTTTTCATATATTATTATTAAGGATGTGTCGATATCAAAAGTCGATTTTCGATTCCACCGGTTCTTGAGAAAAGAATCCAAAGTCCATTTCTAGGAAACCAATCGATACCGCAGATGTTGGCAATAGTTTATTGTTTAATGACTAATCGTGTAAATATTATATATAGATTATTTTCCCTGATAATATAGAAAGAAAAAAAAAGTTCTTAGGCAATGATTGTCATCATAGAATAAAGATAATGTTTTGTTTTATTTCATATTCATGCAGTTTTTCCAGGCCCCCAATACACTGTTAAAACAACTACCAGAGAAATATCAGTGGAATCTTTCCATAATAAAAGGTTTTACAAACATCTGAAATTTTTAGTAATAAATGAAACATAGAGACTTGGAAATATTTATCTTCTTAAATAGGACTTCGTAAAAAAAATACTTTTTAATTTGAATTGTAATCAACTTATATATTATATTTTGTAGATAATAAATGCTATTTTCGGTTTAATAGTTTATTTCTACAAGTTTTTTTAATAGGTTTGTTTTTTTGTTTTTTTAAAACCGAGATATCAATACAGAGAATCGATAATCGATTTTTTGGTGCACCGATATCGATAGTCAAAACATTTCGGTACTGACACATCTTTTTTTTTATTAGAAATTATTTTTTTAGTTATTATTAGTATTATTTGTTTTTATTCATTCGTGTAATTTTTTAATCTTTATTTATTTGTGAGTGTAAGTATTTGTATATATTCTATGAATGAATACATCATTATTTCGATTACTACCCACTGTCCTTCGCTGAGGCAAATTATAATATCAAAAAAAAAATTAAAAAAAAAAAAAAAAAAAAATTAATTTATAAACCCCGGATAGGTGGGTAGACCGGAGGAATATTCACACATTCACCTAGCATTTATAAATTGAAAAAAATATATAGAAAACTGCTTGAGCCATCAGAAAAACCAGTTCTATTCGTGGATGAGCTAGGGTACCATGACAAGGAAAGAATACTATGTTTGCTGAACTGTGATTCAGCAAGACGTGTTCCAATCTTTCATCCAAACATTTATCTGTGAGACAGCTCATTTGGTGTTTACAAGCTGTCTGTCAAACCGAGGGCAACCCAACGGGGAATTCAAATCGTGAGAAAATCGCATCTGCCAGGGGTGAACGTTCCCTGAATATGAATTGATATTTAAATAATATATAAGCCTACTTTGTAAGAAGCGTTATAAAATAAAAAAAAAAAAATGTAGGTCCAACTGTTTGTGTATTTTATATGTAGTTACAAAGATGGTTGTTAGATTAAATTATTAATTATATATACGTATATACATATATACCGTAAGATTTATTTCAGTACTGAAAATGTTCAATTAGATTACTAAATTATGTTTATGCATAATGTTTTAAAAACTTTTTTCGGGCCATCTGCAACCAATAATTAAAACATTTTTTAAAATGTAAATAGCATAGTTGACTGTAAGAATTGTGTAATGTAAAATAGTCTGGGATGCAGTCAGGAGATATTTCATTTATTTTTAACAGACTATCTTCTTGATTATATTTTTTTTTCGACAATTAATTTTCAGATCGACATAAATGAAAAAAATGAGTGGCACAAAGCTGTAGGGATCTCAAATTCCGCTCCAAAAACAATCCTCTTTTCGTATGGTGCCCTGATTTTTTTGCAGCAACATCATCATACCCGTGATATTTTTGGCAAAACTCTAAAACTTTGGCAAATTTCTATCTGAAGAAGAAAAGACACGCTTGAAAACCAAGAAAAATAAATGAATTTAGGTGTGCCGATATTTTTTTGTGATTGGAGTGTAAAAATTACCTAATTATAAAGAAGAAATTTTTTTTTTTTGTATGGTTTAACTACTGTTGCATTTAAATGAAATTTATTAAGAATTGTCTTGAATTTGTATTTTTCTTTAAAACTCCTACTTACAATAAACTATGATTCTCAATGACTTATAATAAAAAATCACAGATAAACAAAATATATTACGGTAACTGGAAAGGAAGTGAAATGCAAGAATGGCGGGTTAAAAGTTTAAAATCAGCCTAAAAGTGAGAAATTGCGTACGATGTCTTTGATAGTCTTTGTACAACAATTTAAAAAAAAAAGAAAAAAAAGAAAATATATATATACGAGGGTGAATCAAATATAAACGGTAATTTTGCTGTTGACTCTACCAAACACGTTCGGACGTGATGCGGCTGTGGGCGATTGGAGTGTTGCTTAATAGGAGTGGGGGGGAACTGCTTGCCTCACACTAGCGTTGTGTTCTGCCTTCAGTACAGCCATGACCGAGAGAGAGGTACATCTACTGTTGCGCAACGCATCGTCATTAAATTTTTAACAAATGAAGGTGTTAAGCCTTCGGAAATTTTTACTCGTTTGCAGGCACAGTTTGGGGACACTACTCTGTCTCAAAATCGAGTGTATACGTGGGCCAGAGAATTTAGGGATGGCCGAGAACGTGTTGAAAACGAAAGTCACGGTCGACGCCCAAGGTCAAGTCTTACAGATGACAACATTAGTGCGGTTCGACTGCTTATTGAAGGTGATCGCCGGTTAACTGTTCAAGAAATCTCGTCGGAAATTGGTATCAGCTATGGGAGTGTTCAGTCTGCAATCACAGACCACCTTGGCTTCAGAAAAATTAGTGCTCGCTGGGTTCCGAGGTTGTTGACCGGAAATCAAAAACAGGTCAGGTCGGAGATTGCTGGGAGACTTCTGCAACGATTTCAAGAAGGTGAAGATTTTTTGAGGCGCATCGTCACATGTGATGAGACGTGGGTCCACCATTACACCCCCGAATCGAAAATGGCAAGTAAGGAGTGGCGAAGGAAGGATGAAGGCTGCCCAGTGAAAGCCAAAACTCGTCTCTCAGCCGGAAAAGTTCTTGCAACAATTTTTTTTGACTCAAGGGTGTTCTACTCATTGATTTTCTTCACGATCAACGAACAGTGAATGCGGCTTACTACTGCCAGGTGCTACAGTCAGCAAAAACCAGTTACCGGAACAAAAGACGAGGTGTGCCCATTAGAGATGTCATCCTTCTCCATGACAACGCAAGGCCTCACACCGCATTGTTGACAAGGGATAAATTGGAAGAAATGGGCTGGGAAACTCTCGAACACCCTGCTTACAGTCCAGACCTGTCCCCTTGTGACTATTTTTTGTTTGCGCCCCTGAAAGAATCACTTGGAGGAAAACGATTTGAAAACAATAGAGACGTCGAAAAGCACGTGCGCGAATGGTTAAAAATCGCCCTCAGTCTTTTTATGAACAGGGAATATTCAAGCTTCCAAATCGGTGGCAGAAGTGTGTAGATAATGCAGGGGACTACATTGAAAAATATTGAAGGTATAGTTTCTGTATAATATTATTCAATAAATATAATTTTGAAAATTACCGTTTATATTTGATTCACCCTCGTATATATATATATATATATATATATATATATATATATATATATATATATATATATATATATATATATATATATATAAATAAATAGTTCCTTTTCTGACATAAAAATTCCAACCCATAAGAAAATATTTAAAATTTTTAGTGATTCAAAATTATCAGGAGGATAAATGAAGACCACCTATAAATTTTTTTTTCGCTTACATTATTATATATATCACCATATATATAATGAAATGAAATGAAAAAATAATCTTTATTCTGGGACATATTGCCCCCTAAGAATAACATACATATATAATAAGTTGTACAATAGTCTGGCTATCTTAATTTCAAACGAAGATAATAATATGTATAAAAGGTATTATATGTATATAAAATTGAAAACAGAACTTTGTGATAAATATATACATGAAAAAAGAAGAGAGAAAAAATAGGACAAACAAATAATAATAACAATATGCTAATATAATAATTACAATGCGTTCAGAAAAATAAAGAAATATAAAAAATAAATCAATAAAATAAAATAAATATAGTGAATAGCTTGGAAAACATATACAGAGAAGAAAAATATTAAGACCTATTTGAATGTTAAAGTGACATATATTTACAAATACCTAAAAGGTAATATTTGTATACATATACAATTGCTAATAGCACTTTATCAATTAGAAGAAGGAGAAAATAAATAATAATAATAATAATAATAGCAATATGATGATATAATAATTATATGCTTATATAATTACAATGTGTTCGAGAAAAACAAAGAAATATCTAAAATAAATCAATAAATAAAGTACAAATAATGAATAGCAACGAAAAATATATTGAAAAAACATTTAAGAACTACTTTAATGTTGATGAGACGAGGAATTTACAGATACATAATATATATAAATATATATATATATATATATGTATAAATAAGGTTAAAAGATCCATAAATTAACATAAATAAATGCTCTTAACACCAGGTGGTCTCCGTGCGCTATTCGAGCAGACTATTTAAATTCGTAAGGCAACTGTCACATTACCACGTGCAAGAGAAACATTTCTCCGAAACAAAACACTTGGGTTTTCCACTAATGCATCACCATGCAAACAGCTACAATAAATGTTTTGCTTCAAATATAGATTCATTGTTTTGAAGAATGAAAATATAGGCATCGAGGTTCAAAGAAACTTAAAAAATTAAATTTAAAAAATACTTCTGCGGTGACATAATGTAACGGTCCGGTGAGGTTGAGGGTACCCTGGGTGGCCCGGGGGCAGGTAGCTGGAAAGGCCGCCAGGGTGGCCTAGACTTGGTGGTGCCGTGGGCATGGGCGAGCAGGTAGCCGAAAAGGGCGGCAAATGGCCTGGAAGGGTCAAGGCGGACCAGAAGGCCCTAGATCTGTAATCTGGCCAGACCTAGAATATTCGGCGTAGCTTTAAATAGGCCGACTTCCAGCCTAGTCAGTCAGTCTTGAGGTGACAGTGGTCAGTGAGTGATCGGTCGGGCAAGTGTCAGTCAGGAGTCTGTGATATCCTGAGTCAGTATCCATGTGTCAGTGATCAAGTAACGATCAATCAGTCAAGTGTCAGTGACAGTTCAGTCTGTGAGTTAGTGACAGTGATAAACAGTGTCAGTGAATGTAGTACCAGTCTCTGTGTCAGTGTAATAGATTCTTATGTATAATTGTGACATCTAGCATTAAGATATTAAAGATAAGTATTGTGTAATATACATATTAGTGTAATTAGACCTAAGTATAATTGTTATTAGATTAAGACGCTTAAGGGACCTATTTGTATTTATTAAGTTGTAAATAAATTAGTGTTTAGTATTTAAGTTGTTATTTGATTAGTTATACCCCCAGTGGCCCGTAACAATAATAATAAATGATCACTTTTTATTTTATTCCTTTAAAAAAGAAGATTTAAATCAATATTAACAAATCAGAAGCAGTTATTTTCACTATAAGACAACCTTTCATCACACCTAAAACTTTTTTGAATCATTCTTATACCAAGATCAGTTAAATACTTACAAGGGGACGTTTATAGTTGTAACTCACAGATTTGAATCCCGTTTTGTGAGTGGGTAGTAGGGACCTGTGATCGTGCAAAACTAGAGTTATAGCCGCCAATGAGCATTAGGAGTCAAGAAAAAGATTATAATATGAAAATCACGTTTTATTTTTTTTTTTTCAGTTTTCAGTCAAGATATAGAAATGATTCTTTCACGTTTTATTGCAGCTATGTATGCCATTTGTTATACTTTCGTTATGCTATTTTGTAATACTTTCGTTATGCTCAAGACACCACCTGGCTTTAAAGCTGCAATTAAACGTGAAAGAATCTTTTCTATCGACAAATATGGATTTTTCCAACCACCCCTTTCGAGGGGGTTAAAATTTTGAAGTTGAGATGTCATCAACAATTTCTAACAGCCATAACAACTGCTGCGTTCAACCGATTACAATTGTAATAGCATTACTAGAATCAGCATACGCTCTGCTTTTTATCCATGCATATGACATTAGGATTACTCCTTAGTCCTTAGTGGACAATAACTAATGCGAATGAAAAACTCCGAGGTCAGCTATAACTTGAGATATCTCAATAAGGGGAAATCTATAAAAGTTTAAGAAAAATGCGAATGGTAGGCAGTTATCCATACTGTACAAATAGTACACGAGCCGACAATACCAAACCTGTCATGATAGCTCTCCCCAAAAAAATCAATGTTTATCCAAAAGATCACCAATATTTGTGTAAGAAAAATCACTGCTGCTGTTTCCAAACACTTATCAAGATGGCGGCAGCAAGTAAAATAAAGTTCTAAAAGGATGTTTTTAAGAAAAACCTGTTGAACCTTTTTTCTAAATAGATCTTAATGCTTTTTGAAGTGCTAAATCTGAATATGAAGTTTGCTAATAGTGCAGCCGTCGGATTCATACCCAAAATCGCAAAAAAACGCCCAAAATAGCGGTTATTGCCTGCTTTTTTTTTAACCTATAGAAAGACAACGAAGGGTTTTTGAAGAGTTTATGTAGTAAATTGTAGCTGGAACCACTACCTACGAAATACAAAAAATAAAAATTGACGACCCAAACTAATTGTTAGATTATTATAAAGCTTTTTTATAATGATGAATGAATATTTTTATTGATGTAATTTACTTGGAGAGGATTTAATAAATATATGTATGTAATAAATTTATGAGGAAGTTGATAGTAGCGGCGTGCAGTCAAGAATACAATAAAATAGTACTAATATATTGTGCTGACGTTTCGGCCTATAGTATGAGACTTCATCAGCACAAGAATATAGAAAAAAACCCATGAAAAAAAAGAAAACTTTATGAAAATTAAAAATTAAATGATAAAAAAAAGTTTGTAAGATATGCAAGTTTACAACAAAAGAATAATGGACAAAGTTAATGAACAGAAATAGATAAATAAAATGTAACAGACAGCCGGTATATAACAAACTAAGAATAATGAACATTAAAGCATATATAGTAATATACATTAAAAAGTACTAATTGTAAGTGCAAAAACAAGTGGAATTCTATTCGTAAATTAGAATATCAACACAAATAGAAGAAAACGCAGTGTAAATACTAAATATTATTCATGAGAAAATAAGAATCATAATAAACTTTATATAACATATTAAGTTAATAAAATACTGATAATTACAATTATTGAATAATTAAAATTTTATTATATATAATTTAAAAGTTTGCTATATACATATATAGCCTTATTATATGATATAGCCTATTTGTTTATTTCTGTTCATTAACTATATTCATTTGTCTTTTTTTGATATTCTCTCTCTCTCTCTCTCTCTCTCTCTCTCTCTCTATATATATATATATATATATATATATATATATATATATATATACTACTATCTACCAACAATTAAAAAATATTCGGAAAATCTGAGTTTTTGATCTGTTCATGTTAAAATTGAACATAGACTGAATAAGGCCTGTAGTAATATATATACTACTATTTACCAAAATTTAAAAATATTCGGAAAATCCTTGAACATAGACTGAATAAGGCCTTACAAATAAGGAGTATTGTTACATGCAAAGTGAGAACGTGATAATAAGAACCCATCACTTTTAACAATTATACAAGGCACCTAGACAATTGGATTCAAAATCTTGGAAGAGTCGCATTAACTTCAATTCAACGGCCATACATATATTGGTTCCATTCGATTGCGAATGTTTGTAGATAAAATAATAAGGCAGAAATGAGTAGTTGGAACCATACTTTTTGGAACCAAGTAGTGCGGATGCAGCGTGAGTTATGCAAAGTGGTGTTTATTCTAGACTGAAAACATTTGGACGATAAGTGAATCGATTTTTGTACATATTCTTATGTTTATTTTTCAAAAATCTCAGTGATATCTGGAAAGCGGTGATCTTAAGATACTTTTTGAAACACGCCTTTAGTCACGCTTTGAGGTTACATGTGACAGAGGCCTTCTTTCTCGGGTGGTGTTGGTGTAGATATGGGCCCCCATTTCCACGAGAACTTTAAATGCAACTTCGTTCGACATTTTTCTTGTTCCTAACATTATGAAGAGAACCACAACTCGTGGACGCAAGGTCACCGGGTCACCATACAAGGATCACTTCTCAGAAGACGCTCGGGAGAGGTGTGGGTGAAATGTGTTATTTGTCAAATGTGGACACACTAAAATCATGTGATTTCTGTAATTTTTTTTTCTTTAATAAATAATTTTGCTACCATATCATATTGTTCTATCCTGTTTTAAAATAATTTTTGGTGAATTTATTAAGGGGGGTCCATATTTACAGACCAATTTTTCTAATGCTATTTTAAAAGTTTTTCGTAAATCGTGATTTTTGAAATGAAATAATTTAGGAGATGTTGATAGTTGGGGTAGGCAGTCATAGACACTCAGCAGATCAAAATAAAATTATTTTAATTTTAATTTTTAAAGCCGACGTTTCGACTTGCAATGCAAGTCTTCATCAGGGCTAAAAGCAAAGATATTTATATTTATATTTACCAATTACATTGTTTTATTTACTCATTCACTATCACTCTTTTTAATTTCTTTTCAACTTTAATTCAATAGTTTACATGTATTGTCTTCAGTGCCTTCAGATATTAATTCAGTAGTCTGTCCTCAATATCTCATTAGCTCTGTATCTACTCATTTTTTATGTTTACCAATTATATTTTTAATTCACTAATCAACTATCTTTTTATTTATTTTTTATTTTTAATTTCTTCTCAGTTCAAGTTAATTCAATAGTTTGTATGCATTGTCTTCATGACCTTTAAGTATTAACTCATTAGCTTGTCCTCATTATCTCAACAACTTAGTATCTACATTCTTTATGTTTACCAATTATATTGTTGAAATTACTCATTAGCTTTTAAGTAACTATCACTCATTTTAATTTATTTTCATTTTAACCTGAATTCAGTAGTCTTTATGGCCTTTAGATATTGCCTTTATGTTACTGTCTTTACTCTTATACATTTATTTATTTATTAATTTATTTTTTATTTTCCCTCACTCATGTTTTGTAATGTGTGTTTTTTAAATATATTTTCTACAATTTAGTCATACCTTTTTCTTCTAGCCCTGATGAAGACTTGCAATGCAAGTCGAAACGTCGGCTTTAACAATTAAAATAAAAACAATTTTATTTTGATCTGCTGAGTGTCTATGACTGCCTACACCAACTATCTATCTACATCTCATATACTTCACAGTCAACTATACCTCATAAATATGAAATAATTTATATTAATCATTGTTTTGCCTTCTCACATTTAGGAAACTTGTTAAATTCTATAAAGAGGAAGAGAAAGAAGAAGAAGTTAAAGTTGTTAATGAAAGACATGAAGATTTTTTAAAAGGAAAGTAACTTTAAATCAAAAACAAAAGAGGATTTACACCTTTTCCTGTATTATTAAAGAATAAAATTGCAATAATTTTTTTTTATTTTTGTTTTAATTTTTATTTTTCGCTTCCAGTAATCAGCCATTTTATGTAACCCAGCACCCTACGGTCCTGTGTCGGTTGATCGAGGTTTTATTGTATTTAATAAATATAAATAATCTTTAGGCGAATTATCAGAAGGGGAGTCCTATTTTTGATAAATAATTCAATTTAGTAGAATACTGTAATTAAAAGCCCCTTCGGCGTGAAAAGGAAATCATGATTCTTTAAAGGAATGTCTATTTTTTTTTTTTTTTTTTTTTTTTTTTTTTTTTTTAAACGGACAGCAATCTCAATCTGCTGTCAGGGTACGACAGATACGTTGAGCAACAAGAATGTACAGTTACCAGCTCTATTAATTAAACGTTCGGGCGTGTCAAAACGTCATTTTAATCTTGTTTACGTCAGGGTTTAGCAAAGGAATGGCTGAATGAACGTTTTCGTAATAAGCTGCCCTTTCCTACGAGATTAATACCTAGAGATAATGAGGATAGGAGATAGATAGTCAAGTATCGCAATGAGTGACACCTAACTAGATAGTTATTTGCAGTCCATGTTTTATAGACTGCCCGCTGTATTGAGATATTCGCAATATGTGTTTTTTTTTTGTTTTTTTTACGAGATGCTATTAAATATGTAGTGTATAAAAGTGATAGGACGCCCAGGTGTTGAACACGCATACAGATGGTTTATAAGTACCCACTTGGGATTACGTCTTCGTTTCAATGTCATACGGTACCATGGGCCAACATCGCTCATATGAATTGATATTTAAACCCTGTTTGGGACATGGTGGAATCGTTAAGTCCTGCGATAGGTCGAACGTCCTCTGATCTAAAATGAATAAGGTTCTGCATTGAAAACAGTCGGACGAAAACACCGCCCTCACTTCAATAGCTCATGATACAATCGGTAAGAGGATACCAACGGACGATTTCCCACATCAAATATTAAGTCCTTATTTGACGCTTTATTGGGAACAAATTTAAAGCTTTGAATATTTTACACAATACTCGAGTTACCATAAAACGGCCTGACTTTGCACCAGTGAGTTAACTTTGCGCCAAGTTCACTAAAAAGTTTCAGTTGAAGAAAAAGTGTTTCGCTGTTGTCTAAATGAGGGATATTTTATATTTCTTACTTACTTATGTCAACGCTGATTGGGTCTAAGGAATTTTCTAGTTGTCCCCTATGTTTTATAACCGTTAGTTGATTGTAGTGTTTCAACACTAAGCTTTGGATTGATTTTATTCTATAATTATTATAATTTAAATATATGATATTCATTTTGCTCATAATATTTTCCAAAAGCCATGGTATTTGAAAATAAAATAGAATCCCATTTTTGATATGAATCAGGGATGACTTTGTACCAGTATATTTTAGTCCAAAGTCACCTTTGGTCAGGAATTATAGAACAGTGAATTTATTAATTTATATTTTGAAGTAAAGGAATAGGCTGGTAAAAATCCAAATTATTTAGGATAACATTTCGCTTTTTGTTAATACGTTTTTTGTCATCTATGTACATATTGTTAGAATTTTGCCTAGTTATGCATTTATATTGTTTCAAGTCTTATTGTACATTTTTTAAAATAACTTTTGTCTAAACATTGTAGATTGCACTTTCCCAAAAGTGTTTCTCTAAGAATCTGTGTGCAATTTATTTTATAGGTATCATTTTGTTCCTTGTTTACCAAAATTATAGTCGTTTACGTTCTTTAGTCATGTTTTAAGTCATTTTGTTTCTAAATAAAACTTTGTTGGTATGTTCTTGTATTTTCTATAGTTTCTATAGATAAATCTATAAAAAATGTGCGATTTTGTTCCCCATTTAAAAAAAATCATTGTAATTTAAAATCGTTTCCTTTAACAAAATCCTTACAAACAGAGCAAAAAATCACTAGGCTAAGCTCTAAACACTATCAAGAAATGACTTTGCACCTCTTAAATACTATCAAATATTGACTTTACTCCAGGATACATTTCTAATGCTTTTTTAATTGAAAGCATATGGTGGTGCAAAGTCACGGGTATCCGGTTGCCTTTGCACCAAAGTTTAAATACAATAAAATTAATTATAAATTATGTAAATATTGCAATTCTAAGATTAAGTGATGAATCAACAACATTATTAAGCTAGTTATTCAAAGCAAATATTTTAATACATGCATTATAACAATTATTGATAGGTAGTTAAAGAATGAAGTTCAACAAAAGTGGTGCAAAGTCAGGCCACGGTACGCATAATGGTATAAAAGTATCAATCCAATTAAGATTGATGAATTATTTGCTATTAAAAATTATATGTATGAAATAGGGTGATTAAAATAATAACAAATATTAGACCATTATTTATAAACGTATGATTAATAATGATAAACAAATAATTGACTGCTAAGATGGATGGAGAAGAAGATAATCAGAGATGCAATCAAAGAGGAACACCATGTCTACATAGAAATACTTTAATGCGTGCCAACGTTGGCAAAACATTTTTTTTTTATTTCGACCAAATTTAGTTTCTAAATTTTTTTTAGATGAGGAATCTAAAAATGATACCTGGTTTTAGTTTAAAAATGTTCCTTACCTATATTTTTGGAAAAAAAAAATATTTTTTTTTATGTCGACCGAATTCGCTATTTTCATATTTATTCTGATGAATAATTCAAAAATAATATCAGTTTCTAGTTTAAAAAAAACTCTTTACACTATACTAAAGATCTAACGTTAACAGCAAAACTGATAGAGGGGAAAATATCGGGGAAATTAATTCAGGATTTATCTATACTAACAAGAGGACGTTTTGACTTGTAACTCACAAATTTAAATATCGATTATTGTGTGGGTAGTAGGGACCTATAATAGTGAAAAACTAGAGTCATAGCCGCCAATCAGCATTGGGAGCCGGAATTTTTTTTTTTTTTTTCAGCTCTCAGTCTAGATAGAGAAATGATTTTTCCACGTAAAATTGTAGTTTTGTATATATTTTCGTAATACTCAAAACCCAACCCTGCTTCAGGGTGCTCAAAAACCCCCTCCAAAATAAATGACAAAATTCCAATGAAATCCGCTGTAAATCAGTGGGAAATTTTTTTTCTTGGAAAACTGAACTCAAATCTCGATTCAACGCTTCAAAATATCCTTATATATACAATTTTATCAAAATCAAAAAAATCCTTTTTTTTTTAATCGTTTCGAGGACTTAACATTTTTGAAGTTGAGATTTTATCAACACCTTCTAACGGCAATAACATTTGCTATGCTCAACCGATTAAAATAGTAATGTCATCACTAGAATTCACTCTAGATTTAAGTGGACAAAAACTGATTTGGAAAAACGATTTCGAGGCCAAATATAACTTACGATATCTCAATAAGGAGAATACCTGCGACATCCGCATTTGAGCTAAACTATGCAGTTTTACAGCTTCTGCAAGCCCTTAAAATTTGGTTTTAATCAATGGCGAAATCTGTGAGATAGCAAATTATTTACAAATTGACAGCCTCTTGCCTTCTAAAATCCTACGATATTCTGGAGGTAAACAGTTTTTCATTTTTGATTTCGACCAAATTTCGTTTCTCCGTGTTTTTGAGATAAGGAATCTGAAAATGATATGAGTTTTTAGTTTAAAAATTATTCTTACCTATATTTTTGAAAAAAAACGATTATTTTTTATTTCGACCGAATTTGCTATTTTCATATTTCTTCAGATGAATAGCCTAAACATATTATCAGGTTCTGGTTAAAAAAAAAAACTGTATATACTTCACTAACGGATCTGACGTTTACAGCAAAACTGATGGAGGGGAAAATATTGGGTTGTCCGGAAATTAATACAGGACTTATTTATTTTTTAAAAATTTATTTTTAGATTGTTCATCTGAAGAAATATAATATCAGGTTTTGGTTTAAAAATGAAACCCTACATTAATTTACCACCAAATATTTCGCCTCCATCAGTTTGCTGTAAACATTAGATCCCTTAGTATGTATATAGAGTTTTTTTTCTAACCACAACCTGATATTATTTTTAGATTATTTATTCATAGATTCAAAATTTTTATTCAAATCTGTTAGTTACAAGTCAAAACTTCCCCTAGTAAGATATTAACATGAAAAATTATAAATAAAAATGTAATTATTCTGGAAGCCAGAATGATTTCATTCCCTCAAAATTTCTAGAAATTAGTTCTTGAGGTTCATTCCCACTTGCATAGCATCTCTACCTTCCCCATTTCATCTAAGTCTTTCTTTGCATTACATCTTCTTACGTAGAACACCAATTCTTCGGAATATTTAGCTATTTTATTTGACTTTAAAAAATAACATAACTCTAAAGTGAATATCTCTAAGTGTAAAAAAAAAAAAAAAAAAAAAAAAAAAAAAAAAAAAGGTCAAACTAGATCAAAAATGTAGCAAATGTCGCAGACCTCACCTTTTTATTCTAATCCGTTGCAGATATACGATAAATCAAAGACTTTTGATAAATAAAAATAAATAAATAAATGTAATAACATAAGATTCTCTGATCGCGTGTCGCTTTATTGGCAGTTTTCTATTATTTTCTATTAAACAATAATTTTTTCTTTGTTTATTAATCCAATAAAGAGTTTATTATATTTAATATGCACATTTCCATTAACGGATTGTCATAATGTTTTATTTACACAAGTAACTGATTTGTATGCCAAATGAGAACACCATGTTTTTTCGGTTTTAAAAGTAATCAAAACAAAATCATTACGTTTAACATATCATTCGAAAGCTTTTAAAATTTGCAAGTTTTTGTAAGTTTTGCAGTTTTGTGGATAGTTTTTTCGAAAAACAGTGAGCGTTGAAGTAATATAAGACATTGTGACTTCCCCAAATAAGGTGAAGTTCAAGCTGTTCTTTAGATACCAAGTTTGTAAAATTCAAGATTACAAGTACTCAGCTATTATATAACATTTAATGCTAAATCCGAAAATGAGGTCAAAATTTGAAAAATATTTAAACAAAATGGAGATATTACAGTTTTTATGAAAAAAAAAAAAAGTGGTTTCCTCAAAAAAGTCTTTGATTTATTGTATATCTGCAACGGATTGGAATAGCAAGGTGAGATCTGCGGCATTTTGCTGCATTTTTCATTCGTTTCACCCAATATTTTTTTTTACACTAACAGATACTCACCCTGTATATATATACTAGCTCACACTACGATAACAACCTATACAGCATTTCAAATATGAAATCATTTGATTATATCTGATACAGATAAATCACCGTTTAAATTCATCAAATCACCGCTTTCATACATTTAATAACTGGTTGCCAAAGACGAAAAAGACCCGAATTTTTTTATTTGAAGACCAGTTTCGAATGTTAGATATTCATCATCAGTTCAAAAAATTTCAAAACATCAGCACTATCAATTTAGGATGGTAAAGCTTTTGGATAAGAGAAGAATTGGAAGGTTTAGTAGAGCCCCAAAGCTCAACTCCGTAAGTCCAAATAGGTTTAATTACTGTCATATAAATACCCCTTTTGTAATTTATTGGAAGATTTGAACGCTTGTCTAGTAAATGTTGGAGTAGTCGGAATTTGAGAATAAAAATAAATAAATAAATGTAAATATGTAATATTCTCATCGGAATTAATAATCATATGTTACATATTGTGATATTTAAAAAAATGTAATTTAAAATATTCTTACTGTTTACCAAGGTTTTGAACTCGTAGATCTTAATATAGTAGATAGATGTATATTGCCCTTACCTGCAAAAAAAAAAGTAATAAATAACTTTGAAAAAATTGAAAGTGAAATTCAATAATCTTAAAAATATACATAAATGGAATAAAATAATTAGATATATTTTTACGTTTCTTTATTTAGTTTGTAATGTGTCAAAAAAAAAAAAAACAACGTTTTTTATTAAAAATAATTTTTATTATTAAATATTAAACAATTTTATTTAAATTTATTATATGCAATCACTTGCGGTACGCATGATGGTATAGAAGGATAAATACAATCAGAAATGATAAATTAAATATTTATGAATCATTAGAAATAATAAAATCGTTCAAAACCATTCCAGACGTTTGAATGGCCAGAATAAATATTTCCAGTTAAATAGTCCCATTTTTATTTTGTTTTTCAGTGTCATATTTTTCAGAAGCCCTTTCTGTTTTTCCTCCTTTGGTGAGTATCAACATCTTTGCTTTCTATCCCTACATTTAAAAAAGAAATTACAAAATATGTAAAAGCGATTGATTCACATTTTGTGTTTAACACTGTTTTGGTTGATTGCTCTCGTTACTGGAAGGTTATGCCATGTGTAACCATGTTTTTTTGCTTATAGTTTACTGTGATTTAGTTATGTTTTGTTTTATATAACCTAAAACCCTTAAAAAACGATTTTTCTCTTTTCTATTTAACAATTCCTATTGTATTTATATGTTTTTTTATTTTATATTAAATAAAGATTTTCTTTTTCAGGATCAAATCGGTCTACAGCTATTTAGAAAACAACTAGATCTTCAAATTATTTTTTGAAACTTGCCACTTGTAAATTTTGGACTTGAAAACTACCCGGTTCGGAAATATCCTCTGGTGTGATACCGGCTAATTTAAGGTCAGTTTGACTCTATTTACTCTTTTGTTCGTAGAATTCAGCTATTGGTCTAGTAAGTTTTGCTGGGTTCATTGGATTAATCAAATTAGGACGGATATAGATACATTGAACATAAACTTTCAATTATTCTAAGAGGTCAAGGAAAAATATTGTAATTAGAATAATTAATTAAAAACGTAAAATGAATTTTAGATTTCTCATTTCGAACTTAACACGTTTAGGTTAATTTTTAAAAAAATAAACAAACCAAGACAAGCTCTAATGACGTAAATGTAACATACAAATTTATGAAATATAGTTTATTATCAAAGCTTCTCTATCTTAAAAAAAAATAAGTCAAAATTAGTTTTCAAAAACAGTGTCTGCCACTTAATAGATACACTGTAAAGTTATGCAGTGCTCTTTGGGAAGTCAGCATATGGTATTTAAAATGAGATGATTTTTTTTTATCTATGATATTTATAAAACAAGATGATAACAATTATATCTTATCGCATATCGGGTGACACATACGTTTGTGTGTTGAGAGCTTACTTTATCAGTAGTTGACCTGACAAGAAATCGAACGTTGGTAAACCCGGTTAAGGGAAAAAAAAATACCCTCTATAACCCACAGCCAGTTTGTAGAGTAATAATATTACTTATGGTCAACTTCACGCTACAGCCACCATATTATACACTATTCTATATTTGTTGATCGAATTGGATGAATTATTATTATTATTATTAGGATTGAGGAAGTAATGGCCACTTTTTCAACCAAAATGCCCCTTACTTTGTCACCAATAAACTTATCCATAAAGACCTTAATGTTCCATATGTTGCTGAGTTATCCGAAACCGGATACCTATCATTCCATCGTAAGCTTCATAACCACTCAAATCCATTAGTTTCTCAACTTGGTTCCCACTCCATTCCCGATAATCCTCCGAGGCGTCTGAAAAGAAGATGGCCTAGAGATCTTCTATTGTAGAATTTTTATTGAAGTGCTACTGATGAGTAGTTTTTTTCAAGTTTTGTCATGTTATCATAATCGTTATCAGCTCATTTACTTAATGTATATATCTATACAGTTGTAAATTTCAATAAATTGATATATAGAAAATAAAAGGATTTAAACCTAATTTTGGGCCGTAATATGGGATCAAAATGTACTTCTTCAGAGTAGCTTTGTCCTGTGGGCTAAGTATATATTATACATGTATAGTTTTTTTATGTATTTCTTATTTTTAAATACTGTTGGTTATGATTTTACTGTATCCTTTATTTCCAACAGAATTTTACAATGTATATGGTTAGAATTTCTGTGCTATAATTTTGTTTTTTAAGCTATTATAAGCTGCGAGTTTATAAGTTAGTGGTCTCCTGGAATTATTGCGTATAATTACATCTGTGCGTGTATGGGTTTTCTAATATTTCAAATTCATGTTGCTTATTTTTTATAGAGATCATTAGGTCTAAAATGTTTAAGGTTTTTTTCCCTCTCATTTTAGTATGAATTTAAATGAATGGTAGATTTAGATTAAATCATTTAAAATCTTATCTATTGATTTGCCTCTTTCTCATGTACAATAGACATATTATGTCATCAATATACCGAAACCATTATATGACATAGTGGCCAATTATTTTTATATTACTGACATGCTTGAGGTAATTTAATTTTTCATTTTGTCAAAAGGTAAGCGGAATGATAGAGGTTATGTGTTGTAAAGGATTGTATTTAATTTTATTGTATAGCTTACAAACTAAATAAAAAAGAAAGAAAAATGAAAAGAAAAAAAAAGAATCATGACCATAAATGTATGTTATGCCACATATGAAGCTGACACAAAATTAATAATTATTATACTGGGTGTCCTGAATTTAAATGTCAAAACTTCAGCAACTTATAGAGGACCGAAAAACTAAGACAAAAAGTCCTTTAAAGATTTGCTCGTTTTTGCTTAGTTTTAGAGAAAATCGCAAAAAAAGAAACAAAACAAGTTTTCATTTTTATACTTATTTATTTACATTTATATTTATGTTATGTTCTTTTTAATGTAAATATTGCTCAAAATGTTGTCCTCTTGCACCAATGCAAGCATTACATCTAGCATTCACTTGATAAATTGTAGCTAAACATTGTTCGGATGATATTTGGTGCACTGCATCTATGATTCGGTCTCTTAATTCCTCTCTTGAGTTGATTGACACCGAATAAACTTTCTGTTTCAAGGTTCCCTATACGAAGAAATCCATGGGTGTCATATCAGGTGATCTGGGTGGCCAAGGTACTACTCCTCTACGTCCAATCCATCGTTGTGGATAATTTATATCAAGCCAAGCTGCGAGCAACTCTGCTATAATGAGCTGGAAATCCATCGAGTTGGAACCACATTTCAATTCGCTGCTGTAAGGGAATGTCATCTAAATAATTATAAAAGTCGTTCTCCAAAAAATGTGTCAATATGATACCATTCAATCTTCCAGGTAAAAAATTAATAACAAATTCATGCTGAAACCTATTCTCTCTAATAGCTCTGGGATTTTCAAGAGCCCATGTATGATAATTTCTTTGATTAACAATTCCTCCTCTTGTAAAGGTAGTTTCATCGGTCCATATAATTTTTAATGAAAATAAATTATCATCGCGAATATTGTCAAGAAACCAGTAACTAAAATTCGATCTCTTGACATAATCTTGAGGTAATAAATTCTGATCTTTTTGAAGATGGTATGAGTAGCGATTACCACCTTTCAAAGTTCGCCATATTGCTTGCCGCGATATTGCTAATGCAGCAGATGCTCTTCGGATGCTAGTCTCAGGATTGTTATCGAAGTGGCGTTGGACACAATTTCTTCTCCGATTATCTGCTCTTATTGCTGCCTGGAAATGGTCGCCTTCATTACGTAGTAAGAAGGACCCAGTCTCTCGTAGTCTATTAAAAGTTAACGAAAAGACTCGTCGATTAGGCACTCTTCTATTTGGAAATCGGCGCGCATACTCCCGCACCGCTTCTAAAGCATTACCGTTACAGAAACCATACACAAAAATCAAATCAGCGTATTCAACATTAGAATATGTATGCGGCATTGTGGCTGATGCTATTCACACAAAAATATCTGAGTAACTGACTGAAGACTGATTTAGGAATTATAATCGTAGAAGCAAGCCAAAATGAAAACAAATAAAAGAATATAAAGGATAACATTAAGTGTTTACATGTCTCACTGCCTGTTCTGACGAACTTTGGAAGTAGATAATCGCTCCCTGTAACATTTTTGTTTTGTTTCTTTTTTTTTAGATTTTCTCTAAAACTAAGCAAAAACGAGCAAATCTCTAAAGGACTTTTTGTCTTAGTTTTTCGGTCCCCTATAAGTTCCTGAAGTTTTGCCGCTTAAATTTGGAACACCCTGTATACTAAAAGCTAAAGGGTGAATGTTAACGTAGTAAATGTCTTAAATACTTCGAGTTTAATCTGGAATAATGGTTAAAAAAAGTTGTAGCAGTTGAGATTCGATTACTATTAACATTAAATAAATTAATAATGAATTTTATAGAAAAACCGTATCGTATGAAGAGCATATTGTATTTCAAACATTTAATTTAATATATAACCTTTTATGCTAAAGGAAATGTAATTATATTATATATTTCTTTGGTATAACTCCTATTTATTTTCATTAGTAACTACGTGTTTCGGCTAGAAACATGTGAGGATTGACAATGTGAAGGAAATCACTGAATAGGAGAAGCTTGAAGATGGAGCATGTCTCCGAAACATGTAGTTACTAATGAAAATAAATAGGAGTTATGCCAAAGAAATATATAACTTTTAATATATATTTTTTTTTTTATGTGTGAATGAACCCAATCGGGACTACGCGAAGCGCTACTTGCCTTTCCTTGCCTTCCTCTGTGCCTATATTTCCTTCATTCTCTTACTATGGGCTTCCTTTCATTCACCTGTTCAAGGTCTCCCAGTCTTTTTCTTTGGTGCTTCTTCTCGGTCAACTTTCCAACTGTGGATATTGGATCTATAAATTTCTGTCCAGGATATCTTCCTGAGTAATTCCTGCCAGCTTTAGGACCTTTTTAATTTCGTCCACGTATTTGACGGTGTCTGTTGTGGCTTAACTCCTATTTACATAAAATTCTAATAATCTGTTCGTAATACTCGTTTTCATTCTTTTGATATGTCCTAAGAGTCAGCGTTTACGAATGTCACTGTAAATATCTGAATATTGTTTAAATTCCCGTTTACTTCTGAGCTTATATTGCTCACCTGAGAATTTTGGACCGAGAATTTTCCGTGAGATACTGCATTCTTTTTTCCTCATGCTGTCAGTATCCAATCTATTTTTATTTTTTGCTATTATTATTGGTTTTATTTATTTAATATATTATTTTCACTTTAAATATTATATAGCTTTTTATTTCATTATTTTTTTTTTTTTTTTTTTTTTTTTTAATTCGTGACTGAATCCATTTTCTTCCTTCATTATGGTAAACGCGGCATTGATTTTTTAAATAAGTCCTTGTTTTGAAAAAGCCCACTACAACTTACCTGTAAGAGAATGTTTAAACAATTGTTTCCCACAATCCTGGATAGAAAGACGGGGTCCAATTGAGTGGCCAGCACGGTCTCCAGACCTCACGCCGCTCGATTATTACGCCTGGGACCGTGTCAAAGATTTGGTTTATAATGAAGAATGGTTTTCAAGACAACTACTTATTCAAAAAATCAATGCCGCATTTACCATAATGAAGGAAGAATTTGTTTTAAAAACAACCACCACAGAAATAAGAAAAAGATATCGTGCTTGTATTAGAAATAGTGGAGATCATTTTGAGCAATACCTGTGATACTTTACAAATTAAATTTATGAATAATTTAAAATTAGTTTAATTTTGTTCCCTGATTATTGTCTACTCTGATACAATCGAAATTCCGGGAAAGAAAGAGAAAATATGCTGTTTAACTTATGCTATAAAGAAACACAACTATTTGTTACGTTTTGCATAAACAATATGATTCGATTCATTATTATTGTCAGTGTGCGCTGGTGGCACCCTTTTGTTACTTTATAAAAAAAAATAAAAAAAAACTAGATGTGCTGCGTGCCTGCAAATGGTATTTTTTGAAAGAGTATTAAATAGAGAAGTTTTTAAAACAATTTGGATTTGGCTGTTGCTCTTACTTTTTTTTTATTGAACCTAAACTTGAAGTTCATAATTTTTACATATATAATATTTTTTTTCCCTATCTCTGTATAACATGATACTGTTTCTGACGACTCCCACAGCCTGCCAGTGACGGCACACACAATAGACGCTCGAAGATAAATGGAAATATTTGCACTGCGTCATAGCTTAAATAAATCTGAGTTCCGATAGATAAAACACCTGATAGTGGGGAGAACGGGGGCCAAAGACAAAGTATTCAATGTTCCGAGAAGATAGGATCGGTGGTCACCTTGCCAGTTACATATAATGCTGTCTCGCGCGATCCCAACGCAACGTTCAAAATTGGTGACTAATTTATTATATTAGAAAAACGATTGAATATTATTTTTGTGATTATCGATCTTAACTTCTTAGGGAATTCTTATTTCTAAATGAAGGTGTACATTCGTCGTTTTTAAGCAATGAAGATACATCTGAGGATTAACAAAGTTTTCAATCCTTGTTATATTTTTTTATTTATGAATCGAAATTGTACAAATATTAAAAAAAAACTCAGTAAATTATTTATAAATAAACTTACAGACGAAGAATTCCATCCGATTGATTGTTTCAGTTACGCGAATATAAGTTTATTTCTCTTTTACGGGTTTGCTCCCCCGTATATTTTAAACAGGGTTTATGGAACGTATTAGGATATTTGAAAAATATTAATTAATTTAAAGCAAGCAGTATTAAAAAAATTTTAAATTTACGAAACTTTGAATTAATAAGGTTTAAATATTTTTAATAATTATCATAATAATTTAAAATTTAATAACTTAGTTAATATTTTTGATAACCCTAATAGGTTTCATAGGCTCTAAATTAAAAATATAAGGACGTGTACAACAAAAAAAAAAAAAATAAACTTTTAGCTGAGAAAATGAAAAAAAAAATTGGGTGGATTGTTTTCCTGTTAGTATATTTCTGTAATCATAGAATCTTTAAAAAAAAATAATGCATTTTTTTTTCTTTTATGCAACATAACATTAATATTACCCCAGATACGCAACGATATCCACTATACTCACTGATCTCAATCTACCCACAATCAAACAACACATTCAGTCGTAGAGTCATTTTTCTTATTTTATTTGGTCATTTTGCTGTATATGAAAACCCGAATATCCAAGAAATAGGAAATCACAACAAGAAAACCCTAAAAAGATACAAACACAAACGGACGAAACACATATTACATGAAGACTGAAAAACTATTTTCAATAAATTTCAAAATAGTACACAAATTAGAATAGTGTAAATAACTTATTTCTACCAATAATGTAAATAAAAGTTTGATTCTGCATTATATCATAAAATTAATTTTATTATTATATCAGTTGTATATTATTATTTTTATTATTTTGTCTTGGATTATAATTTAACTATTATTTATTATCGTTTATAACTATTGACTATTATTTATGGATATCCGTAACTTTTCTTTTCTGAATAATGGTTCTAAGTTTTATTATGTAGGGATTCGATGGTGGAGCAAGTACGAGCGAGCGCCTCAGCGCGTTCTGTACTGAAGGCCGTGGGTTCGATTCTCACCTGGGCGGGTTAAAATTTATTTCGTGATGGACCCACGAAATGAATCCTTGTTTAGAAAGGGTTGGTAACCTATATGATAATCCATCCTTCCAGCCCTAGTTGGAGTACATAAGGACGTTGAGCCCCAATAAAAAAAAAAAAAAAAAAAAAAAAAAAAAAAAAAAAAATCGAGTTTGGTTATGTTGATGTCGGATTTCAAATTATCTTTTGGCCGAGGGTCAGTAAAATTTAAAATTGTCTTATGCAACGGGTGATAACTTGAATTTAGGGCACAGCAATATCTGTAAATAATAAATGGTTTGTAGCCTTTTCTATTATGATACTTTTATAGGATAATAATTCATCCTATATTAAATATATTAAGTTATTACTAATATAATTTTTACTATATTAAAATTTAGTTTTAAATTATAGTTCATCCACATACAAGACTAAAGCGACAAGAAACTGCTCGTCGTTAAAGACTACTTCAACACTAGACAAACGATCAAACCTCCCAATTCATTACAAAAGACTTATTAACATGACTCTGATTAGACCTATTTGGATGTACGGAGTTGAGCTTTGGGGCTCTACTAAACCATCCAATTCATCTTGTATCCAATCCTTGCAATCCAAGGATCTTGGATCCAATCTTGCTGAGTTGGCCCAAACCAGATCCTATCATTCCATAGTAAGCTCCATAACCACTCCAATCCACTAGTCTCCAAACTTGCTTCCTCCTCCATCCCTGATAATCCTCCGAGGCGTCTGAAAAGAAGATGGCCTAGAGACCTTTTAGTGTAGATTTTATTGAAGTGCTCCTAGTGAGTAGTTCTTCACAAGTTATTTACATGCCATTGTATTCACTATCAACACATTTAATTGTTGTATATTATTCTGTACCATTGTAAATATCAATAAATGAAAAAAAAATTATAGTTAAATTTTATTAAATTATTAATTTAAATGCATTTTTAGGTAGCTATGCTTGGTTATTCTTATCTGACCAATGGTTCTAAGTTTAGTTATGTTGACGTTGGGTTTTATATAATCCTCTGGCTGAGGATTGGCGCAATTTGAAATGTTGTCATACAACGTAGTGTAACTTGAATTTAGGGCATGGACTATATTTTTAGAGAATAAATGGTTTATAGCTTTTTATATTAGATAATTTTTGAGAATTTAAAAAATTATAAGAATGTTCATAAATATTACTTTATATGGTTATTTGTTTTATTTAAGGTAAATTTAAAATCTAGTTTAGAAAGATACGAAGTAATTGGTTTTCTGATCGTTTCATAGTTTTTATATAAAAATTATTATTATTTTAAATATAGATGTGCTGATTCCCAAGAACCGATCGATACAGGCAACTCTAGTGATTGTTTTGTGATAAATTATTATTTAACTATCGATTCTGCTCCATAATAATAAAGAAAAAAACTGTTATAACTGAAATTCACTTTATTTTCAATAACAGACCATTTTTTTCATTGTACTGTTTTGTTATTCTGAAGATAAGTTTCTTTCTCCAGGATAAAGATTATGAATTAAAATTTTATCAAAACTTCAAATAAGAATTTTTATTATGATACATTTTTTTGTACATTGTACAGACTGTAATTTAAATTATACATAATCTGTTTAAGACAATAAATCCAATTTGCTGTTAGTTAATTTATTTCTAGAATAAATTTTGTTTTTTCAATACATCTGATTTGCTCTTATATCTGGAATACGCTTCGCATTAATAATTTATTTTTAAACATAAAAAGTACCGGCAATTGAGAATCGATTTTTCGGTACTGAAGTCGGTATTGAAAATTGAAAAATGTAAGTACCGACACTATACTATTTTTAAGAAGAAAATGAACTTTATTCTGTGACAACATGTCCTCTAAAAATAACAATCGTCCGGCTATAATAATAAATAATAATAAAAATTTATTCATAATTAAATTATGAGTTACAAAATAAATTAGAAATCTTGTAAAAGGATGCATCTTATGTATACTATTATAATGTATATAACATAATTATTCATGTTTTACATTTGCTCGGAAGATTGAAAATCCAGGAGGTAAAGAGATACATGATGTTTAAAGGAAGTAAGAGTGGAGCTTTTTCGAATTGAGATGGGCAAAGAATTCCATAAAGGGCGGCAGTTCAATGCGCAGGAGTGTACAGGTCGATGGGTTGGATTCTACTATTCAAGAGGTGGATGGAGGAGCGCAGAGTAAGGTCATGAATATAAGATTGAAATATGAGTGCACCTAGGAAGTATTGACGCAGGAAACCGGGGTAAAGCCAACCAATTTCACAATACCTGTGTAATACATGAGAACGTCTAGAAATCCCAAAAATAAATCTAATAAAACAGTTCATTAGTATTTTATATCTCATTTCAAGCTCACTAGACAGTCCTCCATATACTATGCATCCGTAGTCAAATTTGGGAAAAACGAGAGATGATACCAAAAGTTGTCGAGTACTGAATGCATGTATAGGTAATGAATCGCGGTAGTGGAACAGTTTCTTAAGAATAAAAATAGATTTTCTCGTGATTTGGAAAATATGATTATTCCAAGAACGATGTTAATCAAAAGTTACTCCTAGATTTTAAATGATCCCCAAATTTAAATAATGTATATTTTTTTAATATTTAAATTAATAAAATTAATACAACATTCGTAGGTATACCAACATTTATTTCATCTATATATATATATATATATATATATATATATATATATATATATATATAAATGCATGTGTGTCTTTACTCAATAGATTCAAAAACCATACTTCCAATCGCCGTGAAAATTTGGGAAATTATTAGGTATATCCCCGGGAAGGTTTTTGCAAAAATAATTTAAAATCATAGTTGGGGTTCTAGGTGCTCCCGAACAAATATCCCAAAAATATCAAAATAACATTTATTTTTTGTAAATACTACTTTAGTGCAGGTGTTTATAAACAATTACCAATAATACGTATGTTCTAAATTAATCTATATCTATACTATTATATAAAAGGAATATGGTACGCAGTGAATTTTCAAAATTGACTGATATGTGGCGAGTGCCATTAAAGAGAGGTACAGTATTATATAGAATTAGAAATTGATAATAAAATTGGCTTAGTTCAAATAAATTGTCATTGTTATAATAAATGTGATGAAATAGATAAATCTGACACGTCACTTGTTTTTAAAGCAACTACCCATTGGTAGCACTACTACATGATCTATATAATGAGGTAATATATTAGAAGGTCTCTAGGCCATCTTCTTTTCAGACGCCTCGGAGGATTATCAGGTATGGAGGAGGAAGCAAGTTGGGAGACTAGTGTATTGGAGTGGTTATGGAGCTTACTATGGAATGATAGGTATCTGGTTTGGGCTAACTCAGCAACATATGAAACATTAAGGTCTTTATGGATAAGTTTATTGGTGACAAAGTAAGGGGCATTTAGGATTTTTCTAAGGATTTTGGATTGTAAGGATTGGGTAAGAGATGAATTGGATAGTTTAGTGGAGCCCAAAAGCTCAACTCCGTATGTCCAAATTGGTCTAATTACTGTTATGTATATGAGTCTTTTGTAATTGATTGGTAGGTTAGAACGTTTGTCAAGTAAACGTTGAAGTAGTCGAAAACGACGGGCAGTTTCTTGTCGTTTTAGTCTTGTATGTGGATTCCAAGTAAGACGTTTGTCCAAGTGGAGTCCTAGGTAGCGGATCTGTTCAACGGGGATTAGTGGGACATCAGTAAAGGATACTGTAGGGCAGGAAGTGGTAGGTTTACGACGAAGAGTAAAGGTTATTTGATGGGATTTATTTGGATTTGTTTTGATTCTCCATTTTCGACACCATTCTTGAAGGTTTGTGATATGGGATTGGAGTGTCTGGGAGGCAACGAAGGGATCATTGTTTACTGATAAAACCCAAGTGTCATCAGCATACGTGGTGAGGATGGTGCTAGGATTTGCCGTGACGTCAGCTGTATACACCGTGTAGAGGATGGGGCCTAGGATACTACCAAATTTTAACTAAAATCTTCATAGTTCTAGGAAGATTTTAAATAGTATAGTTTACTATAATAATAATTTGAATTCACTGTGTTAAGTGGCAGATTTTAGTCACTTTGTCATTAACTTTTATAGTTAGATAGATATTAAAATCCAACCAAATGAAATAAATAAAATTATTTTTGGCGCACTGAACATTATTGCCTAATCAAAATATTTTTGAAAAAAAGGGCGACCTAACCTTTCTTTTTGGTGAAGAAGATTAAAATTTCCATGATTGCAAATTCATTGTGATGTTTCAGGTTTATTTAATAATTCGTACTATTGGTTGTGTAAAATAGCAGTAATTTTACCTAAAAATACTATAGCAGAGAATATTAACAGCATTATTATTGAAAAAGTAAATTGTGACATATCCGCCAATGGATCTTCCTAAGAAGTCTCTGTCCACCTAAATTACCAACTCATAGATGAGAATTAATGATTGAATATCCAATAATGCTTTTAAGTTAATATCAACTAACTAATCATTGCAATAATACCGGGTTAAAAGTTACAGCTTTCAGTGAAAATAATAGAAATACTGTCAGAAAATAATTCTTAACTGCATGATAAAATTTTTATTGTTAAAACATAAAAATTCTATTATTAGTTAAACCTATCTAAGTTCTTTACTTATAAGAGCGGGCGAAGCCGCAACTGGGGATGCTAGTTATCTATAATTAAGAGATACTATATTTTTATAGGAATACACAGGCTATTAATTGTGAAAAGCGTAATAAGGTACGCATACATAATCCGCAATCAGTTCGACACTGCATAAATTACATATTACGACCACATATAATCCTACATAAAAAAGGAGTAATGCATAACCAATGCCCCGATAAAGGAAGCCATTAAAACTCCTTTCCAGTGCCGAAATAAAAAAAACAGACCTTTCCTCTCGAGCGGGAGAAGTTGGCCGCACGTACCTGTTTGATCGCCAAGGAGTGGCCTCGGGGTACGTTTGTGGCCGAAATGTCAGTGTCCTCAGGAGGCTTGGCTCGGGAGTACAGATCGCCGATAAGATTTGGTACCGTGCCACGTCATTGGTCCATTAAGATTAACCGCCATTGTTAAACTGATAAAAGTAGAGAGAGTCCGTTAATAGAGTTACAACGGAAACTCCTGCCACCTAATTTAAAATAAATAATTAAGATTCAACGCTAATTAACAGTATTGCTCTTTTAAAACTATTCCGGGATATTTACAACTGTATACATTATATACAACAAGTAAATATGAGGACAATGAAAAAATCACATGAAGAACTACTCACTAGTAGCACTTAAAAGCAATGAAAGTTCAACATTAGAAGGAATAGAATGAGAAGCAAGTTGAAATACTAGAGGATTTTTGTGGTTATGGAGTTTATTATGAAATGATAGGTATCTGGTTCGGGCTAAATCAGCAACATACGGAACAATTTATTATTGATTTAAACCTATCAAGGTCCAGGCACTCCAGTCCTATATCATAAAAATTCAAGAATGGTGTCAAGAATGGATAATCCAAATAAATCCCATTAAATAACTTTCACCCTTTGTCTTAAACCTACGACTTCTTGTCTTACAGTATCCTTTAACGATGTTCCACTAATCCCCGTTGAACAAGATCCACTACCTAGGACCCCATCTGAACAAAGGTCTCACTTGGAATCCACATACAAGACTAAAACGACAAGAAACTGCCCGTCGTTATCGACTATTTATTTATTTGCTTGACAAACGTTCCAACCTTCCAAATAATTACAAAACACTCATTTACATAACAATAATTAGACCAATTTAGACATACGTAGTTGAGCTGTGGGGCTCCACTAAACCATCCAATTTATCTCGTGTCCAATCCATACAATCCAAAATCCTAAATGTTCCTTACTTCGTCACAAACAAACTTATCTACAAAGATTTTAATATACCTTACATTTCTGATTTAGCCCAGACCATATACCTATAATTTCATAATCAACTCATAACCACAAAAATCCTCTAGTATTTCAACTTGCTTCTCATTTCATTCCAGATAACCCTCCGAGGCACTTGATAAGATGGCCTCGGGACCTTCTAATATAGTGCTTCATTGTATAGAACCTTTATAAGTGCTACCAATGGGTAAATGCTTTAAAAACAAGTGACGTGTCATTTTTATCATTATCATCACATTTACTTGATGTATTATATTTTATATTGTATATCCAGTTGTAAATTTTAATAAATAATTTTAAAAAAAGAAAAAGAAGCTTATCTAGGAAAGCGTATGACCAGTTCATTTGGATGCTTTCCTTTGTTCCCAATACTACCAGCCAATAGTTCATCCTTTTTCTCTTCCCTCATAGGTTTTCAGCTGGTTTTAATTTTGGGTAGAGGGTAGACCAAGATACCTCTAAATTTCAACCGATCCAACACATCAAGGTCAAAAATTCCAGCATCATCTAGGTCGTTTTGCTCTTCATTTAAGCCACAGCCTTCAAGTCTTATAGCTTTTAATTAGTGAGATCTTCTTGGTAAGCCTGTTGTGGTCCATTCTTAGGAGGTCGGCTAAGTCGCACACTAGTGTTGGCTGTTTCCAATTGTCGGTACAATTCGTGATTTGCCTTGTCTGTAGGATCCACATGGAAGAACTCTCGGTCCATGAATTTTCCTGAGGATACGTCTTTCGACTTTTTCCAAATCATCCAAGGGGTCTTTCTTGTTCTTTACTAAGGTTTCTTATATGCAACAGAAAAATGTTTATGGTTTAATTTGTTTGTGACATAATAAGGAGCATTGAGGATTTTACAAAGGATTTTGGACTGTGAGGATGGATACGAAAAGAATAGGAAGGTGTAGTGAAATCTCGATTATATATGCCCATATTAATATAATTATTGTCATGTAAATAAGTTTTGAACACTTGTCTAGTAAATGTTGGAGTAGTCGAAAACGCCGAGCAGTTTTTTGTCTTTTTAGTATGGAATCTTATTTGGATTATTTGGATCATTGATTATCAATTAAAAATAATAATAATAATACACACACACACACACACACACACACACACACACACACACACACACACACACACACCCACACCACACACACACACGCACACACACACACATATATATATATATATATATATATATATATATATATATATATATATATATATATATATATATATATATATATATATATATATATATATATATATATATATATATATATATATATATATATATATATATATATATATATATATATATATATATATATATATATTATTTTATTTTTGAAGAGAAAAGATTTGACCTGGTCGGGATTCGAACCCGAGTTTCCACCTCTCTAGCGTGGCGCCTTATCCAACTAGGCCACCGGGGTCGTATCCGAACCAGGCAAATCTTCTCTCTTCAGTGATTGATGTTTGAAAACAATCTCTAATAGTATACAAAGAACATTTCAATTTTTTATTTTATTTATTCCTTGCTTAAAGGAAACAAATTTTTTTAAAATATGTAGTTAACATATACAGGGTGTTCGGAAGATCGTTGGCCAAAATATTATCTCGGGTAGGGAGGTTCATTTTGAACCTATTTAAGGTCACTTACATATATACAAAGTCTTACGGTTTTTTTTTTAATGAATTTTTTTGTAAAAATGGCCAAATCCAAACATTTATGCCTTATAACTCCGTTGTTTACTGATATATTTTTTCCCCTGTAATTACTAATACATTGTCCATGTAAAATAAAAAAGATATGGTACAAAAAACAAATACTGCATTGATTTTTTAAATGAGTCCTTGTTTTGAAAAAGCCCACTACAACTTACCTGTAAGAGAATGTTTAAACAATTGTTTCCCACAATCCTGGATAGGAAGACGGGGTCCGATTGAGTGGCCAGCGCGGTCTCCAGACCTCACGCCGCTCGATTATTACGCCTGGGGCCGTGTCAAAGATTTGGTTTATAATGAAAAATTGTTTTCAAGACAACAACTTATTGATTTTTGTTTACAAAAATGTAGATAAAGTTCACTCTGATATTATCGAAATTCCGAGAAAGAAAGAGAAAATATGCAGTTTAACCTATGCTATAAAGAAATACAATTATTTGTTACGTTTTGCATGAAAAATATGATTCGATTCATTATTATTGTCAGTGTGCGCTGGTGGCACCGTTTTGTTACTTTATAAAAAAAACAAAAAAAAAACTAGATGTGCTGCGTGCCTGCAAATGGTATTTTTTTAAAGAGTATTAAATAGAGAAGTTTTTTAAGCAATTTGGATTTGGCTGTTGCGCTTACTTTTTTTTTTATTGAACCTAAACTTGAAGTTCATAATTTTTATTTTTGCCTTTGACAAGATTTAACGATCTCCTGTTTTTTTAGTATTTGTTTTTTGCACCATATCATTTTTATTTTACATGGAAAATGTATTAGTAATTACAGGAAAAAAAATGGCGTTAATATATCAGTAAACAACGGAGTTATAAGGCATAAATGTTTGGATTTGGCCATTTTACAAAAAAATTCATAAAAAAAAACCCATAAGACTTTGTATATAGGTAAGTGACCTTAAATATGTTCAAAATGAACCTCCCTACCCGAGATAATTTTTTGGCCAACGATCTTCCGAATACCCTGTATAGATAGTTAATTCAATCATCTACAGGATCCTGAAAGTCGAGATATTTCCAAACGGTCTTGCAAACAGTATTATTGTTACACTGTTTGCCAAGAGTATAAAAAAAATATATATCTTCATCCGGTTGCAGTAAACCAGACGTTTATTTCTGAAAAATATTGCTTTGTTTATTTATTCCGAGGATAAAATGTTTGCAAAGAGCTCCCTTTGAAGATGCCAATGAGCTTGGCAGATTGCAAACAAGTCTCTATTAGATGAAAACTATGTGATTGAAAGAGTTTCCTTAGCGTTGAACATGTGTATAAACGTTTGCGTGTTGTAAGTGCATCGATTAAATGTTTTTTCAATTCCCTAAATAGAACATTTCTGAGTATTTTTTTCCCCTATTTATTTTCCACATTTTTTTTTTTTTTTTTTTTTTTGGATGCAAATTTATTCCTCTTAAAAATAGTGAGCTCAACTTTGAGTTGTCATTTCGACTAACAGCTTAAATAATCCACATACAAAAATAAAACGACATTAAACTTTTCGTAATTTTAGGATTCTTCAACATTATCTAGAAAAATATTCAAATCTTTCAATTAATTACAAAAGACTCATTTACATGACAGTAATGATACCTAGCTGGACCTATTTGGGGCTCTACTAAACCTAGAAATTCATTTTGTATTCAATCCAGACAACTCAAAATATTTCAAAAAATCGTCAATGCTCCTTACTTACACAAACGGAGGACACACTCTGTCCCTCACGCTTCTTGTGGGAATTTTTTTTTTGTAGGTTCTTGGTAAAAAAATATTAGATACGTATTTCGCCGTTCCAAATAATGGGCCCTATAAGTCGAAAAAAAAAAGTAGCATTAAACTAATTTATTTTATATCTCAAGTTAAAAAAATTATATCGACATGATTCTTGCAGCTATCTATAGATTTTTGTTAAGGTTAAGTAAAATATATATATTGTTTATTATAATTCTTTATTTATCGCTGTTTTTTTCCTTGCTACGCTTTTATTACTTATGTAATTATATTGTCCAACAAAAAGTAATTATTTTATAGCCATCTACCAAGTCGATATTTATTATAAAACGGCACATTGTTTTTGTTTTTTTAAAGAAAGTTTACGATATTTTATTCGAGCTGGTACCTATCCACATAAACCCTCCGGCTATATTTTTTAACGTGGTTTCACAAAAAAAGTTTTATACAAATCCGTGACCCGTCAGCTGGATCCTTCCCCTCTTGGGTTTCTCTTCTGTTTTTTGACCTCGAAAAGTCTGGCTCATATTCCATTTATATTTTTATTTGTATTTAATTAAAGCAATTTTTATATTAAAACTAAATCTACTGATAAATGGTATCTGCTGTTAACACAAAATGTTTGCGAAAGGTTTCCTTTTTTACCTTGTAATTTCTAGTAGAACAAGAAATAATTATATCAAAAGAATCTTTTATGGTGTTTTCAGAACATTGAAAATAACTATCGAATTATGTAAATGTTTTTATTTATATATTTAATAATATAAGTTTACAACTGTATTACAACAATACATACAGTAAATAAGCGGTAATCAAAAGGCAGAGTAATATCATGGCAAAGACTTGTAGGGGGACTACTTAACGGTAACACTCTAATAAAAATTCTGCAATAGAAGATTTCGTGACCATATTTATTTCAGACGTCTCGGAAGATTGTCAGGCATGGAATGGCAAGTTGGAAAACAAGTGGATTTGGGTGAGTATTTACTTTATTTTTAAGGTGAGTATTTTTTTATTTTGAGGACTTTGAATTGAAGTGAATGGATGCAGGAAGAATTATATTGAATCCCATAATCTTATGCTGTAAGTGCAAATATATCTGATAATAGTCATATAAATGAGTTTTTTTGTAATGAATCGAGAGATTAGAACGTTTTTCAAGTACGTTTTGGAGCAGTCGAAATCGATGTGCAGCTTCTTGTCTTTTCAGTATTTTCTTGTCTTCATACAGGAGAACAGGATGAAACAGGTTTTCAAATCAGAGTTAAAGCTATTTGCAGAGAATTGCTGGGGTTTTAAGATGTAAAATTATTAATTAGACCCCAGGCTTTATAGGAGCAATCCAGATTACGTACAGAAAAAGTATGTACAAAATTAAAAAAAGCAAAACCTTGTCAGATGCTTTTGAATCCTCTTCTTCTTCTTCTTCTTTATCTTCCTCCTTTGTGCCATTCAGCGTGGAGGGGCCTCAATCCAACGCTGCCAGGCTTCACGGTCCTTGCAGAGTTGTTTCAGTTCCTGGAATGTCTTTCCTCCGATCCTCTGGATATAATCTTCATACAAAATCCTAGGCCTTCCGCGTGGCCTCCTGCCAGTGGGTCGCGCCTCCATCACCTTTCTAGGTTCCCGGTCCTCACTCATTCGACAAACATGGCCGAACCATTTTAGCTGACGTTTTTCCAGGATATTTTTTTTCAGCTCCGCTCTAATCCTTTCATTTCTTACGTGGTCTCTTTCCTACGACCCGACGTAAGTACCTCATTTCAGCTCCTGTTATCCGGCTTACCTGCTTGTCCAGCATAATCCAGCTCTCGCTCCCGTAGGTAAGAGTAGGGAGATATACTGATTTGTAAATGTGGAGCTTTGTCTCTTGCCCCACATCTCGGTGCCCAACAATACTATTGCAAATGCTATAATAGATCTGGTTAGCTTTCGTGATCCTATTTGCTATTTCCCCGTCTATTTTTCCTTGTTTGTTAATGTTAGAGCCCAAATAGATAAAGTTCTCAACTACTTCAAGAACTTCACCATTACAAACCACCTCCACTGTTTCCTCCTCATCTCGGGACAGGACCAGTATCTTACTCTTAGAGACATTGATGGTCATTCCTTTTCGCTTAAGTTCTTCTTGCCATTCCAAGAGAGCTTGCTTTAATTTTTCTTTAGTGTCACATATGAGGACGATGTCATCCGCATATAAGAGTGATTGGCTCAGTATCGTCCTCATGTTCCACTTTCCTACCACTGTTCGTGCGGTACGCCTTTTACAAATTTTATGGATCTCATCCATGAACACGGTAAATAGAAGTGGGCTCAGGCTGTCTCCTTGCTTTACTCCTCTGGTAATGGGAAAAGGAGCAGTTTCTGTTCCATTAATCCTTACCACTCCTTTTGAATTTGCGTACACGGATTTTATGGCGGTAAGGAGATCTCTTGGTACGTTTTTTTTGCTGCGAGGGCGTTCCATATTTCTTGATGTGGGACTGAGTCAAAAGCAGCCTTAAGGTCCAGGAATGCTAAGTATGTGTTCTTATTTCTGTCCCATGACTTTTCTAATATATTCCTTATAACAAATATATTATCCTGGGTCTGCCTCCCGGGGCGAAAACCTGCTTGCTCTTCTTCCAAATGTTTCTCCACGATTCGTCGTAGCCTTTTCTCCAGAATGTGTGTGTACATTTTGTATGCCACAGACAAGAGGCTAATTGGTCTATAATTGACACATTCTGTTTGGCTTCCTTTTTTGTGGATAGGGATAATCACACTGTATTCCCAATCTTTCGGGATTCTCTTGGTATCCCATACAGTCTGAAACAGCCCTTGCAACGCTTTAATGAGTTCTTGTCCACCATATTTCAGGAACTCGGGGGCAATATTATCTCTACCTGCTGCCTTGCCTGTCTTCATCTGTTCAATAGCCAGTTCTACTTCTTCTTCATTAATGGTTTCTTCGCTGACTTCGTAGATCGTCTGTTCCCTTTGTTCTCTAGCTGCTTCTTCATTAGCAAAGAGATCTAAGTAGTGTCTACGCCATCTATCTAATATACTATGTTTTTCAGTCAGCAATACCCCATTGTTATCTTTAACATTTCTCACTGGCTTTGCCCTTTTGCCTTTCAAGAATTTCACAGTGCGCCAAAACTTTTTGATATTTTCCCTGTGATTGTCATCTAGGCTCTTCCCGAATTCTTCCCATGTTATCCTTTTTTGTACCTTAACTACTGCTTTGGCTTCATTTCTTGCTCTTTTATATTCAGCAAAGTTTTCAGGTGTCTTATGTCTCTGGTAGGACTTCCATGCCTGCTTCTTCTGGTTTATAACCAACTTCACATTATCGTTCCACCATTTGCTGCGTTTGCCTTTATAGGTGAATTTTTGTAGGCCACATATCTCCTGGGCAGTTCTCCAGATGGTAGTTTTGAGAGCGCTCCATTGTTTCTCTGCATCTCCGTCCAAATCCAAAACTCTGAGGCTTTCTTCCAATTTGGCAGAATATAGTTTTCTCTTCTCTGGATCATCCAAAGCTCGAACTTTTATTGCTTCGTAAGCTTTAGCTATTGGCTTGCGGGTCCTTAAGATCTTGGTATCTGCAACTAACAATAGATGGTCTGTGCCTATTTCTGCTCCTCTTATTACTTTCACATCTCTGAAATATTGTCGTATCTCTCTATCATAAATAAAATAGTCGATGACACTATTTCCAACTGCGCTTGAGAAAGTAATTTTATGTGCCCTCTTATGTGGGTAGAAGGAATTGCCTACCAAGAGATCATTGTCGACGCAGAAATCAATCAGTCGTTGGCCATTTTCATTCTTAACGATTTCACCTCCATGAGGCCCCATCACACCAAATGATGTTCTGTAGTCTCGTCCAGTTCTCGCATTAAAATCTCCACAGAGAACTACTAGCCTTCCTTTGTCCCTGCTTCTATCAATCGCTCGTTGCAGGTCTGAGTAGAATGCTTCTTTATCCATTATCCCTGCATCTTCTGTAGGGGCATATACTTGAATGATTGTTAGCTTGCCAATAGTTACTTGGAGGTCCACAAATATAATCCTGGAGGAGACTGGCTCCCATTCTTCCACTCTGCTATATGCTGCAGAAGACATCACTATACCCACTCCCTCCTTAGCACGAACACCCCTTGGTACTCCCGCATATAGTAGGAAATATCCGTCATCCAGCTCTACCTCTCCGCTTCCCTTTCTCTTCACCTCAGCTATTCCTAGTTATATCCACCTTATATTTCTTTATTTCCTCCACCAGCTCAACCTCTTTTCCAGTCAGTGATTTTATATTCCAGGTTCCAAATCTTAGATCCTTTTCCGTGCCGCGTCGTTTCCGTTTAGACAGTCCATTTGTTCCGAGGCCATTTATGGTTCTTTGAATCAGTTTTACTCCTCTACGGGTGATTGGCCCAGTAGAGAAGGACCCGTTACCTCGGGACAACTGGGGCCATTATATACCCGATGGTCAATGGGTCTTCCCAGGGGAGGGAACCCTGGGGTGTGTACTGTTAATGTCCTTGTGTCAGGTTTAATGTAAGGTGTACTGTTCTGAAAGTATTAGTGAGTGTACTGAACTCGAGAAACCGGGGGAGCGTTAATCCCCACTAGCTGTACACTTCAGCTAGCCCCTGCGGTTTTGAATCCTCGAAAGGTTTAAAACAGGAATGCTGTCTATCACCAACCTCATTTTAAATATACTTGGATGTAGTGATGGAGCAGTGGTTTAGGGAATCTAAAAGGACGGACATTCCTATTGAGGAGGATTTTTTGTGTAGAATCTTCTTCGCGGACGATCAGGTGGTTATGGCCCAGGATAAAGAAGACCTGATGTTGATGATGAGGAAGCTCATGCGATAATACAAAGCCTGGGGAATGAAGATAAATTTTGACAAAACCGAATACATGTGTATAGAGGGGAATGAGGAGGAGGATCTCTGGATAGAAGGAGCAAAATGTAAACAGGTAGGAGAATTAAAATATTTAGGCTCCATTCTGGATATGGTAGGAGGATGTAAAAGAGAAATACAGAGCAGATGTGGAATGGCTAGGAAGGCAATTCGCATCTTGCATCCGGTTTGTGGAGCAGGACCTTATCCCAAAAGAATAAGAAACGGATTTTTTAATCATTGATTGAAAGCATCCTCACATCTGGCGCAGAAACATGGTCCCTCACCAAAAGTATTAGGAATAAATTAAATGTAGTCGAGATGGCCTACTGGAGGAGGTGCATCCAGAAAACCAAGGCAGATCGCGTAAGAAATGAAGATACAAGAAGGAAAATGGAAATTACGGAGAGCGTGACGGAACATATTATGAAGAAGAAATTAATATTGCATGAACATGTACGTCGAATGCCTCCTGGAAGATTACCTGAAATGGTTAGAAAATGGAACCCTCCGAGAAATAGAAGGAGAAGACGACCAGCAAGGAGATGGGAGGATGAAATAGCGGAGGAAATGGCAGGAAGAGGTCTGAGGGACGGTGATTGGTGGGACAGAGAACTATGGAAGGATAGTTTGACCTAACGCAAACCCAACAAAGGGAAACGCCGTAACAAAGAAGAAATTATAAATTAAAAAATGAGCAAATATAAATAATTTATAGAAAGGTTGTGACGTTTTGCAGCAGTTGCCACATTTTCAAGCCCCGGAATTCAAAATATTTATATATGTAGGCATCCCAAAATGGGTTTAACAAAACAATAATACTATAAGGCTCTTTAACTATTTTGTTATCTTTTTATTGAAACTTACAACTGTATGGAACATATAAATCTTGTGAATGTGTGGGGGAAATGCATACAGTAACATAATAATAACTTTTAAAGCAACCACCCATTGCTAGGATTTTAATACTTAATAAGTTCTATAATAGAAGGTCTGGAGGCCATCTCCTTTTCCGACGTCTCAGAGAGGTATCGAGAATAGTATGGAAAGGACAAGTATTTGTCATTGGATAAATCAGCAACATATGGAACATTAAGATCTTAATGGGTAAGTCTATTAGTCACAAAGTAAGGAGCACTGATAATTTTTCGAAGGATTTTGAATCGTAAGCATTGGATTTAGTTGAGCCCCAGAGCTCAACACCATATATCCAAATAGGTCCAATTACTTATTACGTAAATAAGTCATTTGTAATTGATTGGGAGCTTTGAACGCGTTTCTAGTAAATTTTGGAAAACGATTAACAGTTTCTTGTATTATGAAGTCGTAGGATTGTGACGAAGGAAGGGTAAAAGTTAGTTAATGAGATTTAATTTGTTAAATTAATTAATTTTTATACGTTGTCTGAATTGTAATTAATCTATATATTATACCTATTTTTTCCCCACGTAACGGCCATAGAGACCACGCGAATATCATTCACTTCTTACTACTTCTCTCCTTCCTTCTCTCTTCCCACCTTTTCTTCATTCTTTCCGATTGCTCCTTTCTTCTTTCTTCGGTCCACGCTATTCCTTTTCTCGCATCTTTCCTTCCCACAAGAACCTTGATTACATTTAGTTTTTTCCTGTATTCATCCCTATCAAAACAGTCCTGGTCTGTTATTCCCAGTTTCTCAGTTTCCTCTTTTATCTGTTTGACATATCCCCCCGAACTCTTGTACCCTCTGATTTTATAGAAGATTTCTCTATTTAATCTTTCTGCGCCCATCCTCACCATATGCCCATAGAGCTTTAATCTCCTTATTCTTATGTCTGTTTCCAGATCATTTATATCCTTGTAAATTTCTTTATTAGGTCTCAACCTAAAGCCTTCTTCTGTCTTCTTTGGTCCGTGAATTCTTCTAAGTATCCTTCTTTCTATGGGTAACAATTTCCTTAGGCTGGGGAGGGAAGATGTTTCCATTCCATATAGTATAACCGGTTTGACGACTGTATTATAGTGCCTTATCTTAGTGTTTATTGAATGGCTTACTTTATTATACAGATTGCTTGTCGCGAAGCTTAGTCTTTCCATTTTGCTATTTTTTTTCTTTTACACTTTCCTTCTCAGACCCATTGCTACTTATAATTTCCCCAAGGTACTTGAATTTATTTGTGACTTTAATGCTCCCGTACTTTGTCTCTACTATTTTCTTTTGAAAATTTCTGTCGGTAGTCATGAATTCTGTTTTCTCAAACGATATTTGTAAGCCTGCCTTTTCAGCAATTTCCTTTAAAATGTTCAATTGGTCAATTGCTTCGCTTTCAGTCTCCGCCATTAAGGCAAGGTCGTCCGCATATGCCGCATATATTATACCTATGTTAATGATAATACCTGTATTTAATTTTAATATATTTAATTTTGCTTATTTATTTTATTTATTAAAGTAATTACTCTTTTTTAATAGATTTGTTTTCTTTTTTAGCTCTCTTATGGATTATTTTTAGTAATAGCAATTTATCTGTGTTTAATCCAAAGAGAATCGGAAATTTTAGGAACAGCACATCAATATTTTTGAGTAATAAAATTATTTTACTATTGCATTGACATAAATCATCATATTACTCATTTTTTTATTACACCTGGCCTTTGTCGATTATCTATGCTCTCCTCGATTTCTTTTCTTTATTTCATTATTTTGTGATATATCAGTTGAATAGTATCATATATCCTTTTAACTGATTTAAGAAAGAACGTAAGGTCACGCCCTTCAAGATACAAGATACCCTTTAGTACCTTCAAGTTATAGACAAAGGGCCTCTTTTTAGAGAGACAAGTCACATTTCCCTTTAATCTTTTCTCGATTCTACTTCTCATGTTTCGTCTGTTCCATCGTTACTCCATATCGATAGGTACATTACATATGACTCCTTGGGATAAGGGCGTAAGATATAAAAGCCAATTAGGAATAAAGGGGGCGAAAAGTATTTTATATGTGCCCTTTATGACGAAGGGGCACATACTCAAAATCTGTTGATCATAGATATCATTAGTGAAGAATTTGTTTGTGAATATATGCAAGCATATTTTAACTTAAACGTTTTTCTATTAAGTATTATAATTTTTATTTTATTTAGTAATATTGTCTTTGCTAAAAAAAAAAAAAAAAATTAAAAAAAAAACAAAAAACCTGATCTTCTAACATATATGCTTTCATAATAACAGACAAGGTTTTAGTACATTCTTCATTTAATCTAGCTTGCAGAAATCATCTGACAGAACTTGCGTAAACTAAGTTCTTTATATTTTAAAAATGTGTTTAAACTGGGTTAAAAGCCACTCTGGCATTGAGGGGAATGAATTAGCAGACTAGCTAAAGAGGCAGCAAAAAGTGAATTATCCCCATAATATTTTTAAAAAACCCATTTTCTTTTATAAAATATAGTATAAGAGATAATATTATCTTGAGCCGGGACGGCCTCTGGATTAAATCAGATAAACCACTAAGCCTTCACGGATTCACTCTAAATATAACTACAAACAGCTATAATTAACTGAGATACATAATAAAATGACGCAGATTCTGACCTAATACAGGAAAACAAAATAATGTTTAAACATTTTTAAGTAATATTTTATCTGTTGATGGATACGGGCTAGCTTTTAAATATAATTTATGCCTGTCCATTGTATGGTAATCGAAGAACAAAATTAATTATAGCGTTTTGAATGGAGAAACTAGTCAGTGACAAGATCCCATTTAATAAAAATAAATTAAGTAATGACTAGGGACAGGCGATATTAACTATCTAACGATACACAATATACACCAGTCTTGCCAACTGTCCCCTGCCACTAATATTAAAAACTTTCCCTTATTTAAACCAATTTTATAAGGCATTGTTACTTTTTTTTTTTAATATATAGTTGTGTGATGTATATTTATAATATGGAGAAAACGACTTACCGTAACGAGCGTATCGAAATAACAAATACTTGGAAGAAAAATATCGATATTTTTTTGACAGCCAATTTTTTTTATATCTATATTTTTCTTCCAAATATTTGTCGTTTTGATACACTCGATGCAATATGTCGTTTTCCAATCAAAAGAATACAAAACACAACCGTATATATTTAAAAAAAAAAGTAACAAAGCTTTATGAAATTGTTTTAAATAAGGGAAATTTATTAAAGTTAGGGGCAGAGGACAGTTGGCAAGACTGGTACAGGTTGCATTTGCACTTGACTGACATCTGACTAACCATACATACTTACTGGCGATTATTTAATTCATAATAAACTACTTTTAAATATTAAATATTTAAAATAAATTTGTTTCTATTTAAGTTTCGAAATAAATTAACAAACACGATAAAATAAACAGGACACTGTTTTTCAGATCTGCCAGGATCTGACGATTTTTTTGAGGTTGAAGGACATCCTTGGCCACTTTCCTTCCACAATGAGAATCAGTTTTCGTCCTTAAGGATGCTGTTTTAAGATGGCGGAATTTTATTAGTTTTTTTTTCGTCCTTAAGGATAATATGTTTTTTAACGATTTTTAAGTTATCCGAAGGATAACCTCCGCCATTGTTGTCCTTGAGGATACTGTTTTCAAATATTTAACGATTTTAAGATGGCGGAAGGATATTCCGCATTCCACGGGAGGCTGGAGATAGTTTTACAACGCTAACGACCCCTTCGACGATATATACTTGGTTGGAGTTTTTAATAACAAATAAATTGTTGATCCAAATTTCTGCATCGAAAAAAAAATCGATACATTTACCCCATGATAACTAGCATCAGAGAAACGAAATAGGTGGTGGAGCTTTTATATTTAATTTTTGCAAATATTTCTTCCGCCAAAACATTTCTACTTTACAAGTGGTTCTTTTAAACCTTTATTTCATTTTCTATTTATTTTGTATAGTTATCTATAAGATTGTACGTTTTACTTGTATCTTTTTAATATTTAAAATTTTTTAAACTATAATTTTATAATTAGTACGTGATCGATCACTTTAACATGAAGATTTCTGTATATAAAATGACTATTACGGTTTTTTGTTTTAGGGCTATATTTATTTTGTTATTGAATACTGTCAAATGTGAAATTCAGATTGATTACGTATGTTGTGTATTTAGGAACCTATTTGAAATGGGCAGTACCGCTTAACAAACTATTTCTATTTCTCTGATCCAAATATTTTGTTACTTAATTAAAAAAAAAAAAAAAAAAAATTCATCCATAAATCATTTTCTCCAAATTTTGACACTCCACGAAACATTTTTTTTTTTTTTTTTTTTCGAAAAATTGGCTAACAAAAAATTGTAATAAATTCGGCGTCTGAGTATATGGTAAGTCCCATGGTTAGTGTAAAAGCGTAAAAAATGTTAAAAATGTTTAACATTTAACGCTTAAGTCGAGTAAATTTTACATAATGTCTTCTTCTTCTTTCACTTCTCCCTATGGTGCCTCTCGGCGTAGGGGAGCTTCCAGCCAGGATTTGAATTTGTTGCGGTCCCTCGCCATTGTTTTAGTTTGTTCCAGGGTCTTTCCTCTTTTCTTGGTTAGGAGTTCGATGTATTGGAGATAAGTCCTCCTGGGTCGTCCTCGCGGCCTTTTCCCTTCCGGCACATATTCCATCGTCTTCAGAGGGTCTAGATGGTCCTTCATACGCACCACGTGCCCGAACCATCTCAACTGTCTGATTTCTAGGGTATCCTTGAGGGGGATCATATTTAGCTCCTGCCTTATTTTTTCGTTGCGGACGCACTCTCTTCTTGTCTTGCCTGCGACTCTTCGTAGGTACTTCATCTCAGCAGCGGTAACTCTGCTTTCCTGCTTCTCCGTGAGTATCCAGCTTTCAGCTCCGTACAGTAATATCGGCATGTACACCGACTTGAAGATGTGGAGCTTGACGTTCCTTCCCACCTCTCGCTTTCCCACTACTGTGTTGCATATCTGGTAGTACACTACATTGGCCTTGCTTATCCTATTGGATACTTCTATGTCCAGCTTACCAGAACCGTCCAACACTGTTCCGAGATAGGTGAAGTCCGTCACGACCTCCATCTCCTCTCCGTTGCAGTGCACATGTACGTCTGCATGCCGCCTACCAGTTAGTAGGATTTTACTTTTCCCAGAGTTGATCGTCATACCTTTCCGGAGAAGTTCTTCTTGCCATTCTGTTACCGCTTCCTGTAACTTCCCAACTGAGTCCGCGATCAGCACGACATCATCCGCGTAGAGAAGCATCTGTATAACAACTGGGCTTAGATTCCTTCGTCCCAGGAAAGTCCGCTCCGTTCTTCTTTTACAAACGGCTGCGATCTCATCCATAAATAGCAGGAATAGCAGAGGGCTCAAGCTGTCACCTTGTTTAACCCCCTTTGCTATATGAAAGTACCCAGACTCAGCCCCATTGAGTCTAACGATTCCCTTAGGGTTCTGGTAGGTCGATTTGATGGCCTCTATCAGGCTCCTGGGTACGTTTTTATTTTTGAGAGCCGCCCAGATTTCCTCTCTTGGGACTGAATCAAAAGCTGACTTGAGGTCAAGGAAGGCGATATATAGACTCTTGTCTCGATCCCATGTCTTTTGGAGGATGTTCCGCAATGTGAAGATATGGTCCTGGGTTTGGCGTCCTGGTCTGAACCCGGCTTGCTCTTCTCCTATTTGGTGTTCCACCATTGGCCTCAGCCCGCCTTCCAGGATAGAGGTATACAACTTGTATATGACTGATGTCAAGCAAATAGGACGGTAGTTCGAGCATTCAGTCTGGGATCCTTTCTTGTGTATGGGGATTATGATGTTATTTTCCCATTCTTTTGGGATCCTTTTCTCATCCCATACTTTCTGGAAGAGAGCCTGCATACTGCGTTCCAGTTCAGGGCCACCGTATTTTATCATTTCGGCCACTATGCCGTCTGCTCCTGGCGCTTTGCCTGTTTTCATTTTGTCCAGTGCTCTTTCGATCTCATCCTCATCAATCGTGTCGTTATATTCTTCCTCATTCCATGGCACGCTCTGGCTTGATGCATGGTGGTCACTAAACCCAAATTGCTTTCCGTAGTAGTGCCGCCATATCTCCAGGATATCTTTATCCTCTGTCATCACCACTCCCTGTTCACTCTTCATGTTTCTCACTGGTTTATTCTTGCGTCCTCTCAGTGCCTTTATCTTTTTCCAAAAGATTTTTATATTTTCATGGTGATCTTGATCCAGCTTCTTTCCAAATTCTTCCCAGGATCTCTCCTTCGCCTTTCTTACCGCCTCTTTTGCATTGTTCCGGGCCACCACATATGCCTGCCATTTTTCTGGTGCTTTGTCATGGCAGTACTCTTTCCAAGCCATTTTCTTTTTCTTTATATGTGCCCTCAGTTCTTCGTTCCACCAAGAAGACATAATGTCCATTGAGTAAAATATCTTCTTTTTCAACTCATTATCATTAAAATCACAATCTAAACAATTTAAACAGGGCATATAAAACGTATAAGGATTTTTGAAAATATTAATCAAATATCATCAAGCAGTATTAAAAAAAAAGTTGTTATTAATATGATTTTTTACAGTTTTGCATTATATGGAGCATATCCAGAATATCTAGAATTAGAGCATAGGGTAAACCAAACAGTTATTGACACCCTATGTTAAAAATTAGAAAATACCATATATAGCCAAAATAATTCTTTTTAAATCCTACAATTTAACTGTGTAAAAGTACTTTCAATTCTGTCCATATTTTAAAAGATATCCTTAGGGTGTCAATAACTGATTTTACATTTTTACATTACATTACATTTATAGTCATTATCTTGTAAAATACATTCCAGAAATAATGTTTGGAACCCTATCTAAAATTTTATTGAAATCACATTAGACCTATACTTCATCGAATGCAAGACATTATGAACGCAAGGGGCAGATATAAACCTTATTAATTTAAAATTTCTTAAATTAAAAATTGCTTCCTATTCTTCCCTCTTTACACAATCTTCCCGTGTACCTCATCCCTGTTAAAAAGATCCGCTACCTAGGACTCCACTTAGACAAACGTCTTACTTGGAATCCACATACAAGACTAAAAAGACAAGAAACTGCCTGTCGTTACTTTTATGTCACCGTCTGGTAAAAGTGATTTTATTGGTGGGGCGAGGGAGCAGGGTAAGTGAAAGTGATTGGACTTTTTTCGCCAATCACACGTTTGCTATTTTAGCTAACAAGCTAGTAGATTTTTTTTTTTTTTTAATGGAAGCGGAACGATCTAGGCGGCCATGTAGCGAGATTGTGGATTATTGGATCTGTAGGAATGAAAATCAAGAGAAAAATTAGATTAGTAGAAAATAGAAAAGGGGTGAGAGAGGTGTGCTTTGTTAACATAACAAAATCACATTGCTGCCCAAGTTTATTGGGTTGCTACACACACAGCATACTAATCTGTCTAATTACAGGCGATCCTAAGGCTTTTAATGTAGATATATTTATATTTATATATCTAAATAATTAATAAAATATATACATAACCGACAAGCAAAATCTACACAGTTAAATTTATATTTTTTCCAGCTTAAAGTTCCACTTTTGTTTAGGTGTTTACGTCTCCATATAGTTGAGTCATGGTATATCAAACGTATTAGGATTATTAAAATATATCAATAAAAAATATATATATATATACTTTGGATGACTTGTAAAATCCGGAAATCCTTTATGCAGCAGAAACATTGACTATATATAGGAAAGTAGAATTGGAGAAAATAAGGAAAATTGAGAGAAAAATCATGAGAATGATACTGGGGCCGAATAAGATGGACAAAGGATATAGGCTAAGAAGCACACAGGAGACTGAAGAAATATCAAATATAATTCACGACCTGAAGAAGAGAAGCTTGAGATTCTTTGGTCACATCGAGGGAATGGACAACTCACGTCTGACAAAACGGATTATGGAATATACAGAAAAGATCAAGAATATGGGATGGATAGCTGAAATAAAGAAGGTTCTTAAGGCAGCTGGAATAACAGAGAGAGATATAACAGATAGAGCGAAATTCAGACATAAGGTAGACAAATGGGTTCTGTCCGAAAGAAAGGAAAATGAAAACAGAAACCAAATGGTCGGAACATAGAAAGGAAGCACACAGCTTTGCGCAGTCTTCAGTGGCGCATTCGCATTAAGTAAGTAAGTATGCATACATGCATATATTTTACAGAACTATTTAAAAAAATTATTACCAAGCAATCTTAAATTAATGAAAATTTGAAATGGATATGTCTTTCGGCTGGGGTCTATAATTTTTTGTTGTAAAGTTTATTTCAGTCAAAAAATGTAACACTTTGACACACTCTAGACCTTTTGGCGTTGCTCGGATTATAAAATGAAAATTCTCTGAAAATGAAAACCAACCGTTTAGGAGCCATATTGGTTAGAATGGAAAAGTAAAATTTAAAACCCCTATTTTTTTTTTAGCTTTGGTTATTTCGAATAATCATTAAACATTTATTTAATTTAATTTTTTTAAAAATAATTTGTTCCTTTTAATTATAAAATGTAGATTGGGAAAAGCAGTAGATTATAGTAGGCATATACAGGAACTAATGTTTTTCCCACTCGGGGATAAATTTCTTTCTTCATTAATAAGGTCATTAGTTCTTGCATTCGATGGGATATACGTAAACTGGGCAAAAAAAGTCTGGAAACACTTACCAAAATTTACCCTAGTGCTCCTCTTGTTTCATATAGTCTTATTGAATGTATGCCTCTAGATTTTTGTTTTCAATAATTTTTTTCGCTTTCCGCTGCACTTTCTAACAGCCATCTAAGCCAAAAATGTTAAATTGACTTTCGTTCGAGAAAAAAACAGATTCCCAGAGCGGAAGTTTTTAACAGACAGTTTTTAAAATTTCCCGCTCGATCAATTTATTTTATTTTTTGGTGGACGCCCAGTGGTCTGCTGGATGCACAGCGAAATTCTTTATATATTTTTAGATACTGTACTAACGTATTTACTTACAGTCCTCCCAATTTCTCTCACAGGATTGCCTTGATTTCGTAAGACACAACTCGTGAATGCCTTTTGGCACTTCCATCATGAATGCTAATCACCGACTTAAAGGATTTCTAATCATAAAACTTTGTTTCTGACCATTGTTCTCAACCCCATAGCGAATATAATCAGTTCTTATAGTCGAAATGTTTTGTTTTCTTTCATTACATAAGTGTTTCCAGACATTTTTTGCTATAAGGTTATGTTGTTTTTTTTTTTACTTCAACGTTTTCTGTTGACTGCTGTCGATATGCATGCAATGATATATTATGTTAAAATTAAAGATTAATGATATTTGTGTAAAATAAGAGTAGTTTCACTGTAGTAAATTGCCTATTTTAGAAAGGAGGAGCATAAGCGTAAGATTATAGCAAGTGTTTCCAGAATATTTTGTCCAGTGTTGGTCCAATGCAATTTTGAATGAAGTCTTTGATTAGAATTTTCACCTGTCAGTAATTCAGTAGTATGTAATCTGTATTTATTTATTAAAAAAAAAACTTTATTATTAATTTAAAATTGAATGTATTCAGTAAATGTAAGATTTAATGTAATTTTTATTTTTTTTAGAAATTATTATTAATTTAATTTAATCACCTAATGCTTATAAAGGTCTCGTTAGTTACGGATAAATACAAAAATGATATGCCCAAGCTTGGTAGGACGAGGGGATCTCAAAGCGCCCATTCCAGAAGATCGTGGGTTTAACAACCAATTTATAGTTTAGGTCCCGCAGTATGAATCTCGGTTTTCTCATAATGGCAAGAATAGGTTGGTAACCTGGAGGATAGCCCTCCTTTCTGCCATAGTTGGAGTACATAAAGACGCTATGTATTATTTTATCAGGCTATGTATTATTTTACAAATTGAATCACTTAATTTTGTAAAATATTCTAAACTTATAAGTGTTTACACCATCAACGAATTGATAAATGAGCTGAAGTTGTTCAAATAAAGGGAGAAAATTAGCAAAAAAAAAATTTTATTATTAAAATGAATAAATAGTTATCTTTTTTTTTTTTTTTTTAGTGCCGGCCTTTTATCTGCCACCGCACGATCTCTTCATTGTCTAAAAACTATCGAATCGAACGATATTGCATCAGTTTTGTCTTGAAGATAATGGAATGCCTTCTCCAACCCAGAAAACCCTTCATAAGAAATTATTAATGATTCGCTGTCTTGTTAACTGTTCTTGCCTTTATCTAGGCTTCCTGTAAAAATATGCCTAATTTTTCGTTCGGCAATCGACTATTTTGTGAGGAAAAATTGATACACAATAAAAAAAAAAAAATAGAAGGCAAGGTTGGTCAAGACCTCGGTCGATCGAGTCCCGAGTGTATATTTGTTGTAATTAATTAATCAGAGACTGTTCTTGTTGTTTTCGTTAGTAATGGAACAATTATTCTGATGCATCCAACCTTTAAATAATCACATATACGACCCAAAATAAATTGTATTTATTTTATTCTGTTAATCAGCATACAAACAGCTCACATATCTTCATTGTAGGGATTAATCTTTATTGTTTGCTTAATTATAAGCACGTTATAGATTGTGGTTACTCCAAATGGTTGTTATGCAACATATGGTAAAACAATACTCTCCATATCGACTCTGTATGAAACACGATTGAAACCACATCATGGCCGAGTATAACTCAGATGATTAAAATTCACGATGTTTCGCCGCTGCATAACCCAGGCGCAAAATGCAAATACAATAAGAGTTTATGATCGTCATAAAGTCAACTAAGAATAAATTAAACAAAATACATAAAAATGTAAAATACCTGATTTCGAAGATGATTTAAAGTTAATTTTGTTTCAATATGGCCGCAACAGTTCTATAAATTAGGATAACGATGTTTTTTGTACGAGCAAAATGTGTTTCGATCACTTCGTATGGTCGGCTTTAGAAAATAATGACTTCAAAAAGATAATAAGAACCGACCATTTTGCTGGAATCCATCCTCTTGACATTGTGGAAGAGAGGAGGTAGTGACCACAAGTCTAGCAATTGGACACTGCTGCTTAATACATGACTACCTGATGGCAATGAGAAATCCAGCTCTGTAAAGTTGCTCACAGTGAAACATCTTCGAGGAGCGTCCTCAGTACAGTAGAGGAATAAAAAAATATGATATAAATATATAGGAATAATAAAATATAATATAAATAGATTTCATTAAACATATTTGATTATGTAATTTCATTAAATGATATTTTTTCTGTTGTAAATAAAATTTGATCTCGATCAACCGAGCCTTCAATGTCTTTGTTTGATTTTATGTGTACCGAAGAAGACATTAGGCAATCTTTTATTTAAAATCACTATTGAAGACTAAAAAGACAAGAAACTACCGTACGAGACCTATCTCGACGTACGGAGTTGAGCTTTGGGGCTCTACTAAACCATCCAATTCACCTCGTATCCAATCCTTACAATCCAAAATCGTTCGAAAAATCCTAAATCCCCCTTATATTGTCACCAATAGGCTTATCCAAAAAGACCTTAATGTTCCATATGTTGCTGACTTAGCCGAAACCAGATACCTATCCTTTCATAGTAAGCTCCATAACCACTCAAATCCATTAGTTTCTCAACTTGCTTCCCACTCCATTCCCGATAATCCTCCGAGGCGTCTGAAAAGAAGATGACCTAGAGATCTTCTAGTGTAAAATTTTATTGAAGTGCTACTGATGAGTAGTTCTTTTCAAGTTGTTGCATGTCATTGTAATCTTTATGAGCTCATTTACTTGATGTACATATTTGTATAGTTATAAATTTCAATTAATTGATATATAAAAAGAAAATCACTATTATTGTTACTCTGCAAACACGATAATTAAGTTCAAATATAATGGCGATAATAATCATCAGCAATTTCTCACTCTTTACACCAAACACAAACAAAGATTCTTGAATTTAGTTCTTTGGTCAGGACGCACTGCTTTTTGGTCAAACGTTGCGTAAGGAGGTGATTAGACCCGAAACACGCTCAAACGCCATACTGTTTTCCAATTAAGGGTACTTACTTTACAGAGGCTTTTTGTAACTTAACTCTCCCGGACAACAGGCTCTACACAGGGTCTTAAACCTGAACTTAAACTCTGGGCCCGTGATTTGGAAATTACGATAAAACATTTTATATATAGGTTTTTCAAGTCAATATGATCATTTTCCGTGTCAAAAAGAAAATTTTCTATCATAAATTCAGAATTTTCCACTATTTTCTTCTTCTTCTTTCGAACTCGGCCATCTGTGGACCATGTTCCATAATTTATTTCTTACTCTTCCGTTCTTTCTAATACTTCTTCATCACTTCCGCCTGATGTTACCTCCTTTTAACTGACCACTGTCTATTGATTTGTGTTCGTTCTAATTCTAGAAATTTGATCCTTTAGACTGCTGTCCGAAATTTGTGTCTGATATTATAACGGAATTGAATACCGTTGTATATTTGACACCATCATATCTTCTTTTACCATCCATATCTATGTATTCGTTTTCTGTTTTTAGAGGCTGTGTAGCTCTCATTCATTCATGGATTTATCAATAAGTTAAAAATATTCTTACTATTTTTTTTTACCGCCGGGTATGGATAGTGATATTTAGAAAGAACTTACATAGTATTTGTACCGGTTATTTCTGAATTTGTAATTCTAAAATTGGTTTAAAATTTTCTGAAATGGTTTGAACATTTATGAGATCAGTTGAGGAAATTCTGAAACTGGTTGTGAAATTTCTAAATTTGGAAATAAATAATTGGAATTTTACTTATATAAGCAAAGAAAAAAAGACTCGATTTATCAGTTCAAAGTTCCGAATTAAATCCAGAGACCAAACATCTCATTCGAGGGTTTCAAAAGGAAGTTAATTGTAAGTTATTTTGAATGATTATTCTTTGAAAAGTAAAATGTAAAGCTAGAGTTCAAAGCAAATTTATAATTACATTATTGTTCTTAATACATTATAGATTATTCTAAATACATTATAGATTGTTCTAAAAAACATAAATAGTAATTTAATTAGTATTATTAGTCATACTAATTACTTCTCCCCACCCTAACTCAGTGTTGCCAGTTGCCCTAATATTTTCCCATAATATTAAAAATGAGGTAAATTTTCCACTTTGGACAAAACTTCCCCCTTTCTGTATCACCTTTTCCCCCAGAAAGTATTAATTTATTTTATAACAACTTTATTATTTTAACATCTCTGTTATATAATGTATTCTTCTTGTATTAAATTTAAAAAAACTCAAGCACAGGCGTTTCTCAAATAAAAGTTTATTATAATTTATTATATTATAAATATAAGTAATAAGATATTACTATACATCAGAATAAAATATCAATAAACAAAATAAATAAAAAGTACGCTTAAAAGTTTGGAGGGAGTTGCGTCAGTTAAAGCTCCTTAGGCAAGCTAACAGCCTAACTCTCTCTGAAACATCGAATGATCAAAGAATCGATATATTATGCATTTGCAATCGATTTATTCAATAAATCGGAGGTCATATTTAACAAAAAATATAGATAACACAACTTTCATTATTAATTTATTTTTCAAACTGATTTTTAAAAGTTTTCTAATTCTTGTTTGGATTTCCTTTTTTCTCACTAAGACTATACATTCCACAAATGTGGAGGAAAATCCCCATACCAAGCAACTCTGCTCTAACTACACCATACTTTACAATTTACTTATTAATAGAAATGTCTTTCTTCAAATTATTTTTTATTTCAATCCGTGATGAGGAATTATTTATGTATTCTTATTACGTTAAAAAATTGTATTAACGATACATCCCGTTCAAAGGTACATACCTAACTAATAATATATAGTAATTAATTGCTGATTGGAATAATACGTATTTGAATAACGTCACCGCTATCGAATGCTTTGTTTGTTATCGGAATAACCTTATTGTCCCCGCGACACCTGAGCAAAGAATGGATAGTGGCAATTGGGTCATTCGAAAAAGCAATCTCAGTAATGAGCCATAATATTCAAAATAAGATAATGAGTGCGTGTTATTCTTTAGTTTTTTTTCTACATTTTTGTTTGGCCGCGATGAAGGCAGAATTGGGGAAGCGTTGGCCAGAGAGTAATAAAATATTACATAGATATTTTATTAATTTATTAATAATATATGATTAATATATAAATAATAATTAATAAATAATACTAAAATCAGTTATAATAGAAGAAACTGTTTCTGTATTATATCGTAGATTGAATGAAACTATCTGTCATCATCCGAGCAAGCAGAATGGCTTCTTTAATCGACTAAACCCTTCAAAGCAGAACCTTTTATTTAAAATAAATATGTAATGAAAATATATATATATATATATATATATATATATATATGAACTTGGTAACCAATGATTATTTTTTTTTTATTATATGTTTACATAAATTCGCAATAAGTGAAAACATACAGTTGAACAGAGTAAAACACGCATCCCTTTAAAAATAAAAGACATATTTAGAAAAATAAAACAGTGAATCTGTTAAAAGTTATTTAGATTTTTATGCTTTTTTTATGAGATTTTAAAGCTGCATATTTTAAAAAAACATTGGATATCTGATTATATGTAAATTATGGAAAACTGTTACGGGAAAATATTTATTTTTTTACAAGTATATAACAACATGTGTTAGAATAATAAAAATATATATAATTACAGAATATAGAGGAGTATGAAACTACTTACAATGTTACTGGTGGATATAGTATCGACTAACTAAATTCTAACAGTTCTAGTACACAAATGACATAATTTTAAAAGAAATATTAAAGATATGATAAGAAAAATTTAAAAATCGCGCAATAAACAAAAAATCAGACGTTCTAAATCTCAACACTTGTTATTCCAATTTAATACATTCAGACCAATAATATACATCAGATAAATCATTCTTCCATTTATTAGTATATTACACGGAAATATGAAGATCCCTTTTGTACCTGCATCTTGGGAATACCAATCCTTTTAACTTAATTTTTTCTAGGGAACCCCCCCCCCAACAGTTTAACCGTTTTTCAAAAATTACCTAGGTCAGTTGTGTACTAGAATTTTTAGAATTTAGTTAGTCGATACCATAGCCACCAGTAACATTGTAAGTAGTTTCATACTTTTCTATATTCTGTAATTATATATACTTTTATTATTCCTACAAATGTTGTTATATACTTATATTGTAGTTAACTTTATGTTTCGAAATAACTTGTAAAACTTATATAATTTTATTATAACCTGTTTTTCACTGCATAATTATGAGAACAATATAGTCTCGAAACGTCGCCAAAATAGTTGTTTTTATTTATTGACTGAACCTCAAGAACCTTACTAAACACAAACACACACACACACACGTACACACACACACACACACACACACACACACACACACACACACACACACACACACACATATATATTATACAATTTTCTATCTTAAAAGCTTTTTTTCTAAAAGCTTAGAATCTGACATATTATATTTTGAAGAAAAATGGACTTTTTTTGTTTAAAATGTATACAACGTTGCGAAATAAGACCCCATTGCCAGTTATTTAAACTAGATAAAATACACATATAATCCCTTTTGATTTTCTTTTTTTGTTCACTTATTCCATCAAAAGTTTTTCTCTGAGCTAAGGAAAATTTAGAAAAAATTCATTCAAGTATAGAAAGCACACATAATATAATATAATATAATAGTGAAAAACTAGAGTTATAGCCCTGAATGAACATTAGGAGCCAAGAAAAAAAAAGAAGTGAAGACAGAGAAATAATTTTTTCACGTAAAATTGTAGATTTTTATTATTATTCTAACCCAAAATGTTCTAAACACTTTTTTTTAGACAGAAACTGGTTTCTTTTAAAGTTTATTCTATATAATATTAAAAAGTACGACTTTTACACAATGTCTTTATTAATGATGGTTAGTAATTCTACTTAACAGTCCAAGGAAAACAAGATTGGACTATTTATATAATAATAAGCTATTATATTTTTAAAAAATTGATACTTTATTAAAATATTTATAAGATTAATTTTTCTTTAATAATTAAGAACACTCCTTTAAAGTATATTATATTTTATTTTTTATAGAAACTTGATTTAAACAAATTATCATTGCAGGTAAACTGTATTCTAGAAAACCTGTCCGTAAATACAATTACAATTAATCCTAGTGGCGAAATTATAATTACAGGAATTAATCGCTGGAAACATGTCTGTCTCATGAGATTCAGCATTAACCATGAAATTACCGATTGATCAATAATTCAGTGTCGATCTGACATTTTGTTTTAAATTATACCCCTCGAACCGAGTCGGCTTTCTCCACTTCATTATTGGCAGTGCCCCATATAATTGACTACATGTATATACTATAATAATAGAGGTTTTATTTATTTCTCAAACTGTTTATATTATTTTTATCAGATAAATAAAATTATGAATCTGTGGGAACCTAGAAGTTAGATGCCGAACTCACTAAAAATCGCTGCCTAGACGCATAACTCACAAGGAGACGTTTTGACATTTAACTCACAGATTTGAATGCCGACTTTGGTGTGGGTAGTAGGGACCTATAATAGTGAAAAACTAGAGTTATAGCCGTCAATGAACATTAGGAGCCAAGAAAAAAAAGAAGTGAAGACAGAGAAATAATTTTTTCACGTAAAATTGTGTGTTACCTTTTTAACACAAGCACAACCTGGTAAATAGTATCTTTAATAATAATATCAGGTTTTGGTTTAAACATGAAATCCTGCATTAATTTCCGGTCAAAGGGTTTTGGTTCTGGTAAAAAGATATCATACAAAAAAATACAATTTTACTAAAAAAAATTATTTCCCAATCTTAAATGAGAGCTGAGAAAAAAAAATATAACGTGATTTTCATATTTTTTCCTGCTCCCAATACTCATTGGCGGCTATAACTCTAGTTTTGCACTATTATAGTTCCCTACTACCCACACAAAAATCTCCATTCAAATCTGTGAGTTACAAGTCAAAACACCTCCTTGTCAGATAAACTCTGCTAAATAACACATAACTCGGTAAGTTAGTTGTAGGGGCCAAGACTCCTCGGTAATTAAAAATAAATGAGTTATTTAGTGAAACAATAACACAATTTATTGGTGATTTATTAAATTATGAAATGTTGAAGGCCACATTTAAAATTTATAGCTATCCAAAATAAAGATTTTCCATTTAATATACCTTTAAAATAAAATATTAAATTTTGAAATATCATTTTATTGAAGATTGAAATTCAAATTCAAAATTCACACATGAACCAAACGTATATTATTTAAACATATTTATTTATTTTATAACAACTTTATTATTTTAACATCTCTGTCTTATGATGTATTCCTGTGTTATTATACCTCAGAATAGAATAACAATAAATAAAATAAAACTTCAATAAACGGGAAAAAGGAATATACTAACAAACACATTAAATTTGCACAAGGAAATTTATCACAGAATAAATTATCCAAGAAAATGAAATAATTATTGCAATTAAACCATTTAATTATCTTATTACTTATGATTTTTTTTTTTTTTTTTTTTTTTTTTTTTTTTTTTTTTTTTTTTTTTTTTTTTTTTTTTTTTTTTTTTTTTTTTTTTTTTTTTTTTTTTTTTTTTTTTTTTTTTTTTTTTTTTTTTTTTTTTTTTGCAAATATATACCTACTTCTCATACCTGCAAATATATATTTTTTAAACATAAATTTACTACTGTATTACAAAAATACAGCTAGTAAATATACGGTATACAATGCAAAATAATGACGTGATTTAAACTCGGATGTTCCCGAGACCAACTTCTTTTCTGACGACTCGGAGAATCGCCAGAAATGGAACGGGAAGCAAGTTGTGCAACAAATGGATTTGTGATGAGTATTAAGTTTATCATGAAAGGAAAGGTATTTTGTTTGTGCCAAATCAGCGACATGTGGGATATTAACGTCATTGTAGATCAGTTCATTTGTGACAAAGTTAGGAGCACTAAGGATTTTTTCAAAGTTTTGGATTGGAGTGATTGGATACGGGAAGAATTCGATGGTTTGGTGGATCCCCATAACTCTATACCGTAATCCCAAATAGGTCTGATAATGGTCATACAGGTGTGGTTGGTGCAATCGAAATCAACGAGCAGCTTCTTTTCCAGATAAAATCCAAGGTATCGCATTTGTTTAACATTATTCAACGGTACTCCATTAAGGAATACAGGAGGACAGGATGAGTTGGGTTTTCGACGCAGGGTAAAGGTTATTTGCTAGGATTTATCTTTAACTCTCTAGTTATGATACCATTCTTCAAGAGAAGTGATATAGCAAATAATTAAAAAAATATAAAAATAAGAAAAAAAATCATAGTACAAAAGTAGTTATTACGTCAGTAAAACGTAGTAAGTAGATACTTTTTTATAAATATGTTCAAGTAATTCTCGAGACAAATAAAGTGGTCACCTCGACAATTTGAAGAAACTGCCTATTATATTATACTTAATAGAAATAAAACATCAATCATACTTACAAGGAGGTTCCTGGTCAAAAAATATTAGACACATATTTTGCCGTTCCGACCAATGGGCCCTAGAAGCCAAAAAACAAAATAAAATAGCATAAAACTAATTTATTTTATATCTCGAGTTGAAAAAATGATATCGACATGATTTTTGCACCAAGATATTTAGTTTTAATTGCGACTTTAAGGAAACATACAGCCTCTCCATAGATTTTGGTTTAGTTAGTTAAATTCTAAAAAAATGATTAGATTTTCAAGCAAACTTCCTCTACAAATTTTTTTCACAAAATAATTGACATCAGATTCTGATTCAGCACCCTAAAAAACATTCAATAAAAATAAAAAAATATCATTTTTTTACCCTCTTCGATGTCGATATCATTTTTGAAACTAGAGATATAAAATAAATTACTTTAATGCTATTTTTTTATTTCTCGGGTTCAAGGGCCCATTGGTCGGAACGGCAAAATACGTGTCTAATATTTTTTGACCAGGAACCTCCAAAAGATCCGTGAGAGACTGAGTGTGTTCACCCCTTTTTAGTTTTCGCACTGGTTTTTAAATTTTTTTTTTTGACTCCCCATTCCGAGAAATTCCCCCAAAAAGGGGAAAAATCGTGACACCTGGCAACACTGCTATAAAGTCACATAACTGAATAAATTCGACCTACTGAAATAATTACCGTTGCTGAAATTCGCGAGCCCACTTAAAAGATCAAGTGTGGGATTCATGAGCACCAGGAGGCCTACATAATACCAAGAACATCCCGCGAGATAAAGCAACCAGTTCTCCCCATAAATTTACAATAACCTTTATCGGTTACAACTGAAAAATGATCCCGATTTTATTCGAGTCACTCGTAAATGCCTTCCTAATCTAAAATGCCCGAATTATTCAGGAGGGGGGATTAAGAGATTTAAAGGCGCGAGCTCGAACGGCCTTGATTGTGACTTTGTTAGATTGTCATCTGCAGTCTCACACTCAGCGCGTAAAAGTAGATACCATTCGTACCGGTGGGATATTTATTTACTTTTTTTTATATTTTTAGTGCTGAAGTTTAAAAAAAAAAAAAAATAATAGCTCTTTATCAGAATTAAGTAATCTTATCACAATGACTAAGAATTTGGAGTCATAAATGATTGTGATGCCAAAATATCTATCATAAAATGACTCAACATTTTCAAAAATTATTATCTTTATTATTGAGATATACCCTGGAAATATTATCCACTGTAATTAGATAGATTGCAATTTTGATTTTCTGTAATAACTGAAGGTACTGTACAAGTGAGATGCAGTGTTCAGGCACTAGGTGCTAAGATCGTATTGGTCAAATATTGTGCATCTGAAGTTTTTTTAACGATGATAATAGTAAAAAATCAAGCTAAGAAAAATATTTTTAATTTTTTTTTAATAGTTAAAGGAGGTCTGAAAAGAAACTCTTTTCAACCTTTTTATGGAAATATAAATTTAAATTATTTATTGAGATATATAACAGGAGAAATGGTAAATGGTAAAAAATATCCTTTAAAAGAATGACTAATCTAAACTTTTTTTTTAAATACGAAATTTTCATTTTGACATATAATTATAATATTCCCCCACAGATTGTAATAGCGCTGTAAGTTCACATGCATGCAATAATTACTAATAAAATAGAATCAAATTATAATGTAAAAATCAAATTATAAATAAACCCATATAAGAAAAATAAAAATCATAAAAAAAGTAATAGTAATATTTCTGTTTTCATAAAGCAACAAATATCACAAGAGACAACAAAATGGAATTTGCCTCCCAAAAAACTAAAGATATATAAACTCCACGCCAAAAGTATTCAACACCATCAAAAGTATTGCAACACCCATAATTCTCGAAATTTTCCAGATTTTTACCTTAATGCATATTTGGCTTATATTCATACTAATATTATTTATTAAACGTGAGGCATTAAAGATTAGACACATCAATGTTTTTCCCTGTTAATAACAAATGATGGAATTTTAGATTATTTTTTTCAAATTTCCTTCAGTCTATATTTATCATTCGTTTCGTTATGTACAAGTATGCGAATATTAGTAAAAGCAGTCATTCAAGCCAGAGGAGGCTTACAAGTTGAAATTGTAAAAAAATGAAAATTTAAAATGTAAGTTTTCTAACTTTTTTGTTTATTGGAAGAAATATTGTAATTTATTTTAATAAAAATTGTTTATCTCTATTTTAGGAATGTTTATTATAGACTTCAGAAGCTTTCTTTGTTATGAAAAAAAAAATACGTTTTTATAAAATGCAAATATTTCACAGTGTTGCGATACTTTTGACGGGGAGTTTATAATAAATAAAATAAAATAAAAAGCCTATTGAAGCTAAATTGCGTCATTATTAAACAGTTGAAAGAGAGAAAAATATTAAGGCAAATATTTGGATCAAGAAATACTGAAGGTTTTAAACTAAAAAGTAATAGAGAAATTCATCAAAATATTGTAAAATTAAATGATGCAATGAGGAAACGTAGATTGACATTTTATAGACATTCGAATTTCTAGAAATAGTTAAAACACAAATTAATAGACAGTGGTCAGGTAAACGGAGAAAACATCAGGCTGAGGTAATGAAGAAATATTGGAGGGTAAGCTCTTCTATAGCGTAAGGAAAGAATTGTTATACGTGGTCCACATACGGCCGAACTCGAAAGAAAAAATAAATAAGAAAATAAGAAAAAAATACATTTATTCATATTTACACTACGATTAAGGCCCCCTCACACTGACACAAAGTTTTGTGATTCCACGGTTTTTATACAATTTGACTCAATGAATCTATATTTCTAATTTCGATACTCTCAGTTACCATGATATAAATCATATCTGAACGAAAACCTACTAATTTAAAATTCCCTGATGTCACCCATAAGTAGAGACAAACTTGGTTCGAAGTTCCCCAGGCTGACAGTATAAATTTCATATTGTTTGTGGTTTGTTGCGGCTTAAGATCCTTACGTACTTCTAGTGAGAGTGGGAAGGTCCAAATTCATTTCGTGGGATCTCCACAAAAAAACATTAACTGACCCAGGTGGAAATGAAAGCCACAGCCTTCTGCCCCGAAGCACAAGGGTATAAAGATCACCATGATAAGTGAAATTTGGGACTATATCCAACAACTTAAAACCCTTTGATAAAATGAATTATGTCATGTTTATCGAGTTCAATCTGAATTGTGTAACCAATAAACTCAACTCTCTGCCATTCAAATGTTTTACGTAATACTATAATTTGGAAATTTCAAAGCGTCACAATGGACAACAGTCTTGTAAATTTAATTTTTTACATTTTAACATGGCCGGAGCCACCATCTTCTAGTGTCGATCATTAACTTTGTATTAAATTAGGTAGAATATCTCGCTCTCTTCTAGAAATTTTAAAACAACTGCATTGATTGTTTAGGAGTACAATCAATTGATTTAAAGCATTGATTGTTTTTAGTTATTATTGTTATTCCTACAGAGGAGTAAATTATCACTGCTAATTATCGTAGCTAGTTAACGGTCACACAAGAATATATTCAGGGAATCCCCAATAGTCTAATAGTACAGAATACCAGATAGAATACAACTGCAGTTGTATTCTATTAGAAAACTAAAATAGAATAAAGTGATCGGAAGCGAAGAATCGTAAAATAGTTAATTGAAAAAAGCTGATTGGTTACCCCTACACAGAGGTGTGCCGATTCCGGTCGAAATATTCCACAGCGTTGAAAGAGTTAAATCTAGAAATGAACAGAAAAAACTTCAGGGATCATTCTCCTTCCTTTCCTGGAATTAGGATAACATTTAACTTACTATTTACTGATACAAAAACATATCACAACTGTACACATTATATACAGCAAGTAAATTTAAGGAAAATAATTATAATGACATAACAATTGTTGTCTACTTATTATTAGCATTTTAATAAAAGTCCTACATTAGAAGGTCAATGACCATCTTTTCAGACGCCTCGGAGGATTATCAGGAATCGAGTGTGAGACAAGTTGGGAGTCTAGCGGATTCCAGCGGATATGGAGTTTACTATGAAAGGATAGGTATCTGGTTTGTAATTAATGTTATGTAAATAAGTCTTTTATAATTCATTGGGAGCTTTAATCGCTTGTCTAGTAAATGTTGGAGTTGTCGAAAACGACGAGCAGTTTCTTGTCTTTTATGCCTGGTATGTGGGATAAAATTCAACGGTATAATGATAATTTATACTGTTTTTCAAGCTGAAATCAGAAAAAAGATTGTTTGATGTATTATAGAAACACTAAAAGCCTGAATTTTGACGTTAATAGCGTTAATGGAAAATTACTGGAGATAATGGAAAATTTAGTAAGGAGAATAATTAAAAAGACCTCAGGCCTAAGACAGGTGGAAGGTGCATGGAAGCTAAGATACCAAATAAAAGCGATTATCAACCAAAATAAAGGAAAGAAGAGTATTTTTCTAAGGTCGTTTAATGCGAATGAATCTTAACGGTGCACTAAGTATAGTCATAAAGTTCTTCAAAGATGGTAAGATTTCCAAAATTGATCTCGGAGACAAGGAATGCTTCGATAAGGACAGAGATGACGAGGTCCATGATATAAATGTGTTCCGGGAGAGGATTAGCATTAAATGGTCCGAGGAGAGAAAGAATGCAGACAACAAAATGAAGAACTTTGGAGATAAGAAAAAAGAAGAAGCAATTCTTGAAACTGTTGTACGTAGTCCATAGTAACTTAACTTAGTATTTCAATTAAAGATTTATATTGATTTTAAATTACATTATATAAAAAAAGAGTAAAGATTATCCGATCATCATTAAGATATACAGGGTGTTCGGAAGATCGTTGGCCAAAGAGATATCTCGGGTAGGGAGGTTCATTTTGAACCTATTTAAGGTCACTTACCTATATACAAAGTCTTGCAGTTTATTTTTTATGATTTTTTTTTTTTTTTTTTGAATGGCCAAAACCAAACATTTATGCCTTATAACTTTGTCATTTACTGATATATCAACGCCATTTTTTTCGCTCTAATTGCTAATACATTGCCCATGTAAAATAAAAAAAGATTTGATGCAAAAAACCAATACAAAAAAAAAACTGGAGATCGTTAAATCTCATAGGCAAAAAAAAAAAAAAAATTAAGAACTTCAAGTTTAGGTTCAAAGAAAAAAAAAAGTAAGCGCAACAGCCTAATCCAAATTATTTTCAGACTAGAACTAAACTAGAAGTTTAACTTGAAATATTTTTTATTAATTTCAATTTAGAATGGAAAAAATTATATACTATATATATATATATATATATATATATATATATATATATATATATATATATATATATATTTATTTATTTATTTGAAAACGTTTTTATTTAAAAAAATATAACGATCTTCCAAAGTGAAGGGTAATAATCATATTTGTTTTATATTCAGTTATAAAATCATATTTATATAAATAAAAGAAAATAGTTACGCAATTAAAAAGCTTTTCTCTCGCAGCGTCACTGTTATGTAAACCAGTAATACAATATATATAAATCTAATACACAGTAATACGTTAAGTGTCAATTTTTTAAAAAATAATCATACAACATTTCAATTATAAAAAAGTAATTCCTGACAAAATATACACAATACCATTATGCATAGGATTTTTTTTTATTTTAATTTTGTTCACTCATATTAAGAGAATAAGCATTAAACTTGGTACAAAAATTTTAAATAATTAGAATATAAAAAATACTTTGTTATATGTTTACCGTATATATGAATTCATTCTCCTACTATTTATTCTATGAAAAATTTTTTATGTAATGTGAAATAAATAATTATAATGTCATGATTGTTGATATCAGTATAATAAATGGAAAGTTATAATAAAAATGACTTTTATTGTTAACTGTAGGGAGCGAATATTCCCTTGCTGATGATCATACACTGATGCTTGCATGTATGTATATGTATATATACATACATATACATAACTGTCATGTAAATAAGTCTTTTGTAATAGATTAGTAGGTAGTCTTGAACGTTTGTCTAGTAAATGTTGAAGAAGGCGAAAACGACGAGCAGTTTCCTGTCGTTTTAGTCTTGTATGTGGATTCCAAGTTAAACGTTTGTCCAGTTGGAGCTTTTAATATTTTAAAACCATAAACTTGCATTAATATAAGGACAACCAAATATACATATGAAATATAATCGATAATAAATTTTGAAAGGCAACTTTCAACTTGTTCACATGTGGTAACAACTTACTCTACAGCAGTAACACGTCGAAAAAGAGTAAGCACTCGATACGTCGGATCTGGTACTCGTTAAGTTGTCAAACCTAATTAAAACTGGACAGCCCAAAATTTAGTACAACAGAACCCGAAACTCTAAACGTCGAAGGCCCATAAAACAAGATAATACTTGCCAGTGCTACGTATTATAAGCCGTTCCAAGATGATATAAATACAAGCAAAGAAATTCAGAGTTGATAGGGCCATATTTTTTTCCGTAACACAAAGAAAAAAAATAAATTAAACTTTACGTATATATTTTTTCAAAATTAATCTACAAAATCTATTTTCAATGCCTACAGGATCGCAATAAATAATAAACCTATAACAAAATGGATTAACAACAATAGATGACCGATATCTATGATGTTATATTTTATACAGATATAATTTAATAAATACAACCGTTGTAACAAATATATAATTCAAAAATAAAAAATATATATACACAAAGCTCTAATCGGTGTGAAAATGTATGTGAAATGTATTCACAAAACTTCAGGTAGTAGAACTGTGACATTTTTAGCGAAATAAAAAAAAGTTTTTTTTCCGTAAATCTCCTTGCCTGGTAATCTAGTATCTTTTAAACACCTTGACATTTGAGTTTATATTCCAAATTTCACGGATAGGCCAGTTACTGGTCTCTTTAATTTATTTCTTCGGATCGAAAAATTTAAGAGCGTTTGAAATTTCAGTGGGAAGAAAGGAAAATCTTGTTTCACTTTTCTTTTTTTCATTGTTATACTCAAAATATCTTAAAGAGGATCAATTTTTTTTTTTTCGTATTTTTTTTTTCTTCTACACGAGAAATAAGAATTGGAAAACGAGTTTCAAAATTATGTCAATACTACAAATAATTTTATTTTTTATCATGCTTGTCATAAGTTGTGATGACTAAACATGTCTCCGCGCTTTATAAAGGAAATACAGACAAGTAAGGAATAACCGAGTGAGTTGCAATAGACTATTGCTATAAGAGAATAAATAAAAATGGAGAGGGACAGGAAATTAAAAGAGGGGCAATCTATTAATGGCCACCATAACGGTGAGTATGATGGACATAAACTGTGATAAAAATTAAATGGTTGGATGTAGAAGAAGAAGAAAATTAAGTTTATTCTGGGACAACTTGTACAGGAGTGTACAGGTAGGATGGGTTGGGTTCTAGTATTCAAGAGGTGGATGGAGGAGCGCAGTAATAATGGATATATGGAGGATTTTTTGTTTTCAAGGTTTGATATCTGAGCGCACCTAGGAAGTATTGACGTCAGAAATTGGCAGTTTATCACCAAAAAACGCCTTCAAGCGTTTCATCGTCTAGATGAAATTGTGAAATCCAAAATTGATTTTTTCACTCAGAGAGTTTAAATTTCAACACTCCCCGTTTTAATATGTTTCTTTAAAATTTTAGCAGAGACTGGGTTAAAAGGTAATCTCTATTTAACAGACTGTATTGTCAATCAAAATTGCTTACATTAAAAAAGGTTGAATTAAAAATAGAATTATAACAAAGACGGTACAAACTAAATCTTAAATAATTGAAAAACGACAGGACTTCTGAAACGGCCTGGTATTTAAAAAGCAATGAATTATAGTTGGATTTAAATTATTATTCATAATTTGAACCATAAATTGATTCAATGAATATTTTGGATTGCAGCATTCTGTAAATATAACGGTCAATTCCCTTGTTTATTTAAAAAAAAAAGAAAAAGGAATAACGGTAAGGTATAAATAATTAAAAACAAATTAGAATTGAACCAATAATCACAACAAAGCAGCTGTTTAACGTACAAACAATCACACGATTGGCGCATTATTTAGCGTCCTCTATTTATTTTATACTCTATTTGTGTTTTAAATTCAAACAAACCTCACATTTCCCTCCGCTCTCATTAAATGTACATGCATGCCGGTTTTGTTTTTATTGTTTGCATTTACTGTAGACTTATCGGATTATTGCAGCTCGTTATAAAACCTTATTGAAAATCCTTTCTTTCTCCTTTCCTCGCTATGAAGTATCTGATGAATCTAAACATGCCAAGACGAAGAACCAACATATTTTCATTAGATAAATACAAATGTAGACCTAAATAAGTCATATTTTGATAACTTGTTGGGGATCAGAGAGGATACGCTAGTAGGAAATGAAGAGGGAAACACAACGGATGATGTTGAGAAGAAGAATAGATACCAACTTACGATGAAGTCAGTAGAGAAACTAAAAAATACTTAAGCTGCAAGATCGGATAGCATAGTTGGTTTGAATTAAAAACACTGAACTCCCCTGGGTTAAAGAACTCACACACCTAGTGGAAAATGTATTGCTACAAAATAGTAAGCCCGAAGAATGGAATTATGAAGCTGTGTGAGGATACGCTAATATAAGATGAAGAGGAAACACAACGAATGAGGATGAAGGGGAAAAATGGATACAACTTATGATGAAGTTATTGAGGCAGGGGAGAGCACTGCTTATAAGATTCTGTCAAACATGATTTTCCAAAGAATTCTTCCGTATGTTGAAAACAGCATTAAAGAATACTAGCGTTAATTCATTACAAGGAAATCTAAGACAGATCAAAACTCCACTCTTTGAATAATTTTAGAAAAGACAACAATTGAATACGGAATTAGTACCTTTAACCTCTTCATAGACTTACAAGCGGCCTACGATAAAATCGTCAGGAAAATGCTATACAAGGCCTTGAAAGAACTTAATATCTCTCTCAAATTGATTGTTATAGTAAAAGTTGCACAGATAAATTCTAAATGCCAATCTGCGAACAGTAAACTGACTGAAGCAAGTTGTCCTAGCTGCCTACTGTTTAGCCCTTGAAAAACATTATTAGAGGTTCCGTATACAGACACATATCTATGTTACCCATTGTAATACATGTGTTGAAAATTATCGAGGCGTCGGTGATGCTGATAAAAGAATGAAAAAAAATCTAAATTTTTCCCTGACTGGGAAAAACAACAGTGTTATATTACAAAAAATATTATCCTATTAATTTCTAAAAAAGACACTGTCAGCAAATTTTCGATCCCAGCAACGCCAAAAGAGCAAGTGACTTTTAAAATAGATACTAACAAATTATCAATTATTTCTTAGGCGTAATTCCTATTTATTTTATATTTGTAACATCTTTCGGAGAACATGTTAATGCTCCATCATTAAACTACTAAAAAATTTTTAAAATACATTAATCTATAACATTATACCAATAGTCTTAATATTATAATATGTCATTAATCTTTATCATTAATCATTAATCTTTAATTATTTACTATTATAAACATAATAAAATAAAAAACAGACAAAACAGATAAACGGAACAAAAAAGATTTAATTTATAAAATAAATTGTAAAATGCACTACATTGGTGAAACAAAACAAACATATTAAAAAGAATAAACCAACACAAATACGACTGCAATAGAATTAAAAAAAAAAAAAATAATAATAAAACAGTACTGTGTGAACATTAAATGAAAACACGAATTCGATTTTGAAAATACCACAATATTAAATCATGAAAATAAAACACATAACCGAAATTATTAGAAGCTATATACATTAAAAAAACAAAACAATAGATCGAGCGGTAAGTTATAAAACAGATATGGATAACATCTGAAAAAATTACGTTAGTATAATAAATAAACTAAAAATATAATTTAATTAAATCAAATGCTCCTTATATAAAAATAAAATAAATCAAAATTTTAAAAAAATAAATAGTAAATAATTTAATGTGTGAATATTAGTGGAATGCAACTGAAATAAACTATAGAGTTGTTATATAAACACTACAAGCCCTCCAGATAAGATTAAAAAACCAAATATACGAAAACCAAAGCATTCGACACCGTAAAGCATAATTTTCTATTCAAAAGTCTTCAAAAACAAGCTATCAACAATGAGATAATCCGTATTTTACAACACTGGTATAACAATAGTAAAGCCCGAATAATTCTCGAAAAACCTGGCGCTGACTTTCCGTTAGAAAGAGGAGTAAAACAAGGAGATCCTTTATCACCTGAACTCTTCAATTGTGTTGTAGAAGAAGCATTTCGAAAACTGGACTGGAAAAGAATGGGAATAACTATCAATGGAGCAAAACTATCGAATCGGAGATTTGCTGACGATATTGTCCTGATCTCGGAATCTATTGAAGAAATAAATTGTTTGCTGCAGCAACTAAACGAAGAAGGGAAAGAAGCAGGACTAGAAATCAACTATAACAAATCTTTCCTAATGACAAACAGAAACAAGGAAGAAATTTACGTAGAAGATAGGAAGTTAAAATGAGTAGAAGAAACCGTTTATCTCGGGCAATATATATCTTTTGAAGAAAGATTTAAAAAAGAATTAAAAAGGCGAACCAAAATAGATGGTCTAATATTGGTCAAACAAAGATATATTCAAAATTAACATGCCTATCACCCTGAAGAAAAAAGTTTTCGATATTTGCATTCTAACTTCCCTAATTTACTGCTGCCAAACTTGGCCTGCAAACAGACATATAATTAATAGCCTAGCTATTACCCAAAGAGCGATGGAAAGGAGCATGCTAGGGCTAAAGCTAAGGGATATAATCCTTAGCAGGAAGATCCGCAAAATAACCAAGACTAAAGATGCGGTGACAACCTTTCTAGATATTAAGTTGAAATGGGCAGGCCACATAGCAAGAATGGACAGTAGAAGATGGGCCAAAAGAACCACAGATTGGTATCCTGTCCATTCAACACGGAAGAGAGGAAGACCTAGTTCGAGATGGCGGGTCAACATCGAAGATCTTTTCGGGTGTCTATGGCACCGGTCAGTACATGATACAGGAAAAAACAGGGAGATGGGCCACTTTTCCTTGAAAATATGTGAATTTCTTTTATTATTTTTGTAAATATCTCACATGGAAATAAAGGAGCTATTATTATTATTATTATTATATGAACACTATATTAAATAGTCTTAGTACTAGTAATGAACATTGCTCAGTAGTACGACTTGTAACGTGTGAGAACAGACAATGTGAAAATAACCACAGATTAAGACGTAAATGAAATATTATAGAATTTTAAAATTAATGGTATAAATTAATTATTTAATGTAAAAAAAAAAAATTTTACAAGTCTGGTGATGGATCATTGTCTCAGAAACATGTTGTTACAAATGGAAAATAAATAGGTGCCAAAGAAATAATTAATACTATAACATCTCCTTCAGCATAAAATGTTATAATGTAAACATCGTAAATATAAAAAATCTTAACAATGAATATTGCCATGAATTGCAACAATCTTTTTCCTTTTTATCTATGGTTCAATATTCTACTGCGTATTATTACACTTTTTATAGCATATTGTAGTGCCTCTTATAGAACAATTTTCGGCCTCATTTTGTTAATTGGAATAAGTTTAGTGCTTACTAATAAGAAAACGTCAAGGATATTCAAGCTTTTTTTTTTTTTTTTTTTTTTTTTATTCTTAACGAACGACAAAGTCATAAAAGAAAAAAGAAGACAAGAGGCGATGGTGAAATAAACGTCACCATTATTTAACTAATTAACAATTCGAAGAGAGAATAAAGTAAAATGCTAACCAGCTTAACTTCTTTCATCCAGTCAACAGTTATGACAAATTGGGAACACTCCCGTTTAATTTAACATTAAGTTTAAGAATATTTGATTAATGCTGATAGAAACATTATTTTCACCTCGGCTTTTTAGTAGTCTGAGATGGAATACGCCAAGATTCGATGAGAAAAGAATGATCTACATTGATAAATGAAACGATTTTAAACCATATCTCGTTGTAAACACAACGGATTACGCAATTTTAAGAGATATCGGGATCGTCTGGTCGATCATGAGGAATGCAGATAAACAATTTTGGATCATATTATCAGTCCACTCATGTGCATTACAATACACACTACCCAAGCAGAATCTGTTGTTGTAAACAAGGTTATCGATTTGTTATTTCGATTTTAGATTATTTCTCTATTATTTTATACACTGAATAGCAAAATTTCCACCCAATTGATTTTTTAATTTTCTATACTACAAGCTTTATTCTTTATCAGGCGTTTATGTCCTCATATACCTTAACCAGGGCATATTAAAAGTATTAGGATTAGTAACAATAATAGTTAAATTAAATTGTTTTTCTCTTTCATATTTTTAATCACACCTGTTATTGGAGTAAAAATGAATTTGATCATATTGTAATAATACAGGCCTTATAGGCGTGAGGGAGACTTGCAATCAACAGTACCTCCTCCTGACATGGATTAAAAAAAAAAAAAATTATTTTAGCAAATCTCTCATCCAGCATCTTTTAAGCCTTCTAAGAGTATTTCCAGGTATGACAGTTGTGGCCATGTCATTGATGAGTATATTGATATGTTCATGAAGTCTGTCATGAAATCGTCTATAAAGATTATGGTACATGTTCCTTTACTGTGGGTACTTCTGAATCAGAGTTAAGTGTGAGGCATATAAATATACTAAGGGGATTTCGTGATTGGTCTGAATATTTTTGATTGGAATATCTGTATTTTTTTTAAGGTGCGTATTTTTTGCAGTCCCGTATATTTGTGTGGCGTATGCTCATATGGGTTTAAGTATGTAAGTGTATGTATTCAGCCATGTCTGAGTGTAAAGGTTAGGTACTGTGATTTGCTGTAATTTAGCGTAATTTTCCATTTTTTGAACAAGTCTTGCAGTATTGTTAAGTGGTTTTGAAGAGTTAATTATACAATAGTGGGATCTTTATCTCGTTAAACTAATAAGGTTTGTATCCGCCCATTACGTTCATTCTATGGGGTAGAGGTCTAATGTGATTTTGAATAAATTCTTGAGGGATTGTCCCATACTATGTAAATCTGTAATAAATCTTATTACATCTTATTGATAAATCTGTACTTGAGGTACGCATGACGGTATAGAAGGGTCAATAAAATTAGGAATGATGAATTAATTGCCACATCTATTGAAATTATTTTATTAGAAAACTAGTTTCGAATGTTGAACATCCATCTTCAGTTCGGTAGAGGAGATCTAACATAAACCCACCGTCTAAAGTGTCGCAACACTTTGAAATATTTGAATTTTACAAAAACGTCTGTTTTTTTTTCATAATAAACAAAGGTTCTCAAGTCTATAATAATAATTTTTAAAATGACCATTACAACTTTTCTTCCAATAAATAAAAAAGTTATAAAACTTACTTTTTAAAATTTCCATTTTCTAATATTTTAACTTTTAAATTACAATTTAAACTTTTAATTTACATTTAATAAGACGTATTGTTGCCTGTTGAAAACCTAATAATCCTAGCTTAAACGATTCATTGTGAATTAAATTAATTGTTATAACTAGACCACAGAGAAAAGAGAGAACAGACTTGAGACAAACGATAGATGAACATGGACAGAAAGAACTTTTTTTTTTAATTTCAATTTATTGAAATTCAGAACTGCACGGAATATATAAATCAAGTAAATGCGTTGATAACTATAACAATAACATGTCAAAACTTAAAACGAACTACTCATCAGTAGCACTTCAATAAAAATTCTACACTAGAAGGTCTCTCTGGGCCATCTTCTTTTCAGAGGCCTCGGAGAATTATCGGGAATGGTATAAAAAGCAAGTTGAGAAATTACAGGATTTGAGTGGTTATGGAGCTTACTATGAAAGGATAGGTATCTGGTTTGGGCTAAATCAGCAACATATGGAACATTAAGATCTTTATGAACAAGTTTATTGGTGACAAAGTAAGGGGCATTGAGGATTTTTCGAAGGATTTTGGATTGTAAAGAATGGATACGAGATGAATTGGTTGGTTTAGTGGAGCCATAAAGCACAACTCCGTAAGTCCGAATAGGTCATGGCAATCATGTAAATAAGTCTTTAGTAATTAATTGGGAGCTTTGAACGTTTGTCTAGTAAATGTTGAAGTAGTCTGTAACGAAGGGCAGTTTCTTGTCGTTTTAGTCTTGTATGTGGATTCCAAGTTACAAAGGAAATTTAAAATTAATAAAGCAAAATTTTATTGTTTGCTGGGAAACAGTAAATAACAACATGTGACTGATCCGCAATGTCTCTAGTTTATTAAATGTTAAATGTTAAATGTTTAATAAATGTTAGATCTCTTTAGAACTGAAGATGAATATTTAGCAGTAGAAACTAATTTTCTAATAAAATAATTCAAATAGAAGTGGCAATTAATTCATCAATCCTAATTAAATCCAATTAGTTTGAAATTCCATAACGTAACTATAGCTTTATTTTAATTAATTAAAATTTTTAATAATACTAAGTTTCATGGGCCCTGTTTAAAGTAGGCACCTAAAAAAGGAATGTAACCTTAAGCCGAAAAAATAAAAAACATTGTGGAATATTTTGCCTGTGAGTACATATAAAATTCTTTTCGAGTTTCATAAAACTCGAAGCATTACGAGATGATTCATTGAATCGTATCCAGATAAATTAAAACTTAAAAATTCATATACTATATAATTTTAAGGATAATAGACGTTCGTTGGAAAATTGTAAATTTCAAGAAAGAAGTTTGAACTAAATGATTCCACGTGTATAAATAAAAATCTTATTCCAATTATATTTTGACTAAAAAAAAAAAATAATAATAAATTAAATAAATCTAAACTAATAAAGAAATTATTAAATCCAATATTTAATCTAATTGTATTTATAGTAATTTATCAAACGATAATTTGATACTCACCTCGACTGACTATAACGCTTCCGTGAAAATACTGTCAGAAGGTATTGTCTCCACCTTGAAGCAAAATCGGCAAGTTTAAAACTTTAATATCTGTGAAAAACAATTTTGATGTAATATTTTGTCAAACATACAACTCTTCTATAGGCGTACTACGGAAGAGAGAAAAAAATATATAGCTTAATCCTATTTTATTCAATAATAATATTTTGTCTCATAAAATTTATTTGTTATAGCGGAAACTATTTTATAGTAAAATAAAAAAATATAATTAATACTTATTTTAGAAGTGTTATCGGTACAGAAGAGATAATCTGTACTTCGTCAGCTTTGTTTTACGGAAGATAATAAATATTTGATAACGATAAAAAACATTTCTTTTTACTTAAAATATTTTTTTTTCTGAATCTTTTGTTTTAGATTACTTTACATTTATGTGTGTTGATTCTCGATTCTATCGATGCTTAAGAAAAATATCAGTATCGATAATCAATTATCCCAAGTCGATTCCTTGGAACCATTAATGCTAATAGTTTTTTTTTTTTAGTTAACAACATAATTATGAAATTATACAGAGTGAGTACCTCAGTGTTAAAAAGATAAATTGGATGAAACTATATCAAAAATAACGAAAAATGCCGCAGACCTTACCTTTCTATTGCAATCCATTGCAGATATACGATAATTCAAAGACTTTTTCGAAGAAACCCCGTTTTTTGCTATAAAATCTGTAATATCTCCAATTGGTTTAAACATTTTAAATGTTTGATCACATTTTTGGATTTAACATTAAATTTCCTATATAGCAGAGTACATGCAACCTTGAATTTTACAAGCTTGGGACCTAAACAGTTTGATCTTCACCTTATTTAGGGAAGTTACGATGTTTCATAATACTTCAACGCTTATCGTTTTTCGAAAAAAAACTATCTACAAAACTGCAAATCTTACAAAAAATTAATGATCAAATTAACAATCCCGTATCGATTTCATGGAGAAATTTACTTTTAAAACCGGAAAACCATGGTGTTTTCATTTGGCATACAAATCAGTTACTTGTGTAAATAAGATATAACGATAACGGGAATATGTATTTTAAACATAATAAAGTCTTCATTGGAATAAAAAGCAAAGAAAAAAAATTATTGTTTAATAGAAAAGAAAGGTCAATAAAGCGACGCCAGACTAAAGGATTTTATAATACATTTATTTATTTATTTTTATTCAGGGTTTATTTTATTAGATTTTTAATGAATGATTTAAAACCCAATGATAATGAACAATTTAATGAGGAGTTTGTAATGTTTAAAATACATATTTCCATTAAGGGATTATCATAATGTTTTATTTACACAAGTAATAATTTGTATGCTACGATTCCTAAACTTCCTTTAAAAAGGTGAAGATCAAGCTGTTCTTTAGGTCACAAGTTTGTAAAATTCAAAGTTACTTGTACTCTGCTCTTATAGGAAATTTAATACTAAATCCGAAAATGTGGTCAAAATTTGAAAAACGTTTAAACAAAATGGATATATTACAGCTTTAATGGCAAAAAAACGAGGTATCCTCAAAATAGTCTTTGGATCGTCATATATCTGCAACGGATTGAAATAGAAAGGTAAGGTCTGCGGCATTTTTCTTCACTTTTTATCTAGATTTAACCTTTTTTTTTACACTAAGAGGTGCTCACTATGTATAAACATCGGTCCTTCTCCTTAGTAATAATAATAATAATAATAATAATAATAATAGAAGATACTGTTATCTTTATTATTTCATGTACAAGATCAACACTGCTTTGTACATAATTTAAAACAAACCTTGTGAAAAATCAAACATTGCTCCTGCAAGCCAAATGTTAAATAGTTGAATATTTGTATTCACTATTGGAAGACGAATAAATGGGATTATAATTTCAAACAGCAGAAGCTGAAGTACTAACGAAATAGCATTTTATAAGATTTTATTATTTTTTTATTTTTAGTGGATTTTTTACATACTGGAGTAAAAGTTATTTTTACTTATTATTTAGTGAAAAGTTTTAGTAATATTTGCTGCACGCGTCTTAAATATTTAAATTTTAAATAGAACTCAAAACCTTATGAATTTTCATCTTCTTAAATTAATTATTTATTGTTCCCCCTTAGGATGTTAGCTTTTCGAATGTTTTAATAATATCTTTCAATACATTCTGGCATAGTTTATATTTGAAATAATATCCCTTGTTACATTCAAGTCTTTTGAGTTGTTTTGAACCATTTATTGTTTTATTTATCTGTTTCTGAAAAAGCCAAATAATTGGTTTTAATTATATTAGTACTGTAATAATTTAAAAAAAATATATTCAGTTATAGATTTGATATTAAAATTTTGAAGATTTTTATCCTTAAAACAAAAAACAATATTAACAATTATATACCATTGCAAAATTAGTATGAATAAATGATATAATGATTGTTGTGAAAACGAACTTGTTTACTAATAAATATTAATTATAAAAATTTATTGGAAAATTCTTTGATTTCATTTATGGTCATTTATACTTTTTACCTTTTTACACGATATCCATAAACCTTTTTATTTCAATCATTTTTTTTTTATATATATCGTAAATAGACTGACTAGTTAAACAAATGGTAAATGGACGCTATTGTTTTAACCTTAAAACCTATGATTACATTCAATCACTCACTGCAATCAAACACACAAACACTACCTTCGCCTACTCACAATCAAACGATGACTACTGGTGACGGATCTGTACATTCATTGAACAAATTTCAATAAAACTACATCTTCCATTTAAATTTGTGAAACACACACTATTTAAAATTAATAAAATTATATCAAATATTAAATAAATTAAAACCCCCATTTCATAACAATATTACCTAAAATTTAAAATTAACGTGCACCCAATTTAAATTCTTACTTTAGAATTATACATAAATAGAGACCTATTAACAGAATTAAAAAAAAAAAGAAAATTATTATTAATTTTTCCCGCAGAGCACCTCGTCAACTATCGAACTTAAATTAAATCTATGTTAAAAAAAATAAAATAATAATCAACAAAAATGTTTGGTAGGAATTTTTCGGACTGAAATTTATTTTTATTTTTTATTTTTTGATTTGCTAACTTTTCAATAAGCTCTCATTACATAAAAAAAATAAATAAAAAAAATGTATTTTTTAGGTATTTAAAAAACAATGCTTATTCAAAAAAATATGAAAAAAAATAAAAATGATAGTTTTTCATTTAAATTAATGGTTTTATGTATTACAAATGATTTTAAACATATCCATAACGATCTAAATATCCCATATGTTGCTGATTTGGCCCAATGACTAACTACTTACCCACTCGAATCCACCAGTCACTCAACTTGGTTCTCACATGATTCCCGATAAAACTCCGAGGCGTCTGAAAAGAAGATGGCCAAGAAATCTTCTAATGTATAAGTGCTATTAATGAGTAGTTCTTTATGTTATTGACATGCCATTGTAATCATTCTCCTCGAATTTACTTGTATAAAATGTTAATATGAACTTTAAAAAGAAAGAATCTTTATTTTATAATACTATTGCCCATGCTCAAACATTAAGTTAAATTCAAAAAAATCTCTGTAATACAAAGAATAAGCAAGAATATTTAAAACAATCGACTACAGATCTATTATTTAATTGTTTTAATCATAATTCATCAATATCTATTAATTAATTTGATTAGTAAATTATTATTATTTTCAGAAAACTGCTTTTATTGAATGAATACTACAGACTGATAGAAAAAAAAATACTAATTAATATCCGACTACTGCTGTAATATTTAATAAGTACAAATGTATTAATTATATCACACCAATATCAATTAATTAAATTGATTAGATAATTATTTTTCTTAGAAAACTTATTTTATTTAATAAATACTAGGAACTGCTAAAGTAACAGGCTATGATTAAGATGGACAATAATCATTAGAGTCAATTCATAAAATATGTCGAAATAATTAATAATTTTTTATAATTAATAGCAAAGTACTGAGATTCGTTATTCTGTTCTCGTAGGGTTTAGTATTATGAAGTCTGAATATTTTTTTCACCGCGGTAACTAAAAAACCTGTTGCGGCACCTTGTATCCGCTGAGCACATCCGTTGTGGCGAGAGAAAAATATTAAAATTAATAAAATAATTCCGGAGTTCAATATAAACAAGAAAAAAAAATACATAGCTGTTGATCCACCGTCTAACTCTTCCCATTAACCGGCTAAAATTAATTCCGCGGCGCATGGCAACATAAACTATAGATAACCGATAAAGAATTGGTTTATAAGCGTTATAATAGAATGATTGACAGGCCAAAGAAAAAAAAAATAAAGTTCAACATAGAAAAAAAAAAAATTTGTAAGAAAAAAAGATTTTAAGAATAATACACTCTAGATGTTCATGTTTTATGACAAAAAGCCTAAAACCCAAACTACATGGTTCAAAGAAGTCAAAGCAAACTTAGTGGAAATGGGTATTGGAGAGGAACATGTAACAAACAGAGACCTGATAAGAGACAAAATTTAACACTTTGAGGGATTTGAAATGAAGAACAGAAGAACTAGAGAAGCAGGGTGGACAGAGGACTGAAGGGAGCAGCATAGACAGAGGATGAAGACATATTGGCAGAAGAGGAAGGAGGATGAACGCAATAGAAGAAATGTACATTGTACAGTAGTTGTTTAACGCGGTACCTAGACGGTCAAAATCGAAGAAGAAAAAATATACTTTAGAATACCAGGTTATACAAATTTACATTTTTAAACCTAAACCTACCGACATTTCATGTAAGCATATTTCTACCACAATTTCTAAATTAAAAAAAAAAATTTAAGTGAGAAGTGGATATTCAAAAGAAACTTTTGATATATTTTTTAATATGTTTCAAAGAGAAAAGTAATGTTGTTTCCAAGAACTTCTGCCAAAAAGTTCGAAAGCCGTCATGGTAGATTCGGTGTTAAATCAAAGCAATCAAAATTTTAACTTTTTTTTATTTCTGTATTCATATTTTTAACTACATACAATATTTACATCAAGTAAATGTGTAGAAAAATTATTAAAATGACACATCAATAACTTATAAATTAGCTATGTATTAATAGGACTATAATAAATCCTACATTATAAGGTCCCTAGGCCAGCTTCTTTTCAGACGCAGCTGAAGATTATCATAAATAGATTGAAAAGTTGGGAGAGTAGTCGAATATAGTTTTCTAAACAATTATGGATATTTATGTCACATGATAATGAGCACTAAGAATTTTAGTATTGTACGGATTGGATAAGAATTGAAAGGTTTAGTGAAACCCCAAACCAATCTCCGTAGACCCAAACAGATCTAATTGCTCTTCTGTAAGCGGGTCTTTTGGAATTGATTGGAAGCTAAGAACGTTTGTCTAGTAAATGTTAAAGCAGTCTGTAATGGCGAGCAGTTTCTCGTCGGTTTATTCTTTTATGTGGGTACCAAGTAAAACGTTTGTTTGGAGTATTATCAGACAATATATATAAAGAAATTATATTTATAACAATTGGGCGACGTTTCATGACATTACCATATTTTCAAGCCCTAGGATTAACTTCATCTTCAATAAAGCAATAGGTATCCATTCACTATGTCTTTTAATAGTACTTATACAGACAACTTCAACATTTACTAGACAAACGTTCAAAGCTCCCAATTAATTACAAAAGACTCATATACATGACTATGATTAGACCTTTACGAGTTGAGCTTTGGGGCTCCGCTGAACCATCCAATTCATTTCGCGTTCAATCCTTACAATCCAAAATTCTTCGAAAAATCCTAAATGCTCCTTACTTTTTCACCAATAAATTTATATATAAAGTCTTAATGTTCCAAATGTTGCTGATTTAGCCCAAACTAGATACCAATACTTTCATAGTAAGCTCCATAACCACTCAAATCCCCTAATTTCTCAACTAGCTTCCCACACCATTCTTGATAATCCTCCGAGGCGTCTGAAACGAACTGGCCTAGAGAACTTCTAGTGTAGAATTTTTGATAAAGTGCTACTGATGAGTAGTTCTTTTCAAGTTGTAACATGTGATTATATTCTGTCAATACATTTACTTGATCTATATATTTTGTACAGTTGTAAATTTCAAAAATGTAAATTAAAAAAAAAAAAATAATAGTACTACAAATATTCTAGTAAATAAGAAATTTGTTGATAATAATGATTTACGAAACTTTTAGCTGAACAAATATTTATTTACAATGAAGTAAACTCTAGGGCTTAAAAATATGGTAATGCTACGAAACATCGCCCAATTATTATAAATATAATTTTTGAAAACTTAAATTATTGCTTGGAGATATTATCGCTTATTTTCCTTATATATTATCATATAATTAAATCATAAGTATAACCACCATCTTTTATCAATTCTACAGAATAAATTATGCCTTCCTTCTGAATCATCGCTGTTAATTTTATATTAAATTATCATTGTATCTTATTTGGTTTCACTTAGTTATTTTTAACTATAGTATTCTTTATTTTATTTTATATTTTATATACAGCCTTGACCAATTAAATAAAGAACCTGTAATTTTTATAGCATGTTTTTTTTTGAGCATCAATTCGTTTATGTCAAAACCTCAAGTTTGGATTGTAAAAATTAATAATATAAAACAAAAACAATAAAAAAAATGTTTTGTTAGAAAAAAAAATGTAGGGTGCCTCATACTTGTGAGAGGTAATGTGGTTATTTTATTTACATATGGTATGGATGGAATCATTAACCCTTAATTTGGATGTGTTACACATAACACCTTGAATTTAGCGATTATTTTAAAATCTGGCGTACTTAGTAAGAGTATTTCACCCTTTACCCCTATCTCAGGGAAATATGAGTAAACGGTTAATAGCATTGTGAGGCTGTTGGAAGGATATCAACAGATGTTATCAGTTAATTTAATTTAATTCACAAAAATTTGACTTATAGCCCGAAAAACGGTTAACAGATTTTTGAAATATAAAATAAAAACGAATTCTAAAAATAAATAGTAAATTCAAAAATTAATTTTTTTTTTAATAAGTGTTTTTACGAAAATTTTATAAAAACATTACTGAAACTTAAATATAATAATATGAACAGGCACAAACACTGGAAATTGAGAAGTGGAGAAACTTCATAGATAATTACTCCTAGATTCCTGTGATAGCATCAAGGCAGTTTCACAGTCTCTCTCTCTCTCCTAGACCTAACTAGTGACATATCAGTGGAACAAGGTTTCCATCAGTAGATTTACAGGGAACTAGGCCGTGCCTTTAGTTTCATTCTATTAACTATTATCTAAGTTCCAATAGGAATTCCAAGGAGACGTCTCATCCCCTCCTAGCAGTTTATTAGATTTCTTCATTGACTGGAACTTCCCACGAGTTCATGTCTTCGATCCCGCACAATCCAATGCACTAACGGGAAATTGTGGAACTTGTTAATTCTGTTTACAAGAGAACGTCTGAAAGGGGATGCCTTAAAAAGGAACGCTTGGAGATCTGAACATTGGTCCGTAAAACCTTACAAGAACTGGAACTACGTATCAGCTAATGCTATGGGCGATTGCCAGTGGTGTTAAATACAATAAATAAATTAAACAAGTACAAAGACTATATAATATAAGACATGAATTAATAAATTATTATAGTAAGAATAAAAAAAATGTAAATACTATAATGCTTTGATCAAACATATGGATTTTAATAATTAAAAATCGGAAATTCAAGAAACACATTT